>SJYX01019947.1:297646-343577 GCA_006410675.1 Oreotragus oreotragus
TGATCTCCTTCAGAATGGACTGGTTGGATCTCCTTGCAGTCCAAGGGACTCTCAAGAGTCTTCTCCAACACCACAGTTCAAAAGCATCAATTCTTCGGCGCTCAGCCTTCTTCACAGTCCAACTCTCACATCCATACATGACCACAGGAAAAACCATAGCCTTGACTAGATGGACCTTAGTCGGCAAAGTAATGTCTCTGCTTTTGAATATGCTATCTAGGTTGGTCATAACTTTTCTTCCAAGGAGTAAGCGTCTTCTAATTTCATGGCTGCAGTCACCATCTGCAGTGATTTTGGAGCCCCCAAAAATAAAGTCTGGCACTGTTTCCCCATCTATTTCCCATGAAGTGATGGGACTGGATGTAATGGTATAAACAGTATTGAAATTGTTATGTAAGGCAGATTGCGGAACCATAGAAGTCTGTATTAGAGCAATCCACCAAAAAACAAACATTAATGTATATAGAAAATAAGCCATTAGTGGAGACAAAGAATCATAATCAAACACTCAATTCAAAAGAAGTGGGGAAAGAAGAAAAAGGAATGGTTAACAATTGAGGCAATTAATTAGGAGGACAAGCAGTGAAATAGTCCATTGAAAATACTCATTTAAAATCACAGCAATGCTATTGTCTATGTGTGTTAGTTGCTCAGTCGTGTCTGACTCTCTGCAACCCACCAGGCTCCTCTGTCTGTGGAATCCTCCAGGCAAAAACACTGGAGTGAGTTGCCGTTTCTTTCTCCAGGGAATCTTCCCAACCCAGGATTTGATGTGACCCAATCTGCATTGCAGGTGGATGCTTTTACCATCTGAGCTACTAGGGAACACCATGGTGTTATATAAGCATTCTGAATGTAGACAAAGGCTGCTTAAGTTTTTCATCCTAGTGAAAAAGCAAGGCACAACCATATTGTGTTTAAAGGAACCTATTTGAAATGTAAACAGAAAGATAGGTAAAAACAAAAGGATGGAGAAAGATATACTATGTAAACCATAATAAATGGAATAATATTGGTATGGGGATAATCTACAGATCAGTGATTCTTACCTCTTGGTGTGAGGACACCTTTCCACTCAAAACCATTGAGGATCTGAAAGGGCTTTTTGCTTATATGAGTTATATGAATTATACCTGTGGATATCTACCATATATTCTAATTAATTTAACACAAAAATTAAAGTGAAAATTTTAGAATACATATTTGAACAATTAATTTTAAGTATTCTCTTTAAAATATAACTGCATTATCAGAAAACATGCTTTTTTTTTGAAAAATGGTATAAGTTCATAAGCTCTTCAAAAATTGGATGAGTGGCATTTTAAAAATGCCTTTTTAGTATCCAGCTTATTAAGAAGCAACTAGATTCATTTCTGCTTCTGCATTCAGTTCGTTGCAATATCATACAGTGTAGCCTTTAGGAAACTCAGTTGAAAATTTGTTAGAGAACAAAAGTGAAAAGGTAAATGGCTTAGTATTATTATTTAGAATATATATTTGAACAATTAATTTTAAATATTCTCTTTAAAATATAACTGCATTATCAGAAAACATGCTTTTTTTTGAAAAATGGTATAAGTTCATAAGCTCTTCAAAAATTGGATGAGTGGCATTTTAAAAATATCTTTTTAGTATCCAGCTTATTAAGAAACAACTAGATTCATTTCTGCTTCTGCATTCAGTTGGTTGCAATATCATACAGTGTAGCCTCTAGGAAACTCAGTTGAAAATTTGTTAGAGAACAAAAGTGAAAAGGTAAATGGCTTAGTAGTATTACGAAAACAATTTTGACTTCAGAGATCTCTGAAAAGATCTCTAAGACCTAGACTGTACTTTGAGAACCAGATATAGATCAATGAAATAGAACAAAATATCTAGAAATAGACTTTTAATATATGTTCAATTGATTTTGGACAGAAGTATAAAGGAAATCCAGTGGAAAAAAATAATCTTTTCAACAAATGGTAGGGAATTGGGCAGGCATATTTAGAAAAATGAACCTCAGCCCTTCCCTCTTACCACATACCAAGAGCTAACACAAAATGGATCATAGACTTAAACACAGGAGTTAAAATTCTAAGCCTTCTGAATAAAAATAAAAATCAGTTTCTTTTTGATCTTGAGTTAATTGAAGATCTTTTAGAAAAAAAGCATAAACCAAAAAACAAAGATACGTAAAACATCATGAAAAATGTGTGTTCTTTGAAATAAAATGACAAGACACAAACTGAAGGAAAATATTTGTCAAAAAAGACTTTTATCTAGAATATGTACTCAACTCTTTAAATGTTAAGACAAAAAAAATGACTAAAAAATAAAACTTGAATAGATACTAAACATAAACTGATAAGTGAATAAAATATAGAAAATATCACAAAAATATTCATTATTAGTTATTAAGGCAAAGCAAGTTAAACAACATAGCACAATACACACCACTAGAATGGATAGGAAAAGAATTATACTATCAAATGCTGACGAAGGTGCAGAATATTTGTACCCCTCATATCATCACTGGTGGGAATGCACAATACTCTGAGCTCTTAGGAAAATGGCTTGAAAATCTTATAAAGTTGAGCATGCATATAAATATATATCATGCTGTTGTTCAGTCGATCAGTCATCATGTCCTACTCTGTGACCCCATGGAATGCAGCACAACAGGCTTCCCTGTCCTTCACTATCTCCTGGAGTTTGCTCAAACTCATGTCCATTGAGTCATTGATGCCTTCCAACCACCGCATCTTCTGTTGCCCCCTTCTCCTCCTGCCTTCAATCTTTCTCAGCTGAGAAAGACTCACTGGGTCTTTTCCAGTGAGTCAGCTCTTCGTATCAGGTGGCCAAAGTATTGGAGCTTCAGTTTCAGGATCAATCCTTCCAATGAATATTTAGGACTGATTTCCTTTAGGATTGACTGGTTTGATCTCTCTGTTGTCCAAGAGAATCTCAAGAGTCTTCTCCAGCACCACAATTCAAAAACATCAATTCTTCAGTGCTGAGCCTTCTATATGGTCAAACTCTCACATTGTACATGACTACTGGAAAAACCATAGCTTTGGCTAGACAGACCTTTGTCAGCAAAGTAATGTCTCTGCCCTTTAATAAAAGGCAATAAATTTGCCTTTATTGCAATAGATTTGCAATAAATTTTCTTTCAAGTAACAAGCATTTTTTAATTTCATGTTTGGAGTCACCATCTGCAAAGATTTTGGAGTCCAAGAAAAGTCTGTCACTGTTTCCATTGTTTCCTCACCTATTTGCCATGAAGTAATGGAACTGGATGCCATGGTCTTCATTTTATGAATGTCGAGTTTTAAGCCAACTTTTTCACTCTCCTCTTTCACCTTCAAGAGGCTCTTTAGTTCCTCTTTGCTTTCTACTATTAGGATGGGGTCATCTGCCTATCTGAGGTTATTGATATTTCTCCCTGCCATCTTGATTCCAGCTTGAGCTTCAGCTAGCCTGGCATTTTGCATGATATACTCTGTTTAGAAGTTAAATAAGCAGGGTGACAATATACAGCCTTCACGTACTCCTTTCCCAGTTTTGAACCAGTTTGTTGTTCCATGTCTGGCCCTAACTGTTGCTTCTTAACTTGTTTACCAATTTCTTATGAGGCAGGTAAGATGGCCTGGTATCCTCATCTCTTTAAGAATTTTCCACAGTTTGTTGTGATCCACACAATCAAAGGCTTTAGCATAGTCAGTGATGCAGAAATAGATGTTTTCTGGAATTCCCTTGCTTTTTCTATGATCCAGTGGATGCTGGGAAGTTGATCTCTTGTTCCTCTGCCTTTTCTAAATCCAGCTTGTATATCTGGAAGTTATTGTTTCACATACGGTTGAAGTCTAGCTTGGGAGATTTTGAGCATTACATTGCTAGCATATGAAATGAGTGCAATTGTGTGGTAGTTTGAATGTTCTTTGGCATTGCCTTTTTTGGAGATTGGAATAAAAACTAACTTTTTCCAGTCCTGTGGCCACTGCTCAGTTTTCCAAATTCACTGGCATATTGAGTGAAACACTTTAACACCATCATCTTATAGAATTTGAAATAGCTCCTGTTTGATCATGTCCAATTTACCTTGATTCATGTGCCTAACATTCCAGGTTCCTATACAATAGTGCTCTTTACAGCACTGGACTTTACTTTCACCACCAGACTCATCCACAGCTGGGTGGTGTTTCTGCTTTGGCTCAGCCTGTTTGTTCCTTCTGAAGCATTTTCTCTGCTTTTCTCCAGTAGCATATTGGACACGTACTGACCTAGGTGGTTCATCTTTCAGTGTCATATTTTTCGGTGTCATATGTCATATGACCCAACAGTTCATCTTTCAATATCATATATCATATGATTCAACAATCTCATTTCTAGTAATTTACTGATGAGAAATGAAAATACATATTTACAAAGGCTTGTAAGTGAATTTTTGTAGCACTTTACTCCTAGTAGCTTATGCAATAATAGGCAAAAGCAGAAGCTTTATACTAAGTGAAAAAATCAGTAGAAGACAATGTAATATATGATTTCATCTATATGAAATTCTCTAAGGCAAAACTGCAAAGATGGAAAACGGATTCATGGTTCCCTGGGGCAGTGGTGGTAGGTGATGACTGACTGGGGAGGAACACTAGGGAACATTTTAGGGTGGTGGGACGTTGTATATCTTGGTTGTGGTAGTAGTTATATAACTGTGTACTTTCTCAAAAGTCATTGAACTCTTTCAGTGGGAGAATTTTATTTTATGTAAACTGTGACTCAATAAAGCCACATCAAAAGTGGCTTATTCCAGTCTCATATCTCATAAAGCTGCATATTGAAAACAATTTTGACTTCAGAGATCTCTGAAAAGATCTCTAAGACCTAGACTGTACTTTGAGAACCAGATATAGATCAATGAAATAGAACAAAATATCTAGAAATAGACTTTTAATATATGTTCAATTGATTTTGGACAGAAGTATAAAGGAAATCCAGTGGAAAAAAATAATCTTTTCAACAAATGGTAGGGAATTGGGCAGGCATATTTAGAAAAATGAACCTCAGCCCTTCCCTCTTACCACATACCAAGAGCTAACACAAAATGGATCATAGACTTAAACACAGGAGTTAAAATTCTAAGCCTTCTGAATAAAAATAAAAATCAGTTTCTTTTTGATCTTGAGTTAATTGAAGATCTTTTAGAAAAAAAGCATAAACCAAAAAACAAAGATACGTAAAACATCATGAAAAATGTGTGTTCTTTGAAATAAAATGACAAGACACAAACTGAAGGAAAATATTTGTCAAAAAAGACTTTTATCTAGAATATGTACTCAACTCTTTAAATGTTAAGACAAAAAAAATGACTAAAAAATAAAACTTGAATAGATACTAAACATAAACTGATAAGTGAATAAAATATAGAAAATATCACAAAAATATTCATTATTAGTTATGAAGGCAAAGCAAGTTAAACAACATAGCACAATACACACCACTAGAATGGATAGGAAAAGAATTATACTATCAAATGCTGACGAAGGTGCAGAATATTTGTACCCCTCATATCATCACTGGTGGGAATGCACAATACTCTGAGCTCTTAGGAAAATGGCTTGAAAATCTTATAAAGTTGAGCATGCATATAAATATATATCATGCTGTTGTTCAGTCGATCAGTCATCATGTCCTACTCTGTGACCCCATGGAATGCAGCACAACAGGTAGGAAAATATTTGTCAAAAAAGACTTTTATCTAGAATATGTACTCAACTCTTTAAATGTTAAGACAAAAAAAATGACTAAAAAATAAAACGAATAGATACTAAACATAAACTGATAAGTGAATAAAATATAGAAAATATCACAAAAATATTCATTATTAGTTATTAAGGCAAAGCAAGTTAAACAACATAGCACAATACACACCACTAGAATGGATAGGAAAAGAATTATACTATCAAATGCTGACGAAGGTGCAGAATATTTGTACCCCTCATATCATCACTGGTGGGAATGCACAATACTCTGAGCTCTTAGGAAAATGGCTTGAAAATCTTATAAAGTTGAGCATGCATATAAATATATATCATGCTGTTGTTCAGTCGATCAGTCATCATGTCCTACTCTGTGACCCCATGGAATGCAGCACAACAGGCTTCCCTGTCCTTCACTATCTCCTGGAGTTTGCTCAAACTCATGTCCATTGAGTCATTGATGCCTTCCAACCACCGCATCTTCTGTTGCCCCCTTCTCCTTCTGCCTTCAATCTTTCTCAGCTGAGAAAGACTCACTGGGTCTTTTCCAGTGAGTCAGCTCTTCATATCAGGTGGCCAAAGTATTGGAGCTTCAGTTTCAGGATCAATCCTTCCAATGAATATTTAGGACTGATTTCCTTTAGGATTGACTGGTTTGATCTCTCTGTTGTCCAAGAGAATCTCAAGAGTCTTCTCCAGCACCACAATTCAAAAACATCAATTCTTCAGTGCTGAGCCTTCTATATGGTCAAACTCTCACATTGTACATGACTACTGGAAAAACCATAGCTTTGGCTAGACAGACCTTTGTCAGCAAAGTAATGTCTCTGCCCTTTAATAAAAGGCAATAAATTTGCCTTTATTGCAATAGATTTGCAATAAATTTTCTTTCAAGTAACAAGCATTTTTTAATTTCATGTTTGCAGTCACCATCTGCAAAGATTTTGGAGTCCAAGAAAAGTCTGTCACTGTTTCCATTGTTTCCTCACCTATTTGCCATGAAGTAATGGAACTGGATGCCATGGTCTTCATTTTATGAATGTCGAGTTTTAAGCCAACTTTTTCACTCTCCTCTTTCACCTTCAAGAGGCTCTTTAGTTCCTCTTTGCTTTCTACTATTAGGATGGGGTCATCTGCCTATCTGAGGTTATTGATATTTCTCCCTGCCATCTTGATTCCAGCTTGAGCTTCAGCTAGCCTGGCATTTTGCATGATATACTCTGTTTAGAAGTTAAATAAGCAGGGTGACAATATACAGCCTTCACGTACTCCTTTCCCAGTTTTGAACCAGTTTGTTGTTCCATGTCTGGCCCTAACTGTTGCTTCTTAACTTGTTTACCAATTTCTTATGAGGCAGGTAAGATGGCCTGGTATCCTCATCTCTTTAAGAATTTTCCACAGTTTGTTGTGATCCACACAATCAAAGGCTTTAGCATAGTCAGTGATGCAGAAATAGATGTTTTCTGGAATTCCCTTGCTTTTTCTATGATCCAGTGGATGCTGGGAAGTTGATCTCTTGTTCCTCTGCCTTTTCTAAATCCAGCTTGTATATCTGGAAGTTATTGTTTCACATACGGTTGAAGTCTAGCTTGGGAGATTTTGAGCATTACATTGCTAGCATATGAAATGAGTGCAATTGTGTGGTAGTTTGAATGTTCTTTGGCATTGCCTTTTTTGGAGATTGGAATAAAAACTAACTTTTTCCAGTCCTGTGGCCACTGCTCAGTTTTCCAAATTCACTGGCATATTGAGTGAAACACTTTAACACCATCATCTTATAGAATTTGAAATAGCTCCTGTTTGATCATGTCCAATTTACCTTGATTCATGTGCCTAACATTCCAGGTTCCTATACAATAGTGCTCTTTACAGCACTGGACTTTACTTTCACCACCAGACTCATCCACAGCTGGGTGGTGTTTCTGCTTTGGCTCAGCCTGTTTGTTCCTTCTGAAGCATTTTCTCTGCTTTTCTCCAGTAGCATATTGGACACGTACTGACCTAGGTGGTTCATCTTTCAGTGTCATATTTTTCGGTGTCATATGTCATATGACCCAACAGTTCATCTTTCAATATCATATATCATATGATTCAACAATCTCATTTCTAGTAATTTACTGATGAGAAATGAAAATACATATTTACAAAGGCTTGTAAGTGAATTTTTGTAGCACTTTACTCCTAGTAGCTTATGCAATAATAGGCAAAAGCAGAAGCTTTATACTAAGTGAAAAAATCAGTAGAAGACAATGTAATATATGATTTCATCTATATGAAATTCTCTAAGGCAAAACTGCAAAGATGGAAAACGGATTCATGGTTCCCTGGGGCAGTGGTGGTAGGTGATGACTGACTGGGGAGGAACACTAGGGAACATTTTAGGGTGGTGGGACGTTGTATATCTTGGTTGTGGTAGTAGTTATATAACTGTGTACTTTCTCAAAAGTCATTGAACTCTACACTTTCAGTGGGAGAATTTTATTTTATGTAAACTGTGACCCAATAAAGCCACATCAAAAGTGGCTTATTCCAGTCTCATATCTCATAAAGCTGCATATTCCAGTCTCACTTGTAGCTAGGGCTCTGGGTGTGATAGTAGATACCTTTCTTGAAATTTAAAAGGCTGAAGTGAAGCAGATGATGTACTTCTGTTATTTCCTCCTGGCAAAGAGGTATTGGAGGCATTTCACTTGCTCTGTGGCAGCATTAAGCAGAAATCATCATGGCCAATCATTTGCTCTGTAGGCGCCAAGAGGCAGGCATGGGGCATCCATTCTGCTAGTGCAGATTGTTGCCAGCATGGAATGATTCCTAGGCTGGCAGCTAGAGAGGCTTCTGACTGACGGCAGTTCTTGACTGTGGCAGCCACCTGGCTGTCGTGGCTTCCTGACCAGCGTCAGCTTGGGGACCAAGGATTTTCCGATCTTAGAAGAGGAGCACTGACTTTGTGGTGTGGCTTCTGGAACTGTTCTCTTTTGCTTCTTTAAGCTATGTAATACCTTATATTAAAAAGTCATTTAATATTAGTAGAATGGAGGTTGTTCTATAGCTAAATGCGAATACAGTGCCCCGTAGGCATATTGTGAGAAATAAATGAAATGGGGAATGTAAGAAGAGCTTAATAGTGCCTGTTACTTAGTAAAGAACACAAAGACTTCTGTTATTGTTACCTGATACTAGATAAACACATGGTGGGCAAACCAGCTTGCAAGTATAGTTGACTTTTTGCTCATTGTCTTAGTTCTGGCTGCTATAAAAAGTTAACATAGACCAATTGATTTAAATAACAGACATCTCTGACAGTTCTGAAAGCTAAAAGTCCAAGATCAAGGTGCCAGTAGACCCAGTGTTTGGTGAGGACCCCTTTTCTAGCTTATAAGTTGCTACTTCATAGTATCCTCCAGTCACACAGAACGGCAAGTTTCTCCAAACTCTTGCAAGGACACTAATTCCATTCAGGTGTGTTCTGCCCTCCTGGTCTCATCTAAATCTAATAACTTCCCAAAGGTTATTAATATACCTCTTAATACAATCAATTTGAGGGTTAGGTTTCAACATATGAACTTTGGGATGACGCAAACATTGTCCTTAAGACTCACCTATTCAGAAAGTACTGAAACCATGTTATGATACTATGGCTAACCAAGATATGCCTGGTTTTCCAGTCTATGCTAATTTGCCTTCTATGATATGGCCCTTTCCTACCCCATTAATCCCATCATCTACTGCTCTCCAGCCTGTTTATTGCACTCCAAACAAATGGGTCTAATGTTCTTTCTCAAACTTATATCTGCCTGAGGGAATGAATGCAGATTACTAAGTTAATAGTCCTAGGTGTCTCATTTCTTTTTCATCTTGAGTTCAAGATGCAGGTGATTTATATCCAGTAATCAAAAAAAAACAAAACATGGAAATATGATGGTTGGTGTTTGATTACAAACCATAGAAAATAAGAGATGTTCCAGAATATGGAAGGTTGGTAAATGCTGTTCTGATTTCTTTCAAAAATCAGGGGAAATTAGATTTGAAAAACTATGGAGTGACAATTCCAATGTAAATATCTAGCAAAACTGTTTAATGGACATTTTAAATGGGTTTGAGTGGTTGGGAAAAAATATATTAGCCAGATATTAGTTTATAGAGAACAAAGTCAGCCAAGTGAAATGTACTATTTCGTTTTAAGGGAGGGTTATATGACTGGCAGGTTAAGGGGATGCTATAGACATACTTCTGCAGGAATTTAAGCAAGTTATAATATCCTTAGCAAAGACATGGAGAAATGTAAGAGGGCTCTTAACACAATGCAAGGACTTATCTGACCTGGTATATCTAATATGGGACCAGTTAGTGAGTACCCACTAGCAGGCTCAATCCCACTTAAGGCTCTGAGACCATTCTTGGCCCAGGTCAAGACTTAAGTCAGAGATGTAGTGACTTATGCAACTCAGCATGACACCTGGTTCCCCAAGCATCTTGCTTGAAATCTTGATTTGAGAGCTTGGAGTCATTCTTGTCATCCCTCTCAATTACATTGTCTGTTAAATACTGACTACTTCTCAGTCAGTCCAGTTCAGCCGCTCAGTCGTGTCCGACTTTTGCGACCCCATGAATCGCAGCATGCCAGGCCTCCCTGTCCATCACCATCTCCCGGAGTTCACTCAGACTCACGTCCATCGAGTCCGTGATGCCATCCAGCCATCTCATCCTCGGTTGTCCCCTTCTCCTCCTGCCCCCAATCCCTCCCAGCATCAGAGTCTTTTCCAATGAGTCAACTCTTTGCATGAGGTGGCCAAAGTACTGGAGTTTCAGCTTTAGCATCATTCCTTCCAAAGAGATCCCAGGGCTGCTCTCCTTTAGAATGGACTGGTTGGATCTTCTTGCAGTCCAAGGGACTCTCAAGAGTCTTCTCCAACACCACATTTCAAAAGTNGTTCAGTTCAGTTCAGTCACTCAGTCGTGTCTGACTCTTTGTGATCCCATGAATCGCAGCACGCCAGGCCTCCCTGTCCATCACCAACTCCCGGAGTTCACTCAAACTCATGTTCGTCGAGTCGGTGATGCCATCCAGCCATCTCATCCTCCGTCGTCCCCTTCTCCTCCTGCCCCCAATCCCTCCCAGCATCAGAGGCTTTTCCAATGAGTCAACTCTTCGCATGAGGTGGCCAAAGTACTGAGTTTCAGCTTTAGCATCATTCCTTCTAAAGAACACCCAGGGCTGATCTCCTTTAGAATGGACTGGTTGGATCTCCTTGCAGTCCATGGGACTCTCAAGAGTCTTCTCCAACACCACAGTTCAAAAGCAGCAATTCTTCAGCACTCAGCTTTCTTCACAGTCCAACTCTCACATCCATACATGACCACTGGAAAAACTATAGCCTTGACTAGACGGACCTTTGTTGGCAAAGTAATGTCTCTGCTTTTGAATATGCTATCTAGGTTGGTCATTACTTTCCTTCCAAGGAGTAAGTGTCTTAATTTCATGGCTGCAATCACCATCTGCAGTGATTTTGGAGCCCTCCAAAATAAAGTCTGACACTGTTTCCCCATCTATTTCCCATGAAGTGATGAGGAGTAGCTTTCTGAGAAATGTATTATTTGTAAAACAAACTCCTGCTTCAGTCCAAATCCTTAGAGGTTATTAGAACATCTCTGTCAGGTATCAGCAAACTGTGGCACATGGGCCAATCCAGCCGGCCATCAATTTTTGTAAATAAAGTAGTACTGAAACATAGCTACACCCATTCATTTATTTACTTGCTGTCTATAGCTGCTTCCAGATCCAACAGTAGAGCTGAACAGTTACAACACAGAGACTATCTGGCTTATGAAATCTAAAACTGTTACTCTGCTGCCCTTTACGAAAGAAGTTTATCAACTTCTGACCTAGACTGTATTACAGTATTCATCACAATCCCAAATTAAGAAATTATAACAGTAAGATTACAATTCATTTATATTGAAGGCTTTTATACTCTAAAGTTATTCTCAAGGATATGTGGTTCATTAAGTCAGCAGTTGGCAACCTCATATTATACTCTCTTACTGCCAAATTTTCTTAAATCTGTCTATGAAATCCCATAGAAGCCACTGTCATTAATCCTCTTTTTCCTGGCTACTTCCACTGAGAAAAAGTTGGTGACATAAGAGCTCTTGCTAGTGAGATTTCTACCATGGGGTTTCTGAAAAAGCTTTTGCTTTCTTTGCATAAAAAACAGAAGGTTTTTGCTTTCTTCTCCTTCCACCTCCTGTTAATATGTCATGGTCACCAGAGTGAGGAAGGTATTAACAGTCAATCAAACTGGGTACTCTCCACCTGTTGAATGTACTACACATACCTGAAACTCTATGAATCTTACATTGTATGGGAGACTCTGAAGCCACAATGATAGCAATCTCACCAGTTAACCAAGCCAAAAAGTAATCCTACTTTTCCTCTCTTACCTCCTCCCCACCAATAAGCCAAATTTATCCTTTTCACAAAGTTCATTTTACAACCTCAAAGCTTTTGAATCTATCCCCTTCTCCATTTTTACTGCCTTTCTCTAGGTAATTTAGGACTTTGTCTACCTGGCCTGTTTCAACAGTTTCCTAACTCAGCTCCCAAACCTTAGCCTCCCCTTCCATACCCCGCCCCTATCCTTTTCAACATACTTTCCACACCACTGCCAAAGAGCCTGCAAAAACTCAAACATTGTTAACTCTTATTTTCTTTGAAGATTCCCTACAACTTAGCCTGACGATAAAGGTCTTCATTTTATGACTCTTGCTCAACTTTCCCAATCTCAGAGCCACCACTTCAACTAGGACAAATGACATGCAAACCTATGAATAAAATATGCTCTTACACATTTCCATGATTTTAAACACATTTGCTTCCTTTGCTGAAAAAGCCAATGCCATTATTCCTTCAACTATTTCTCAATTTGGCAAATTCCTATCCACCACACTCATCACTTCTTTCCACAAGTATCATCATTATCTGACACATTCCCAAGTGCAAACAGAGTTAAGTTTTTTGAAACAAGTTTCTAAATGAATACTCATGTCTATTACAGATAGGCCCTTTATCTCCTCCATTAGAAATGAGCTTGTAAAAAGGTAGGGACAGAACTCAAGACATCTTTTGATCCCTATGGTAAAGTAACAAGCATATAGAAGTTACTGGGGAAAGGTGTGCTGCTGAATAAATCAGTATCTTACAGCCTTAAATAACTTGTTACACATTTTCATAAAAGAATTTAATACTTTGCTCAACCAATTTATACAGAATCGTTTCCTTAATACAGTCCAAACTACCTTTTGGACACCACAGTTCACTCTAAGCACTTGACACATCACTCTAGCTGCTTGGCTTGTCACTACTGACTCACAAAACAAGTTAACTGAGTCATAATTTCATAGGGTTATTTCGAGGAATTAAGATCATACACGTAAAATACTTAAAATAACAACCTGACACTTGGGATATTTGTGAGAAGTAAAGGAGGCAATGTATCTATCACCAACAACAAAACATATCTAGTACATGGTAATTGCTCAATGGATAGAATACGATACATAAAATTCTCAGTAAGTCTCACATGCTGTAAAAAAAAAAAAATTACACGTTAAAGATAAGAAGATTGAAAAGCAAAAGAGAGTTGTGGACAAGACTACTCAAATCCCATGCAACATAAGCAGAGGATTTCAGGAGTAGTAAACAGAACCTGGAGACAGCCTGAATCACTCAAGCAAGAAGCTCAGCATGGTGATAGGCTGTCATGGTTAATATTAAAAATGAACAATAAAGTTGCAATGCTGGCAATCATTTAATTAGAGCAGAGCTGGCAGGTGCTGAAATGATCAAAATAGCTATGGATGTGCCTTTCTGAGGAAGAGCCCTGGATAAAGATACTTGTGTTTAATTTTCTTAAAATCTAGACTACAGAACTCCTGCTACCAGTGCAGCAGTCAAGCTGAGAGTTTTTCCCTTTCCTACTTAAGTTCATACTTACATTCCCCATTATCCAGGGAAAAATTTTAAGCGAAACAAGGTTTTCACAGCATACAGATATAATTCCCTTATTTACCAATAATAGGAATTAATTTCTATTATTAATATAGTCTATTTTGCAACAACATTGTTTGCAGTCCTATTATCATGATCAGACAAAATAAGACATTTCTCAGCCTCTCTTGTAGCTGAAAGTTTTCAAATTACTACATTCTCATAAGTGAGATGTGTATGAAGGGATGTGTAAAATCTCATGATTGCCTTCAAAGAAAGGGCTGTTGCACTCTGCTTTCTCTTCCTCTGACCAGGTCCTTGGAATGTAGAAGCAGCTCCTAGGCATTAGATAAAGACAACTCAAGAAAGAAAAAATATAGACCAATTTCAATTATGAACAAAGATGCGAAGATGTTACATATTAGCAATCCCAATCCACATATAACTAACAACAATAAAAACTTACTGCTAATTTGAATTTACTTCAGAAATGCAAAACTGATTTAAGGAGAAAAAAACAAAATTATCTCAAAGGATACCGGAAAAGTATTTTCATACAAAAGAAAAATGCTGACTTTAAACCAAAAATTTTTGAAGTTAGTTGTCATTAGAGTGAGGATGTTCATTTCCATTCTTAGCTTATTATTTACTAAAAAGAACTTAATCATACTTCGAACATTTAAAGTACTATAAATTACACCTCAAAAGAGCTGGAAGGAAAAATAAGCTGCTTTTGTGGAGTTAATTTGTTTATATGGAAAAATAAGCAACAAAGAAAGGACAGTCAGGGAAACCCTAAAAACAACAATGGGGAAAGGATGTTGTAGCAGTACCATATACATACTGTATATGTAGTATAAACATGGGCTTCCCTGATGGCTCAGAAGGTAAAGAGATCCGCCTGCAGTGTGGGAGACCTGGATTCAATTCCTGGGTTGGGAAGATCCCGTGGAGGAGGACATGGCAACTCACTCCAGTATTCTTGCCTGGAGAATCCCCACAGACAGGGGAGCCTGGTGGGTTACAGTCCATTGGGTTACAAAGTCAGACACAACTGAGCAACTAAGCACAGTATAAACATATTGCAAAACCTTTATAAGTATAATAGTATAGTATTAATTCATGCACAGACTAATGAAATAGACCAGAGAAACAATAGACAAACCTGCATATGAAAATTTACCATACAACTAAGGCAACATCTCAAATTAGTAGGGAAAAGATGAATTTTTTAAAACAATATATTGTATTGAGATAATTAAACATAGGAAAAGAATAAACTTAGATGTTCCTCACACTACAAATTAGGGATATATCCCAAATGGATCAAGACTTAAATTAAAAACCTAAAACGATTCAAGTACTAAAAGAAAATGTAGGTGATCTGTCTAACATCTGGAAGTAAGAAAAAACTATCTTATGATTCAAGATGTGGATGCAATTTAGGAAATACTGAAAAATTTGACTAGATAGAAATAATTTCTGCATGGGCAAAAACAAATACAAAAGCAAATTAAAACAAAAAGAAAACTAACTTTTATCACAGATAAAGGATAAACATGCATCATACATAAAATATAGCTAAATAAAACAGAGAAAGAAAACAATAGTCCAACTGAAACACTGGGAAGAGAGATGAACAAATATTTTAAAGAAAATACGAATAGTCTTTAAACTTCAGTTAAAAATTCAATTAAGAAAATGCAAGTTAAAACGACTAGAGACATGATTTCTCATTCATCAGATTTCACAAAAAGTCTGACATAGATTTTCATAGTTAAGACCAAGGAAAAGCAAGAGACCTGAAATGAGTGGCTCACAGTGTGTACCACTCACTAAGTTCACAGCAATCTCACTTATACCAAAGAACCACTAGCAAAAATACAAAAAGAAACTTGTACTACTTATTGCAGTACTATCTGTACTAAAGAAACTGACTGAATAAACAATGGGAGAAATCACCATGACATGGGATTAGGCAAAGGCTTCTTAGCTACAAAACCAAAAACACAAGCAATGAAAGAAACAGTTGAAAAATTGGATATCATCACAATTTAAAATTTTTGTACTTCAAACTATACTGTTGAGACAGCGAAAAAATAAGCCACAGATTTTGAGAAAATATTTGCAGATTATATCCAATAAAGGCTTGTATCCGGAATGTACAAAGAACTCTTACAACTCACTAATTTAAAAAAATGTAAAAATCGGCAAAGGGTTTAAATTGGCATTTCATCAAACAATATATACAAACAGCTAATGCAGTCGTTAATGCTCAACATCAGTCATTAGGAAAATGCAAATAAAAACTATAATAAGATACTATTCCATATCCATTACAAGGGCTACACTCAAAAGCTGGACAATTTCTAGTGTTGATGAGGATATGGAGAAACCAAAACCCTCAAACATTGTGAGTGATAATGTTAAATGTTACAGCTACTCTAGAAAACAATTCTGGCAGTTTCTCAAAATGTTAAAACATAGACTTATTTATAACTTGGCAATTCTATTCCTGATTATTTACTGAAGAGAACTGAAACTATGTGTCCACACAAAAATTTGTATACAGATATTCACAGGGGCCTTATTCACAATAGTCAAAAAATGGAGACAACTAAAATGCTCATCAACTGATGAATAAAAAATATGTGGTATAGTCACACAATGGAGTATTAATAGATAATAAAAAGGAATGAAGTATTAATACATGCTACACAAGGATCAATCTTAAAAATATATGCTTAGTAAAAGAAGTCAGTTACAAAAGACTGCATATTATGATTCCATTCATATCAAAATACCCAGAAAATACAAATACATACAAAGAGAAAGTAGATTAGTGTTTGCCAGGAATTGGGCATGAGGTTTCATTATGGTGAGATGGACAAGTCCTAAAATAACTTTGGTTATGGCTGTACAACTCTGGAAATTTACTAAAAGTCACTGAATCGCAAAATTAAAGCAGGTGAATTTTGCAGCATTTAATTATACTTTAATAAGCTTTAAAAAGACTAGAAAAGATATCGTCAATACATTTTTTAAAATTATCAAAATATACTGTTAAAACCTCTACATGTCAAAAACAAAGATAAATTAGGCAACATTTTTAAAAAAATCCACCTTAAAAAATTGAAATGGCAATTCAGATGAAGAAACCCCACTGATCAGTAAACTTATACTTAAAAGTAAATATGATATGAAATAGTCATCTGTCCAGGCACTGTTTAAACTAAGAAAACAGATTATTTCATTGCTGTGTGCAGTTCTTCATTTAGGTATCAGGGGTCCGGGACAGGGGACACATGTATACCCATGGCTAATTCATGTTAATGTATGGCAAAACCCACCACAATAGTGTAATTAGCCTCCAATTAAAATAAATAAAGTTTTTTTTTAATGGTTAGCTTCAGTTGTTCTCAGAGCTCCAATTATAGACAGACTATAGCAATAGAGATTTTCATTATGCCTTCCCTTTTCAACCTAATACACCCATCTTCAAATTTGTTTTCTACCTAAGTACCAACTTAAGAAAAGCGAAGAATCATTTGTTGCCATTCGGTTTTGCTGGCTTTAACTTCCACACTTTGGATCATCTTTGGCCAATAAATTAATTCAGAATAAACTAATTCTTTCAATACAAGGTAATCAAAATCACTGCAGATGGTGACTGCAGCCATGAAATTAAAAGACACTTGCTCCCTGGAAGAAAAGCTATGACTAACCTAGACAGCATATTAAAAAGCAGAGACACTATTTGCTGTCAAAGGTCTGTCTAGTCAAAGCTATGGTTTTTCCAGTAGTCATGTATGGATGTGAGAGTTGGACTATAAAGAAAGCTGAGCACCGAAGAATGGATGCTTTTGAACTGTGGTGTTGGAGAAGACTCCTGAGAGTCCCTTGGACTGCAAGGAGATCCAACCAGTCCATCCTAAAGGAGATCAGTTCTGAATATTCACCGGAAGGACTCATGCTGAAGCTCCAATACTTTGGCCACCTGATGAGAAGAACTGACTCCTTGGAAAAGACCCTGATGCTGGGAAAGATTGAAAGTGGGAGGAGAAGGGGATGACAGAGGATGAGATGGTTGGATGGCATCACCGACTCGATGGACATGAGTTTCAGCAAGCTCCAGGAGTTGGTGAAGGACAGGGAAGCCTAGCGTGCTGCAGTCCATGGGGTCACAGAGTTGGACACGACTGAGCAACTGAACTGAATCATATAAGACAGAGCAAATCAAAAACACTCATTTTTCTTTTTCCAATCCCTTTTCCCTAGAATAGTTTCAATTAACAAAACAAAAAACCAAGAGCACAATTTGTTTTGAGTATAACCAGCAGTGACCTGCCAGAGAAGAGAAGGGGAGCGAAGAGAAAGGTAGGGGCATGCAAACGTACACTAACCTTCCAGTAGTCAGATTGTAAACTGTAGTACCTCTGGTATGCAGATAATGCTGAAAGAGAGAAAATAAGCATGAGTCACAATTCTGTCCCATTTCAAAATTAATTAATACAAGTTTCAAGAAACATTAAAACAAAACTCCCACCATAGCCACCTCCGAGCAGACATTGATATTTAAAATCAAACAATTTAGAACTCGGGGGCAGACCTACTCATAGTCAGACAAGGTAACAAATGTCAAATATATAGGAGTTCAAGGAAGTAAAACCATGGTCACGTTTCTTGAACAGAATCCAGGCAACCTCTTNGGGGATGACAGAGGATGAGATGGTTGGATGGCATCACCGACTCGATGGACATGAGTTTCAGCAAGCTCCAGGAGTTGGTGAAGGACAGGGAAGCCTAGCGTGCTGCAGTCCATGGGGTCACAGAGTTGGACACGACTGAGCAACTGAACTGAATCATATAAGACAGAGCAAATCAAAAACACTCATTTTTCTTTTTCCAATCCCTTTTCCCTAGAATAGTTTCAATTAACAAAACAAAAAACCAAGAGCACAATTTGTTTTGAGTATAACCAGCAGTGACCTGCCAGAGAAGAGAAGGGGAGCGAAGAGAAAGGTAGGGGCATGCAAACGTACACTAACCTTCCAGTAGTCAGATTGTAAACTGTAGTACCTCTGGTATGCAGATAATGCTGAAAGAGAGAAAATAAGCATGAGTCACAATTCTGTCCCATTTCAAAATTAATTAATACAAGTTTCAAGAAACATTAAAACAAAACTCCCACCATAGCCACCTCCGAGCAGACATTGATATTTAAAATCAAACAATTTAGAACTCGGGGGCAGA
This sequence comes from Oreotragus oreotragus, assembly GCA_006410675.1. NCBI lineage: Eukaryota > Metazoa > Chordata > Mammalia > Artiodactyla > Bovidae > Oreotragus > Oreotragus oreotragus. Next base: position 316,625 of record SJYX01019947.1, read on the forward strand.
CCTACTCATAGTCAGACAAGGTAACAAATGTCAAATATATAGGAGTTCAAGGAAGTAAAACCATGGTCACGTTTCTTGAACAGAATCCAGGCAACCTCTTACATCAACCCGACCTTCCTCAGAGACCAAATCTGATAAATGGATTAATATTCTAGAATGTGATAAGTCATTTGTTTGAACAAGTGATCTCACTTCCAAAAGTGACTTAAGAGCTCAACCACCTCAAAGAGCAAAGGAACTACAGTTGACTACTGAACACCACAGAGGATAAGGGGCACTGTATCAAAAGTAGAAAAGCTTGGTATTAATCGACCCTCTGTATTTGCAGCTCTGCATCCTTCGATTTAACCAACCACAGATCATGTAGTACCTGTAGTATTTACTACTGAAAAATTTTCATGTTTAAGTGGACCTGTGAAGTTCAAACCCCTGTGTTCAAGCATCGATTGTATTCCTTTTGTGCTGTTTCCTTTCATATTATCAACAAAAAACCCAGTCCACAATTACCTTACTCTAAACTCAATTCCAAAATAGGGCATCTCATACCCCTAAATCCATCTCAAGGTGTAACAGACTCTGGAAACAATTACAGTACAGTTGTCCTTTGGTAGCTGCAGTGAATTAGTCCCAGGATCACCAAAGATACCATAATCCACTGTGATCAAATCCCATAGTCGGCCTTGCATGTGCGGACTCCACACCCACAAGTCATAAACACAGTAGTACATATATGTACTGAAAAAACTCTCATGTAAGTGGACTTGCACAGCTCAAACCCATGCTGTTGAATGGTCAACTACAGCTCGTATCAATCCAAAAACTCAGTGTGAAGTGAAAGTTGCTCAGTTGTGTCTGACTCTTTGTGACCCATGCTATACAGTTCATGGAATTCTCCAGGCTAGAATACTGGAGTGGGTATCCCTTTCCTTCTCCAGGGGACCTTCTCAACCCTAGGAATCAAACCCAGGTCTCCCGCATTGCAGGCAGAATTTTTTTTACCAGCTGAGCCACCAGGGAAGACCAGTGAGGAAGAGGTAAAGCTATACATGCATATTAGAATTGACAGATCTTCTTATAAAAAACTCATGAGCAGTAAGTCATGGGGATGTAATGTACAGCAAGATGACTATAATTAATAATACTATATTGCATATTTGTAGCTACTCAGAGTGAATCTTAAAAGCTTTCATCACAAAGGGAGAAAATTGTCAACTGTATATGCTGACAAATGTTAACAAGACTTCCTATGATCATATATGCAAATATTAAATCATCATGCTATATACCTGAAACTCAGTTATATATTAATTATACCTCAATCTTCAAAAAGAATTAACATTTTCAAATAAAATTTTCAACAAGTGCAATAATTTTGTGTGTGTGTATGGCTGTCTCTTATACACATCTAGATGTGTATAAGAGACAGGTATAAACATATTGCAAAACCTTTATAAGTATAATAGTATAGTATTAATTCATGCACAGACTAATGAAATAGACCAGAGAAACAATAGACAAACCTGCATATGAAAATTTACCATACAACTAAGGCAACATCTCAAATTAGTAGGGAAAAGATGAATTTTTTAAAACAATATATTGTATTGAGATAATTAAACATAGGAAAAGAATAAACTTAGATGTTCCTCACACTACAAATTAGGGATATATCCCAAATGGATCAAGACTTAAATTAAAAACCTAAAACAATTCAAGTACTAAAAGAAAATGTAGGTGATCTGTCTAACATCTGGAAGTAAGAAAAAACTATCTTATGATTTAAGATGTGGATGCAATTTAGGAAATACTGAAAAATTTGACTAGATAGAAATAATTTCTGCATGGGCAAAAACAAATACAAAAGCAAATTAAAACAAAAAGAAAACTAACTTTTATCACAGATAAAGGATAAACATGCATCATACATAAAATATAGCTAAANACTAGATAGAAATAATTTCTGCATGGGCAAAAACAAATACAAAAGCAAATTAAAACAAGATGAAAACTAACTTTTATCACAGATAAAGGATAAACATGCATCATACATAAAATATAGCTAAATAAAACAGAGAAAGAAAACAATAGTCCAACTGAAACACTGGGAAGAGAGATGAACAAATATTTTAAAGAAAATACGAATAGTCTTTAAACTTCAGTTAAAAATTCAATTAAGAAAATGCAAGTTAAAACGACTAGAGACATGATTTCTCATTCATCAGATTTCACAAAAAGTCTGACATAGATTTTCATAGTTAAGACCAAGGAAAAGCAAGAGACCTGAAATGAGTGGCTCACAGTGTGTACCACTCACTAAGTTCACAGCAATCTCACTTATACCAAAGAACCACTAGCAAAAATACAAAAAGAAACTTGTACTACTTATTGCAGTACTATCTGTACTAAAGAAACTGACTGAATAAACAATGGGAGAAATCACCATGACATGGGATTAGGCAAAGGCTTCTTAGCTACAAAACCAAAAACACAAGCAATGAAAGAAACAGTTGAAAAATTGGATATCATCACAATTTAAAATTTTTGTACTTCAAACTATACTGTTGAGACAGCGAAAAAATAAGCCACAGATTCTGAGAAAATATTTGCAGATTATATCCAATAAAGGCTTGTATCCGGAATGTACAAAGAACTCTTACAACTCACTAATTTAAAAAAATGTAAAAATCGGCAAAGGGTTTAAATTGGCATTTCATCAAACAATATATACAAACAGCTAATGCAGTCGTTAATGCTCAACATCAGTCATTAGGAAAATGCAAATAAAAACTATAATAAGATACTATTCCATATCCATTACAAGGGCTACACTCAAAAGCTGGACAATTTCTAGTGTTGATGAGGATATGGAGAAACCAAAACCCTCAAACATTGTGAGTGATAATGTTAAATGTTACAGCTACTCTAGAAAACAATTCTGGCAGTTTCTCAAAATGTTAAAACATAGACTTATTTATAACTTGGCAATTCTATTCCTGATTATTTACTGAAGAGAACTGAAACTATGTGTCCACACAAAAATTTGTATACAGATATTCACAGGGGCCTTATTCACAATAGTCAAAAAATGGAGACAACTAAAATGCTCATCAACTGATGAATAAAAAATATGTGGTATAGTCACACAATGGAGTATTAATAGATAATAAAAAGGAATGAAGTATTAATACATGCTACACAAGGATCAATCTTAAAAATATATGCTTAGTAAAAGAAGTCAGTTACAAAAGACTGCATATTATGATTCCATTCATATCAAAATACCCAGAAAATACAAATACATACAAAGAGAAAGTAGATTAGTGTTTGCCAGGAATTGGGCATGAGGTTTCATTATGGTGAGATGGACAAGTCCTAAAATAACTTTGGTTATGGCTGTACAACTCTGGAAATTTACTAAAAGTCACTGAATCGCAAAATTAAAGCAGGTGAATTTTGCAGCATTTAATTATACTTTAATAAGCTTTAAAAAGACTAGAAAAGATATCGTCAATACATTTTTTAAAATTATCAAAATATACTGTTAAAACCTCTACATGTCAAAAACAAAGATAAATTAGGCAACATTTTAAAAAAAATCCACCTTAAAAAATTGAAATGGCAATTCAGATGAAGAAACCCCACTGATCAGTAAACTTATACTTAAAAGTAAATATGATATGAAATAGTCATCTGTCCAGGCACTGTTTAAACTAAGAAAACAGATTATTTCATTGCTGTGTGCAGTTCTTCATTTAGGTATCAGGGGTCCGGGACAGGGGACACATGTATACCCATGGCTAATTCATGTTAATGTATGGCAAAACCCACCACAATAGTGTAATTAGCCTCCAATTAAAATAAATAAAGTTTTTTTTTAATGGTTAGCTTCAGTTGTTCTCAGAGCTCCAATTATAGACAGACTATAGCAATAGAGATTTTCATTATGCCTTCCCTTTTCAACCTAATACACCCATCTTCAAATTTGTTTTCTACCTAAGTACCAACTTAAGAAAAGCGAAGAATCATTTGTTGCCATTCGGTTTTGCTGGCTTTAACTTCCACACTTTGGATCATCTTTGGCCAATAAATTAATTCAGAATAAACTAATTCTTTCAATACAAGGTAATCAAAATCACTGCAGATGGTGACTGCAGCCATGAAATTAAAAGACACTTGCTCCCTGGAAGAAAAGCTATGNGGGGGGAGTTTGGAACAGAGAAAGGTTTATTGCAGGGCCAAGTAAGAACAGAGCAGTTCATGCTCAAAAGACCTGAACTCCCTGCCTTTTCTTGTTGTTGTATTTTTTTTTTAATTGGAGGATAATTGCTTTACAATAGTTTCTGCTATGTAACAATATGAACCAGCTGTAAGTATATATATATATCACTCCCTACAGTCTTGGGCCTCCCTCCTACCTGCCGCCCACATCCCTCTTAGGTCACCACAAAGTAAATAAGATTTCCAACAAGTGTAATAAAATTCTATACTGATAAAAATGGGGTGGGTAGAAATTAATATTATCTAAAATCCCAGGTATAATGTTTTCATACTGTTTTTCAATAAGCTGCCAAAATGAATACCATATAGAGAACTTTCTGAGTATGTACCAATTAGAGAAGCATCACCCCAAATCATTGTCACATATTTGAACAAATAACTTATTTGAATAATGTTCATCTTTTTTGCACAAAGATGATGTCAACCAACCACTAAAAAGACATTTAGATTGTAACTTTTCCAGCTTTGAGGAAGAGTTGATTTCAAGCCATCTTCTGTTTTCTAGTTCTTCATACAGGCGTGTATGCAGCTCATAAAGATCAATGATTAACTGTTTTCTAAAAAGAAAAGCAAACCAACTTATCAGGCTAGACAGAGGAGTCAAACAAGGTTTGACTGATTTTATAGAGGACAATCATGGAAAAGGTGTTTTCTCTACTAGATGTGAACAAGGAAGCATGTGTCACCAACCGCCACCACAAGGGAAACTGGTCTTAAGGTGAAGCCCATAGAGGATAGCATTAAGATGGAAAGTACCTGGATGCTTCTAGACTTTGAACTATGTCCAGTGCACAACTTGCCTATGAACTTTCAACTTCACATGTGAGGGAATGAATCTCCCTACTGTTTAAGCTAGAATCAAGTCTTCAATATTTTTGTCTAAAAACATTCTAACCAAGAGAAGTCAAGGTCCCTGACAATTTTGTGCAGTCACCATACCAAACCTGGACTGCCCCTTTAATAGGAATTTCAACAAACTTGGAGAATATGTTTCCAATAATCTGAGTAACTACATTACATGATTTCATAAAATACCCATTTTTTAGAATTTGAAGAGCCCTTACAAAAACAGCACGATATCCTCCAAAGTAACTAAAAGTGAAGTATAAGAAGCCCCTGTGATTACCAATTGGGAGATGATGAAATGAAAAATAAATTCAAGCCCTCAAGTTCAAAGTAACAAACGTAAATGCTCCAAACTGCAAGTATAGATTTATAAGTAAGACAATTCGTCAATGAACATTTGTTATCTTTCCATTCACTTACACAGTTTTCAACCATTAGGGGGTATGGGTGTGGGTGTGTGTGGGTGTGTGGTGTGTATAAGCACTATGTTCAGTTGCTCAGTCATGTTCGACTCTATGCGACCCCATAGACTGTAGCCCCCAGGCTACTCTGTCCACACAATTTTCCAGGCAAGAGTACTGAAGTGGGTTGTCATTTCCTACTCCAGAGGATCTTGGCAGGTGGATTCTTTACCACTAGTGCTACCAGGATGCCCCCTCAACAATTATACATCACTCCAGTAGGCCTAGGATCCTATTTTAAGAAAAGACTTTAACATATTAAACACGTTTCCTAATCCAAACAAATCATTAAAACTTTACAACCACCCATCACCAGAGTCTCTCTAGTGAAATTCTTTTAACCAAAGCACAATCCTTATTTCTAATCTTTAAGTCAGCTACCTATCATGAAAATAAATTCCTACTACACTATAGCTAGATTTTCCTGAACTCCTTAATAGAAAATGAGGGAAATTATTTATTTGAACATCCTTATATTGCAAGGAGATCCAACCAGTCCGTTCTGAAGGGGATCAACCCTGGGATTTCTTTGGAAGGAATGATGCTAAAGCTGAAACTCCAGTACTTTGGCCACCTCATAGGAACAGTTGACTCATTGGAAAAGACTGATGCTGGGAGGGATTGGGGGCAGGAGAAGGGGACGACAGAGGATGAGATGGCTGGATGGCATCACTGACTCGATGGACGTGAGTCTGAGTGAACTCTGGGAGTTGCTGATGGACAGGGAGGCCTGGCGTGCTGTGCTTCATGGGGTCACAAAGAGTCAGACACGACTGAGCAACTGAACTGAACTGATATTGCTTAAAAACCAGTTTCAGGATTGTAGCATGTCTAACAGCTTTTCCTTCCCTAAACCACCTAATCTTCACTTTGTGATTCTAAGTTATTTATTGGCTTAAGAAGTCCTCATTCATACCACTAGGAAATCTTAACAGTACTTTAGGCAAGACTGCCATTTTCTTCTGCCACTTAACCAAGAATGGTGTCCTCAAACATATTGATTTCAATTCTCTATCAACCAATTTCCAAAGCTCAGATCTTTTTAATCCTCGAAATCAAGTTCATTTATAGACTTAAAATTACTTTTTAAAAATAATTTTGCATTTTATTTTTAAATAAGTCCATATTTAGTCTCTGTAGATTATTTAAAAGGGGAAAAATATAATGAACTTAAATTATTATAGAAAACTGGCAAAATTTAACAAAGGAACCGGGTCTTTAAAAAGTAAATGCAAAAGAAAACAAAAAGAAAAAAATAAACACAAATGAGAAGTTAAATTTAACTTTTATAACAACTTAACAGTTCTGTAATCTTTCTCACTCTCTTTTATTTTGTCCTTTACTTCATAAAAACAGGAGAAAGAGTGGAATCAAACAAGGAAATTGTCAAGGATAAAAGTATCACCTACACAGTTGGGAGAAGTGCTACACACGCTCACCTGTCCTTTAACTTCACAATTGTGCTATACTATTTTTATGTATGAAAATGATGAAATTAAACAGTAACAGTAATACTCTGTAGTGTTAAGAAAAATACTCAACAGTGGCAAGAATTCAAGAAAATAAGCAGTTTTATTATTCTACTGGTACTCTAAGTATAAATTGGCAAAAATTTTTGTAGCATAATTTAGCACTATCCATCAAAACTGTGTGTGTATATACATGCTTTCACTCAGTAAAATTTATCACTTCAAGCTATCCTTCTAAGAATATAAACACGGATCTGTGCAAAAAGTTAGTTACAAGGACAGACAACACAATGAGTATATAGTCTGTGTGTTCAAAAGGGAACTGTTCTACCTATATGATAGAATATTATGCAAGGAACTGAAATGTAAATTACAAAGCATGTTTTTAAGACAGAGATTAACCTGATACACTATGCTAAAGTTGTAGCATTTAGTTCAACTTTAAATATTGAAAGCTTACTGTTAATAGAAAAGCCTCTAAAGATTTACATCAAAAATGTTTTTTAGGACTTCCCTGGTGGTCCAGTGGTTGGGAGTCCAGCTGCCAACGCAAAGGACAGGAGTTTTATCCCTGGTCCAGGAGGATTCCACATGCTGCAGAGCAACTAAGCCTGTGCGCCACAACTATTGAGCCTCTGCTCCGCAACAAGAGAAGCCACCACAACGAGAAGCCTGTGCACTGCAGCTAGAGAAAGCCTGTGAGCAGCAACGACGACCCAGTGCAGCCAAAAAATATAAATAAAATTTTAAATTTCTTTTTAAAAAAGATTTGCCTTGGCAGTTCTCTAGCGACCTAATGCTGAGGACTCCATGCTTCCATTGCAGGGGACACAGGTTCGACTGCTAGTTCAGGAACTAAGACCCACATGCAACATGGCATGGCCAAAAAAAATGTGCCTATAGTAGTGTGGCAAAAAAAAAAAAAAAAGATTTGCCTCTAAATGATAAAATATAAATGAGCGATTAGGGCATTCTTATAGTATTTCTTAACTATTCTTAGGTAGCTTGCACCAAGCTAGATGCAGTGAAATACATGTAACAAGATACATGGTTCCTGCTATCAAGCTGTTTATTTTTTATGGTTATATGTATTCTAATGCTTTTCTGTAAACAATGAACATATTATTTGTGTAAATGTTTAAAAAAAAAAAGTGTACTTCTTGTGTTAAAACTTAGAAGATGATCAAGATTATCAAACGAGGGTCACCAGAAAGGCCAACAGGATATGGTAGGAAAAAAAGCCATTTTAGGTAAACTTGGGTTCTAATCCTGACCTCACTGCTTCCTGTAAGACTGACTTCAAGGAATCTAATTCAAGCTATTTCCTTACAGTTCACAGGCAGCCCTAAAGTTTGTCAGTAAAAGAGAAAGATGTAACAAAGAACAAAAAGAGAAATCCAAAGCCATATTGTAACTCATTTGGAATTAAAAGAAAGATCTAGAGAAATAGAGCTGGAGAGTAAAGAGGGTCAAGATAAAAATGTAGTAGGTGACAGAGACTTTCTCATGCTTGGAAATATTATGGCTCTGAGTTAAGACTGTCAAAACAAGAGAAAGAGGGTGTACCTGATGACAAAATTAACACAGTACAGGAATGAAAAGAAACAACAACACAGGTTAAGAGTGACAGCTTTGCCTGAGAAAACAAGAGTCTTCTTCAGAGTAAGATGCAAAAGAAATGCAAGAAGATCTAAAATTCAATCTATACTCATATTAGACTATGCACTAATTGCAGGCAGAACTCAGTGTTTCTCTTTTCATCCCTAAGCTAATGTGTAACACTAGAGGCAGCAGGTTAGCTGCTCGTGGGTGAGTCTATGGGTATAGAAGGGAAGGGAAAGGAAAGAAGTACAAACCTCTCAGTTGAACTGACTGTCATCTTTAGGCCTAAATAAGCTGTGATTGTCTGAGATTATTAAATCAACAGATCTTTGATTTATTTATTATATCTGAGGCTGAACTAAAAAGCTGTATTTATACCCTAGGATAAAAGAGACCTTAGAAAAAGTTTATACTACTTCACTGTTTATAAGTGACTGATGCACCGAGCTCTCTAGCACCTTTCTGCCTTCTCAAATCTATGACTGCCTTAAACACATCTTCTCCTATATGTAGCATTAATACACATTAACATTTGAAAAACCATCTGGATAGCAATACACAACAGACCTTTGTCCCTAAGATTAGAGACAAGCAAACAGGAAGCTGGAAAAGCAAAGAAACAAATCTGCAATCCTTTTACTCCCTTATCAGCATCTTTACTGAGGTGTTCAAGTCAAATTAATACATCTAGTGAAATCTCAGATTTACTACTTCTTCATTATTAAAGTAATATACTCTTCGAGATCTTTAATATCGCACATTTGGTTTACTACAAGAATCATCAAGTAGCTGTCTTATTTGTAGTCCTTCTATCTAGTCCTTTAAGTCCTCTCTAGTTCTTGAAATTACTACAACCTTGCTTGTTGTCTAGATATGGTATTCTGATAACCTGGCTTATGGTCACTATTTTATTCCTTGGGTTATTTCTCAATTGATTTTCTAATTCTAAGTCATAAATGTGTGTGTGTGTGTGTGTGTGTGTGTGTGTGTGTGTGTGAAGTCGCTTTAGTCATGTCCGACTCTTTGCAACCCCATGGATTGCAGCCTGCCAGGCTCCTTGTCCATAGCATCCTCCAGGCAAGAATACTGGAGTTGGGTTAACATGTCCTCCTCCAGGGGATCTTCCTGACTCAGGGATCAAACCCACGTCTCTCATGTCTCCTGCATTGGCAGGCGAGTTCTTTACCACTAGCACCACCTGGGAAGCCACAAATAGACTGAACAAAATCAATGATTCTCAAATGGTATATATATATATATATATACACACACACACACTAGGATGGAGTGTTGTCATTCCACCCAAGAAACACAGAAAGATGGGGGGGGTGGAAAGCTTGCTAACTCTTAACTTACCACATAAGCAATTCCTGGTATGTAACTTGCCCTAGCTATTTATAATTGGGCTTCCCAGGTGGAACTAGTGGTCAAGAACTCACCTGCCAATGCAGGAGACATAAGAGACACAGGTTCAATCCCTGGGTCAGGAAGATTTTCAGGAAGCTATTTATAATTACTGAGGAACTAAAACAACCAAAACCTATTTTTCTCAAAAGTTATAGACACTGCAACAAACGACCAATTAGTTGAGGGAAGGAAGAAAGGGAGAAAATTCTATCATCGGGTGCAATTTCAGGGAAACTTTCAGCTCACCACAAACCATGAAGCAATTATTTGTAAAAAGTTTCAAGGTTTTTATACTAATATCAGGAATGATTATTATATCTCCTTCAATAAATATTTTTACTTCTGGAATTTTTACTATCTATACACCAAGTCTCTTAAAATATTCTATGTTTTCACATTGCTGTGTATTCTGAGGCACTTTACTACTTGATTTTTTAAGCAATCAACAATGACTATTCTCTCTTATAATTTTCCATACATATTCACAAATATTTACATATAATTTCTATTAATTAAACTGCTCCTATAATCCATCACATATATTCACAAGAATATATACTCCTATCCTTCAGCCTTGGTCTCTCAGGGGTTCTTCAACGCAAAGAAGAGAAATCACGGTACCATCTACATGGCTTAAGCCTATCTGACAGCCCCATGAGCTGTTTAGTTCAGCTGAGGGTGATGGTTTAGCTATGGGTGTAGGAGTGGAAAGGAGGTATGGTAGACACTTAAAAACCATTCGAATTCCATTTCAAGGAAGACCTGTTGGCAGTCATGCCTACAAAAGAGAGCTTCTAGCAGTGACTGCTCTAAGCTGCAGAGTGCAACCCTGCCTGAGGTCACACTCCTTTCCACGGTCCAATATGGAATGGATGGAGTATAAAGGCATGAAGGGACTTCCCTGGTGGTCCAGTGGTTAAGAATCTGCCTTCCAATGCAAGGAATGCAGGTTCAATCCCTGGTAGGGAAACGAAGATCCCGCGTGCCTTGGGGCAACTAAGTCCATGAGCCACACCAAAAGATCCTACATGCTGCAACTAAACTAAGACCCCCCAATGCAGCCTAGATAGACAGATAGACCGACCAACAAGACAAGATAGATGAAAAAGGCCTGGTCATCATGACCCAACTTGTGATAGCTTTCTGAAAGACCATTCTAGCTCCAGAGCTCTCCATGGAGTTGACCAAGGCTGTCACAGCTTAACTTCTCCCTCTGTCCAATTCTGGTTCCATTTCCCACCTTCCACGTAAGTGTTGATCCTAAAGGTACTCCTTTCTAAACATCTTGTAAGCTAAACTCACTTCAGAGGAATCCACCCAACATGAGGCTAAGTGCAGTGAGCCTCCATCCTCCATTTTCCCACAATTCTCTAACCTATTACTTTTTTTAGGATAAATTCCTAGAAACCAAATGACCAAATCAAGTGACAGAAATTTTTTAATTCTTCATAAATACTACCAACCACAAGAGTTAAAAAAAGGGCCTGTTTTCCATCTACTCCAAATTCCTCTGAAATGACAGAAAAGATAATTTTTAATGAATAAATTCATAACAGAAATGATAACCAAAGTATACTATATACAGATCAGAAATTTTTAGAAATTCATCCTATCTTATCTTAAAGGAAACAGATGAGATCAGAATAAGAAATAAGGGCAGAAAAACCACAGTACAAAATATTCACAAAACAGGTTCTACCATTTTCTACTCCAAAAGTAGAAGCAGTTTTTCATAAGGAACCCCAAACTCAGAAAACTTCACATACAAGAGGACTCAGAACAATATATAAAGAACTGTCCCTTAGAATAAACAGGGCTAGTAAATCTCCTACATAAATACATCTGAGCGGTTTACTCACATGATCACTGAGTGGTTTATGTTTATTCCCCAAGAAGTTATGGTTTATAATCTGTTCTCTAAAAATAAACATTTAGCTGGAGCTGGGGAGGTTCTCATCTTGCAATGCTTTCAATGAAAAAAGGAGGAAGTAGCCTTAAGGTAACAAATAATTCCATAAATTTGCAGTGATGGTGACAGTGTGTCTATGTGGTTACTAGAGACTGGCTCTATTCTGGGACTTACAGCAAGACAATGAAGAGAATGGATACAAAGAATTCAGTAATTAAGTATTTTTAAAGGGTTTTTTTTTTTTTTTTTAGTGGGAATGCAGTTAATAAAGCCTCAAGGATGAATTCAAACAACTCCTCTTATTTCCTAAGAAGCCATCAGCTTGAAATCTGAAATACAAATGTATGCTTCTGCATCCATTCTCTCCTTCCTCTTCTTCCTATTACAATCAATCAACCTACTGCTTACCTATCAATGGCCAGTTCATCTACACAGTAAGTAAATGGGTCACAGAGCAGATCTTTTCAAAGGCTTAAATCCTTAGGTTATCCTTCTCCTCTCCCATCTATTTAGATTATTCCTACCAACTAGGCTATCAACACTGTCTAGTTGCAACACACCCCCATCCCACCTTCAAAACAAATATCCCCTAGACTTCTCATTACCTTCACAGCCAAACATTTTATAAAAGAAAAATGCAGCTAAATCCATAGATGAATAAAGTTTTAAGAGCTAATATAAATAGTTTTTAAATGACCACTAAGCAACAAGGACATACAGCCTCATATGCAAACCTAAGTCTAGGTCTCTGTCTATATGCTCTAAAACTAGTGCAGTCTCCAAGCACAAAGTGCAGCATTGAAAAATCGAACTGCACAGAACTCTGTATTATTTCTTTTGTATAATGGTTTCCTTTACGAAACTGTTTTAATTAAAACTAAAACATCCAATAGATTAACTAATTTGTTAATACCTATTATCCTAAAGTCATTTTCCTAAGTACTAACCAGTTTCATAGAGGAATTCCAAAACACTTGAGTAGCTAGTACTTCCTCCCCTCCTTTTACAGATTATAGGCAGAAGCTTAGGGATATTTATATAATCTGTTAAAAGTAATGCAACTGAACCGTAGAGCTGAACTGGAAAATAAGCCTAACTTCAAACTCCATGGTATACCTGTCTCAAAGTAAAATCACATTTTCATTAGGAAAGTATTTGACCTATTATAAAAGAGGCATAATTAAACATCAACAATCCTTTGCTCTAGCCCCGAAACAACAACCTTCTAGTTTTTCAGCCTACTAAATACATTTGTGGAAAACAAGCGTAAGTCCATTCACTCCCATTACAATGTTTACTATCATCAAAGCGTTAAAATGTTATTGGTTATAAAATGTTACTGGTTTGCTATGGATTTTTGCCTTTGGTATTGAGGTGTATGGTATTTGCGGGTGCTTTTAACTTCCCAAGTGGATAGTTAGTGGCCTGTGTCAGCAGCTTGGTAGCATAACAAGGATATATCTTGGGGACTACCTTCAGTTATTTAACTCATTATTTCCAACAGGAAAAAAAATCTTCAAATGAATAAAAAAAATGTTTTATCCAATGCTCAAGCTCATGTGTGACCATCTCTGTTACTTACCTTTATAATAACATGGCTACAGATCAGATTTTCATTCAAATATTATCAAGCTAAAATGGAAGTTAAATGATAAAGAAGAGAAATGCAGGGTTTGTGTTACTTTCCCAAACTTGTCCATCAATGGCTCACTTTCTATTATGGTCAAGCCTTTAAAACACAGGCACCTTTCACATGGCAAAATGAAACAGCAGTACACATGTAGGTGGTTATCATTTAGCTGAATGGTCAACTTGCTGATTTACATGGAGTCGTGTGAACTTTTCCCATTTCCATTTTTCTACTTCTTTTTTTCTCATTGTTTAGGGGTGTTCATAAGCTTCCAATTTCTTAGAATAGTAATACCTTCGACAGAGTACGATTACAATTATTTTGAATACATATATAAATCAAACACTAATTAACAAGGGGAAAAATTACCTTTTGGATAATCTTCCAATAAGAGGTTGAAGTGACCTAATTGACAAAAGAAATCAGACTCCACTTTTCCTTCAGCTTTTAAGATTAGAGACTCGTAGCAGCGAACAGCCTAGAAGAAAAACACAAACATTTAAGAAAAAGACAAAACCCTAAAATGCATTTCCTTCCTGATATTATGCATATAATCCTCCATTCAATCACCTAAGAAGTCAATATATTTTATTTCTACCTCAGATACAGCCAAAGCATCAATCTTCTAAAATACCTACATGTTTATTACAAGAGCCACTAATTATGGCATAAGTCCTTTTCCTATCTGTTAGATGGAAATATTTGCCAAAGAAGATAATGAAGGAGCACTTTGATAGCTTTATTCATTAGCTGTATATCTAAATTTTTACTGTGGTCCCATGTTGATATAAACAAATATATCCAAAAATGGGAAGAACTTTATTGATTTATGTGAGAATTCACAGAATCTCCAGAGTAATAGTAACTACCATTTATACTGAGGAGCTACTTTTTACCATAACCTTTACCCATTTAAACTAACATATAAACTGTCTTTCAATTATCTTCTTAACAATACACTTCAAACCCACCAACTCTCAACTCTTAGAATGTGAAGTCAAGTGAGCCTTAGAAAGCATCACTATGAACAAAGCTAGTGAAGGTGATGGAATTCCAGTTGAGCTGTTTCATATCCTGAAAGATGATGCTGTGAAAGTGCTATACTCAATATGCCAGCAAATTTGGAAAACTCAGCAGTGGCTACAGGACTGGAAAAGGTCAGTTTTCATTCCAATCCCAAAGAAAGGCAATGCCAAAGAATGCTCAAACTACCGCACAATTGCACTCATCTCACACGCTAGTAAAGTAATGCTCAAAATTCTCCAAGCCAGGCTTCAGCAATACGTGAACCGTGAACTCCCTGATGTTCAAGTTGGTTTTAGAAAAGGCAGAGGAACCAGAGATCAAATTGCCAACAACTGCTGGATCATGGGAAAAGCAAGAGAGTTCCAGAAAAACATCTATTTCTGCTTTATTGACTATGCCAAAGCCTTTGACTGTGTGGATCACAATAAACTGTGGAAAATTCTGAAAGAGATGGGAATACCAGACCACCTAACCTGCCTCTTGAGAAATCTGTATGCAGGTCAGGAAGCAACAGTTAGAACTGGACATGGAACAACAGACTGGTTCCAAATAGGAAAAGGAGTACGTCAAGGCTGTATATTGTCTCCCTGCTTATTTAACTTATATGCAGAGTACATCATGAGAAACGCTGGACTGGAAGAAACACAAGCTGGAATCAAGATTGCCGGGAGAAATATCAATAACCTCAGATATGCTGATGACACCACCCTTATGGCAGAAAGTGAGGAGGAGCTAAAAAGCCTCTTGATGAAAGTGAAGGAGGAGAGCGAAAAAGTTGGCTTAAAGCTCAACATTCAGAAAACGAAGATCATGGCATCCGGTCCCATCACTTCATGGGAAATAGATGGGGAAACAGTGGAAACAGTGTCAGACTTTATTTTTTTGGGCTCCAAAATCACTGCAGATGGTGACTGCAGCCATGAAATTAAAAGACGCTTACTCCTTGGAAGAAAAGTTATGACCAACCTGGATAGTATATTCAAAAGCAGAGACATTACTTTGCCGACTAAGGTCCGCCTAGTCAAGGCTATGGTTTTTCCTGTGGTCATGTATGGATGTGAAAGTTGGACTGTGAAGAAAGCTGAGCGCCGAAGAATCGATGCTTTTGAACTGTGGTGTTGGAGAAGACTCTTGAGAGTCCCTTGGACTGCAAGGAGATCCAACCAGTCCATTCTGAAGGAGATCAACCCTGGGATTTCTTTGGAAGGAATGATGCTAAAGCTGAAACTCCAGTACTTTGGCCACCTCATGCGAAGAGTTGACTCATTGGAAAAGACTCTGATGCTGGGAGGGATTGGGGGCAGGAGGAGAAGGGGATGACCGAGGATGAGATGGCTGGATGGCATCATGGACTCGATGGACATGAGTCTGAGTGAACTCCAGGAGATGATAAACAGGGAGGCCTGGCGTGCTGCGATTCATGGGGTCACAAAGAGTCGGACACGACTGAGCGACTGAACTGAACTGATAATCTGATATGGCAGATGGTTAGAGTACAAAAATATAATTTACTTCTGTGTTTTTCATAATTTATTTTTGTGTTTTTAAGTATCAATGAAATTTATAAAATTATAGGACTATGACAATTCTTAATTTTACACTAAATAAATTGACTTTTTAAAGCTAAAAATGGCATAAATAAAGCTAGTCATAGTGTTTGTTTTTTAAAATCTTAGTAAGATATTTAGAAACTTTTGCTACTGCTCTCTGATAATTTCTTATCGGTGATTAGCATTAACTTTCAAGCAAATAAAGTTTCATGGTGAAAAAGGATTCAAGACATAAACATCAAGTTTTAGTAATCTAAGCAAAAGATGGCAACATTCTATATGGCCTCTATCGCCAAACATTGATACCACTACCATGATACTCTATTACCTATCTTCCACTTCCCAAAAAACAAAGGAACACATCTACAGTGAGTATTATACACAACTCTGATCATCACAAAACACACCAAGTAAAAATGAGAATGAACAACTCACATACCAATACACTTGGACTTGATAAAGAGATTCACAATAATTTCCAACAAAGCCAGCATGTACCTAAACCTACCAACTAAATGTTGATTGGTTGAAGATGATGCTGACAGAGCCAAATATCAAACGAAATGAAGATGAGCAAAAAGGCAGAATAAAGATTCCAAGCACCCGTGTCACCATTTCATGGTGAAACCTCATGAATTCATTTGAAGTGTTTAAGGTAAACACTGACATTAGATACAGGCAAACAATTTTTTAAAAGCATTTAAAGGAAAGTAAATAAATGGAGCAAGTTTCCAATACTACTAACTCATAAAATAATCTAGAATGAAACAGTATTTTTATAAAAAAGTTTCAATAAAGGGCTAATTTTAAACATAGAAGATATGCAGTTAGTTTAGATTTAGAACAAAGTTCAGGCAAAGTTGTATTAAATAAAAATATTTGTTAAAAGGGTTACTTTTATATTCTCGCCTTAAAAAAATTTTTTTTTAATGTGCACAAGTAAAATCATCCCCTTTCCTCTAGGATTCATAGTACTTTCAGTGTTCAGTGTAAAGATACTCAGAAATTTGAATGAAAATCATTTTCCCCAGATCAGCATCATTCAATAGAGCATGTTCTGCAATGACAAAAATGTTCCATAACTTGTGCTGCCCAATATGGTAACAACCATTAGACATATGTAGTTATCGAGCACTTGAAACATGACCAGTGCAACACAAGCAAATTTTTTAATTATTCCATTTTAACTTGTATTTAAATTAGACACATGGCTACATATAGAGACATGGCTACATATAGATGCATGGCTAATGGACAGTGTAGACTAGATAATTTTTAAAGCTTAAAAACAATAAATTCTCAACTCATATGCTAAACACTAAGAAAGCAAAAATTTCTTATACATTATCGGTATATCTTGCACTAAGGGATGAGCAAAACCCTCCATAAAAATCACTTTAAATCCTGTAGTTGTTTATCATTAGGCACTTACATACCTGTAATTTTTATTAATTACTAAGAAAAAAAAATCGAGAAGGAAAACAAAGTTAATCATTAAATACTAGAATCAAAGGAGAGTAAAGATTCTCCCAGGCTTCCCAGGTGGCTCAGTGGTACAGAATCTGCCTGCCAATGCAGAGAGACATGGGTTCAATCCCTGGGTCCAGAAGATCCACTGGAGGAGGAAGTGGAAACCCACTCCAGTATTCTTGCCTGGAGAATCTCACAGAAGGAGGAGCTTGGTGAGCTATAGTCCATAGGGTTACAAAAGAGTCGGACATGACTTAGCCACTAAAAAACAACAAAGATTCTCCCAGCTAAGCAGAAAGACTGGATGTCTTCCTCTCACTAAAGTGCTATTAGTCACAATGTTCAATATAGTTTGTGCTTGGTAGCTACTTTGCTTTTATTATTTGAAGAAAATCTCGGAATACTAATATTATCCTCTATTTCTAAACTTTGAAAGATTAGAGCTCATAAAAAAAAAAGACAAATAATTTGCCTTTTTATGTTAAGCATTAAAGTACTTTATGATAAGCTTGGTAAGTGCCTAGCTAAAATGAGTTGTTCCTATTTTAGAACTGTTAAGCAACATCTAAACAAACAATTTTTTTTTCCAATCTGAAAGATTAACTAAGTACCTGAACATACAAATGGTAGAGAAAACTAATGTACATTTAAATACCTCAATGGTTTCCTTTTTTTCTTTCTTTTTCATTCTTTCTTCTAGCATTTTTTGTGTGCTCAGTCATGTCTGACTCTTTGGGGCCCCATGGACTGCAGTCCACCAGGCTCCTCTGTCCATTGGATTCTCCACGCAAGAATACTGGAGTGGGTTGCCATTTCCTTCTCCAGGGGATCTCCTCCACAGGTCTCCTGAATTGGCAGGCAGACTCTACCACTGCGCCACCTATCTCAACACAGTCCTAGTTCAGTGGTTCCTATTCTGAAGCCCTTCCTCTTCCATTAGGTTCCCAGATGCTTACTGCCTCCCCCACCTGTAAGCTCCGTCAGGGGAAGGGCCATATCCCAACCCATGATCACATGATAAGGACTTAGTAAATATTTCTTGAATTAATGAAGCAATGTCATGTTATTATTTTAGGTTCTCAAGTGACCTCTTCTTTGTCTTACATTTCCATTCCTTAAGAGCTGCAAGTCAGGATGCTAAGAATTAATCCTCAGTTCAGTTCAGTTCAGTCACTCAGTCGGGTCCGACTCTTTGCGACCCCATGAACTGCAGCACACCAGGCCTCCCTGTCCATCATCATCTCCCGGAGTTCACTGAATTAATCTTAGTAGTTAGTTAAACTCATTCCCATTAAGATATAAATCACTGATATGTTAAATGAACCAAAGGTTTCTAAATGAACCAAACTTTTAGGTTGAATATAATAAAAGCAAGCATACAGTCCTGCCCACAATTTCTAAAAGCAGACACAGACGTAAAACACAATTTAGCAGCTGACTACATACAAAAGATTAAGGAACTGAAGCCAACTACAGGTCAACATGCCATCCATGAGATAGGGCTACTAAAAATGTATTCATGGTCCAAAATAATGAAGCACATTATATAGATCAACAACAATAATCAGCTCACCAAAGTCTGCTCTGACCAGATCTCTAAAATTATCTTTAAGTTCTGCGTGCCACACTTTAACAGGTAGTTCCATCGTCTAGTCAAGGCTATGGTTTTTCCAGTAGTCATGTATGGATGTGAGAGTTGGGCTGTGAAGAAAGCTGAGCACCGAAGAATTGATGCTTTTGAACTGTGGTGTTGGAGAAGACTCTTGAGAGTCCCTTGGATTGCAAGGAGATCCAACCAGTCCATTCTGAAGGAGATCAGCCCTGGGATTTCTTTGGAAGGAATGATGCTAAAGCTGAAACTCCAGTACTTTGGCCACCTCATGCAAAGAGCTGACTCATTGGAAAAGACTCTGATGCTGGGAGGGATTGGGGGCAGGAGGAGAAGGGGACCACAGAGGATGAGATGGTTGGATGGCATCACGGACTCGATGGGCGTGAGTCTGAGTGAATTCCGGGAGTTGGTGATGGACAGGGAGGCCTGGCGTGCTGTGATTCATGGGGTCGCAGAGAGTCGGACACGACTGAGCAACTGAACTGATCTGAACATAAAGAAGGTTATAAGTGTGGTGAAAGATGGATAAACTATCATATTTAGTTTATTTTAACTGAGTTGAGCTGAGGAGAATCATCAGGGATGCTTTAACTTTACTTAAATATTTTAAAAGCTGTCACTTAGGAGAAAATATTAACTGCACTCTGGATAGCTCCAGACATCAGACCAATAAATGGGTATAACTAACAAGCAAGTTTAATTCAGTTCAATCAAAAAGGAGTAACACTTAATGTACCAAAAATTAAAAAGGCCACCTTTGGGGGGGGTTTTTGGGCCACACTATGTGGCTGTGGGATCCTAGTTCCCTAGCCAGGGATCGAACCAGCACCGTCAGCAGTGAAAGCTCTGAGGCCTAACCACTGGACTGCCAGGGAATCCCCTAAATGGGTCATCTTTCTTTGGCTCATATTAATGCAAAGAATTAAAGAATAAATTACTAAGGTTATCTTTGTGGGGGTAAAAAGAAGACTTCTTACTTTGGATACAATTCTGCATTTTTTAAAGATACCTTGGGCTTCTCGAATATAAGCACACAATGTGTAGTATTATATATAATACATACCAACAGACAGACGTGTATATGTGAATGCATCTCTCTTGACTTAAATCCATGATTGCAGTTTATTCACTTTGAATTTCCAGAATTTCTAAATACACTACCTTGAACTTCTCCCCCAAAACCATAAAAATGTCTGCTTCATTAATGCTTCTCAGACAGTCTTCTCAGAAATCTGTCTCATAAATCAGAATTCTTCCCCTTCCCACTCAGTGATGCCTTTGCCCGTTTTTAAAATACCTTAGGAATCTGAAAAGGTTGAAAGTACCTGAGTCTAAACCATTTTTTGAAATTTCAACACACCATATATAAACAAAGTTACACAATTAAAAAGTATTATTCTTAATGACATCTATTCTTGAACTTATATATCAGACTTTTGTATTTCTTTTTTATTTCATTTACTATTTAAGTTAAAATTAATACATTACCAATTCTAAAGGATATGTACTGAAGTCTCTCAATCCTGATCCAAGCCACCCAGTCCCCTTTCCCAGAAGCAACAAGTGTAAAAACTTATTATATTCAAGATTATCTTGTGCAGATGCAAGCACATATATTTTTCCCACTTTAGTGTTAATATTTAGATATTTATATGAACAGTGTTTATATAAACTTGCCTCAGATTCTAGGTGTCCTTGATATCCTTTCTCTTTTCCTCTGTTAACAGAACCTCTAAATTTAATTAGACATATGCTGACACACAATACTGGGGTCCCCAGTCATCGCTGTGGGTGTGGCCTGATGATTAAGTTCTGGCCAATGGGATCCCTAGCTGGAAATTACCCAAGTGGTAGAAGCTACAAGCTGAGAATAGAAAGGAGAAAAACAGGAGCCCAAGTTCCTGGAACAGTAGAGTTCCTGAGCAGCCCAAAACTGATTGCCTTTGAGAATTCTTTTATACAAGAAATAAATGAGTATGCAGCCTTCTTTTCTCATTTAAAACAAACAACAAAAAGAAGCAGTCTAATGAAATAATCATTAACACATACCAACAGGATAAATGAAAATTAGAAGAAATCTAGTTAACTGTCACCTATATCTGACATTTTAAAGAAGATAAAAGAACTTACACATTTGTTACTCTACACTACCTCCCTCACTCCAACTTTCAATTAATACCCATCTTTTGCATGAAAACAAAGTCAGTTAACCAAATTTAAGCATATCAACCTCAATTTTGAATTTCTCAGCCTCTGGACTCTGCTTTCAGTAAGAAAGCATCACTCAAGAAAATATCATAGCACCTTAATTAAGTACCATTCTTTACAAATAAACGATTGAAAATGCTTTGCTACTGCAAAACATTTTCACAGAACTACACTACTGAAATCAAACTAGATAATTTCGTACCTCAAGTGCTGATAACTAATATCTGAGCTCTTGATACATACCATGCTCTATTCTAAGCACTTTACATATACTTATTCATTTAATCCTCACAATTACTCTGTAAGATAGGGAGACCCTACTTCTCAGATAGGGAAACTGAGGCATAGAGTAAACCCTGTGTGCAAGGTCACAGAGCTAATAACTAGGAGAAGTTGGATTCAAACAGTAGAGTTCCAGAGCTTGGAGTAAGGTGTTAAATTCTGGCCATGCCTAGGACCTAAAGTCATTTGCAACAAAGAGGACCTGCATAAGCAGCTCTTTCTCTTAACACTCCAACACCCAGTTCCTTCTACAACTCTACCATCACACCAAACAAAAGCAACACAGGAGACCACTACTTCCTGCTCCCACCATCCCACAGGAAGATTTAGCTTCAGTTCTTTACTATACTTTCTTACCTTGCCTTATTTTAAACCATATAAAAAGCAATCATATCCCCTCCTCCCCAAAAGACACACACAAAAACAACAGCAAAATAAAACAAAACAAAAAAATCAAGTTCCCATGTTCAAAAGCCACCTGTGACAGAAAAATACTACTGCTCCTATGTATAAATGACTATATATGTATGCATGTGTGTGTACTAAATTACATCTGACTCTTTATGACCCCATGGGAGCCCGCAGGCTCCTCTTTCCATGGGATTCTCCAGGCAAGAATATTGGAGTGGGTTGCCATGCCTTCCTCAAGATCTTCCTGATCCAAGGATCAAACCCATGTCTTCTGCACTGGCAGGCAGGTTCTTTATCACTGAGTCACCCGGGAAGCCATTTGCCTTATACACATTGCTAAAATAATAAATGCACATAAAAAGGAAGGAGTTACACTTCATTGTGGGGGTGGGGGCATATATTACATTCATGATCGTGAGCTCCACTGAAAATAATCAACCTTGAATTTTTAAACTTTTAATATGCATAGGCACCTAGAATTTATTAAATAAATGAACAATCTCAAAACTAGAAAAACTACAACACAGTAAAGGACCCTTCCCACAGATAAGTGTTTTAAAGAAAAAAAACTTCGAATCTATCTCAGTATACTCTTTCAGACTTTGTTCTATGCATACAGTCGTGAATGCAGAACGTGCTGATATGAGGATCAAACTGTATTAAGCCATTTTATCTAAGGGAATTGAGCTTCTATGGATTCTGGTATCTGTGGGGGTCCTGAAACCAATCCCCCTCGGATATGGAGGGATGACTGTATACGCAAACAGTACAAATTTTCGTATGCAGTTTATAAACTATTTCTTTCATTCTATATATCACTGTTTACTGTGTCAAAGTGGATAGATTTACATCAAAATTAACATCTTCACATCATTTTAAGAATGGTTAAACCATAATTTGTATCTAGAATATCTGGCTGTTAACCAAGTTTTTACTATTATCATTAACCAATGAACGTAATTTGGCCTATTTATATTTTTTCAAAGTAAGTTCCTCACAGTTGAATGGAAAGTAAAATTGAAGCTTCTGATAGTTGTACGAACAAAACTAAACCAAAATAATGTTCCACAAGCAGTGCTCATTTTCAGTCCTCTAATTATTTTTCTAAATATTTATTGGCTAAAGTTATTACTTTTTTCATGAAGTATCAATCTGTTTACTGATTATATACACACATATTTACTGGATTATGAACAGCTTCTCCTAAATGATGTCAGGTGCTATTCATATATAAAAGATTCTTATATAATGCTATTATAGAATACCTCTTCCCAGTTTGCACTTACCAATAAACTTTTTACAGTTTTTAAGGTAAAAGGTTCCCTATTTTCTCAAAACCAACGACCACTTCTTTTACAGTATGTTATGTTCAGAATCAGAAATCTCAGCCCCTGGCCTAGTGAACATTCACCAATATTTTCTTCTAATGAAAAGAAAGAACCTAATTACATCTTTTTTTCCTGTATAACTTTGTACTGACACAGCAGGATTCAAGATCTGTAATTCTCCCATTTCTCATGAACTAAAAAACTTGATATACACATAACAGCTCTGTTTCTATGGTTTATATTCTACATCCAAAGCTTTCAAACAAATGTACTAGGAATGGGTAATAGGACTGCTAAGACAGAGACAACCTTAGCCTCTGAGGCTGAGAAAAAAAAAAAAAAGCCAAAGTACCAAAGAAGCCTGAATTTCTCAGCCAGAGAGCCCTTCTTTATGTACCAGCTCCAATCCTGAAAGTGAAAGTCACTCAGTCATGCAGGACTCTTTGTGATCCCAAGGACTGTAGCCTGCCAGGCTCCTCTGTCCATGAAATTCTCCAGGCAAAAGCACTGGAGTGAATAGTGATTCCCTTCTCCAAGGGATTTTCCCAATCCAGGGATCGAACCCAGGTCTCCTGCACTGCAGGCAGATTGTTTACTGACTAAGCCACCAGAGAAGCCCATAGCCAATCTTAAGTGCCGTCAAGAGTTTCTCCTGGCTATCAGTACAAACTATCATTTAGAAAATACTGGGGGAAACTTGATATGACTCTGTGATCCACAAAATGAAAGAATGAGCAATAATGCAAAATACAACCAAATTATGTGCTGATTAAAAAAGATCAAGGGGCAAATAGTTGCATTACCCATTCCTTACATAAGTCACAAGGGCTGACGTCAATTAAACCACTAGAAGATAACCCCGCTCTATCCTACCATAACTATAAATTTTTTCAATGACTCAAAAGGCTTTTGACTCAAGAACTTAAAGGAACTGAAATAAAGGATCGAGCAAATTCAAGTATTTTCCCTAACTAGTGGCTCTTTTAACAATCTGTTTCACTAAAAAGTTCATCTGAAAAACCAGTCCTGAAAGAATACTTTTAAATTCAGTTTTGGGGGAAAATAAACTGGCTTAACACTAAACAACCACAAAAAATATTTTTATATAAACTATGAAAACTGACTTCCAAAATACTATTTCAAATTAGCTTAAGTTTCTAATAAGCTCATATTAAATTTCTATTTTAAATCAGTGAAATCAGCCCACTTGTCTATGAGAAACCTAGTGTCTAGCTTCCCCACACAAGTCACATACTTAAATTACTGGAATGACATACTTCTAGACAACTCAATCTTCCATTCTATATGGAATTTTGAGATTTAATTTCTTAAGTCTTTGAACTTCTGCTTCTTTCCAAGATGCAGTGAAACAAACCAAATTTATTTCTGAATGAAATAACTAAAAAACTAGAGTAACTAAATGAAAAACAAAGGTTTTCACCCAGTGAATATCAAAGAACAATGACAACAGTCCTTGAGAAGGGAAAACAATAATGTGAGCCTAAAATTATCTCAAAGCTTACTGCTTTTCAGGTTGCAGCACAGCTATGAGAAGTTTTCTTGCCCAAATCAACGCATTCTAGAACAAAGTGGAACAACATCTTTACAGCTACTGAAAAGAAAGTAAATTTGTCCATCTACAATTCTATGCTCAGTAAAAATACCTTTCAAAAAAAGAAAATGAAAATATACTTATTCACATATACAAAAAAAAACCTGATGAAAGAATATAAAGTCTTTGAAATGTTTTTTTTCCCTTAATTCTCAGGTGGAAGCAAATTAAACTAGAAATAAAACTTTATACACGATGCGGACAGAAGAGCAAAAGAAACAATAGCTGCACAACTAACTATGAAAGACATTTTTCTTATTTTTTAATGTCTTAAATCAAAACTGACCCTAAAAGTCTACTTGGGGGGATAAAAACACTCCTAAAAGTAATAAGTGAGTTCAGGAAGGTCACAGGACACAAGATCAACATACAAAAGATAAATTTGCTCAGCTGGTAAAGAATCCACCTGCAGTGCAGGAGACCTTGGTTCGATTCCTGGATGGGGAAGATCCCCTGGAGAAGGGATGGGCTACTCACGCCAGTATTCTTGGCCTTCCCTGGTGGCTCATATGGTAAAGAATCTGCCTGCAATATGGGAGACGTCGGTTCAGTCCCTAGGTTGGGAAGATCCCCTGGAGGAGGGCATGGTAACCCACTCCAGTATTCTTGCCTGGAGTATTCCATGGACAGAGAAGCCTGGCAGGCTTCAGTCCATAGTGTCACAAAGAGTCAGACTTGACTGAGCGAGCAAGCACAATGATTGATGAATTGGAAATAAAAAAATTTTAAGACCATTTATAATAGTTCTAAAAACATGGTAATATGTAGATATAATTCTAACAAAGTATGTGGAGCAGAATATGTATGCTGAAAACTACAAAACACTGATGAGTTCAGTTCAGTTGCTCAGTCATGTCCGACTCTGTGCAACCCCACGGACCGCAGCAACCAGGCCTCCCTGTCCATCACCAACTCCCAGAGTTTACTCAAACTCATGTCCACATTGAGTCAGTGATGCCATCCAACCATCTCATCCTCTGTCGTCCCCTTCTCCTCCTGCCTTCAATCTTTCCCAGCATCAGGGTCTTTTCAAATGAGTCAGCTCTTCGCATCAGGTGGCCAAAGTATTGGAGTTTCAGCTTCAACATCAGTCCTTCCAATGAATATTCAGGACTGATCTCCTTTAGGATGGACTGGTTGGATCTCCTTGCAGTCCAAGGGACTCTCAAGAAGCTTCTCTATCACCACAGTTCAAAAGCATCAATTCTTAGGCACTCAGTCTTCTTCACAGTCCAACTCTCACATCCATACATGACCACAGGAAAAACCATAGCCTTGACTAGACGGACCTTTGTTGGCAAAGTATTGTCTCCGCTTTTTAATATGCCATCTAGGTTGGTCATAACTTTCCTTCCAAGGAGTAAGCGTCTTTTAATTTCATGGCTGCAATCACCATCTGCAGTGATTTTGGAGCTCAAAAAAATAAAGTCTGACACTGTTTCCACTGTTTCCCCATCTATTTCCCATGAAGTGATGGGACCGGATGCCATGATCTTCGTTTTCTGAATGTTGAGCTTTAAGCCAACTTTTTCACTCTCCTCTTTCACTTTCATCAAGAGGCTTTTTAGTTCCTCTTCACTTTCTGCCATAAGGGTGGTGTTATCTGCATATCTGAGGTTACTGATATTTTCTCCAGGCAATCTTGATTCCAGTTTGTGTTTCTTCCAACCCAGCATTTCTCATGATGCACTCTACATATAAGTTAAATAAGCAGGGTGACAATATACAGCCTTGACGTACTCCTTTTCCTATTTGGAACCAGTCTCTTCCATGTCCAGTTCTAACTATTGCTTACTGACCTGCATATAGGTTTCTTAAGAAGCAGGTCAGGTGGTCTGGTATTCCCATCTCT
>SJYX01019947.1:345329-412969 GCA_006410675.1 Oreotragus oreotragus
TAGATGTTTTTCTGGAACTCTCTTGCTTTTTCCATGATCCAGCAGATGTTGGCAATTTGATCTCTGGTTTCTCTGCCTTTTCTAAACCCAGCTTGAACATCAGGGAATTCACGGTTCACATATTGCTGAAGCCTGGCTTGGAGAATTTTGAGCGTTACTTTACTACCATGTGAGATGAGTGCAATTGTGTGGTAGTTTGAGCATTCTTTGGCATTGCCTTTCTTTGGGATTGGAATGAAAACTGACCTTTTCCAGTCCTGTGGCCACTGCTGAGTTTTCCAAATTTGCTGGCATATTGAGTATAGCACTTTCACAGCATCATCTTTCAGGATTTGAAATAGCTCAACTGGAATTTCATCACCTCCAGCAGCTTTGTTCACAGTGATGCTTTCTAAGGCCCACTTGACTTCACATTCCAGGTTGTCTGGCTCTAGGTGATTAGATCCCACAAATTTATCCACCTTATAACTGGAAGTTTGTACACTTTGACCAACATCCCAGCCCCCCCAGCAAACCAATCTATACTCTGCTTGTGCGTTTTTTTGACATTTTTAGATTTCACATATAGCAAGATCCTTCCTACAGTATTTGTCTTTCTCTGTCTGACTCAATGCACTTAGCATAATGCCCTCAAAGTTCATGACTTTTTTTTTGAGATAAAATTGGTGTATTAAAGTTACAGGTGTACAACATCAGTGATTCACAATTTTAAAGGCTATAATCCATTTATAGTTATTTTAAAATATTGGCTAAATTCCCTGTGTTGTACAATATATCCTTACAGCTTATTTAAAGTTCATGAAAATTTTAAAGTATGACAATACCACATGTTACTGAGGATACAGAACAGCTAGCAAAAATGCAAAATGGTACAGTCACTCTAGAACACAGTTGACAAGTAAAGTTATCAACAGTTGATTAAGTATGAAGTAAAACATACATTTATCACAAGACCCGACTATTGCACTCCTAAGTATTTACTCTAAAGAAGGAAAAACTAACATTCATACCAAAATCTATATATGATGTTTATATTAGCTTTATTCATTATCAATGAAACTGGAAACAAATATTCAACAAATGAATGGATAAACTGTGGTACATCTATAATACAGAATTCTGTTTAGCAATATAAAAGAATGAATTAATTGATATAGCATGGATGAACCTCACAGGTATTAAGCTGAGTAAAGGAAGTCAGTCTCAAAAGACCACATGGTGCATATATTTGTCAAAACTCATTGAACACAACACTGTAAATCAGCAATACTTCAATAAAATATTTTTCAAAAAACTCAAACACCTATAACAAGTGAAATTAAACAGATGCAAATTATACCTTAACAAAGTTTATTTTTAAACTGTTTAAAAGTAAAAAACAGTAACAATGTATTGTGGGGTTTATAACATGTAGAAGCAAAATGTATGACATTAATACAAGAGACTAGGATGGGAGAAAAGGAAGTATATTCTTTTAAGTTCAGTACTATGCATGACATGGTATAATTTGAAGGTAGGTATGCTGTGATTAGCTAAAATTAAAAAATTTTAAATTACTACAACTGGTAAGTGTAATATGCAAGGTCAATATACAACTTACATTCCTACATACCAACAATGTTGGAATTTGGGGGTAAAATTTTAATGCCATTTACACAATAATACCTCCCAGGCTTCCCTGGTGGCTCAATGGTAAAGAATCTGCTTGCCAATGCAGCAGACACAGGTTCGATTCCTGGTCCAGAAAGATCCCACATGCCACTGGGCAGCTAAGCCTGGGCACTGCAACTACTGAGCCTGTGCTCTTGAGCCCAGGAGCCACAAAAACTGAACCCACATGTTGCAACCACTGAAGCCCATGTGCCTAGAACCCACGTTCTGCAGCAAAAGAAGCCACCACAGTAAGAAGCCTGCACGCTACAACTAGAGAGTAGCCCGTGCTCTCTGCAACTAGAGAAAAGCCCTCACAGCAATGAAGAGCCAGCACAATCAAATAAATAATTTTTTAAAAAATGAAGTGCTTAAGATATAAATCTAACAAAATACATATAGGGTCCATGTGTAGAAAAATCACAAAATGTTGATGAAAGAAATCAAAGGATATCTAAAGAATATCTATATCAGAGAGAGATACCATGCTTACAAAACAGAAAACATTAATATATCAATTCTCCCTAATTTAAGGCTGCTGCTGCTGCTGCTAAGTTGCTTCAGTCATGGCCAACCCTGTGCAACCCCAGAGACAGCAGCCTACCAGACTCCGTCCCTGGGATTCTCCAGGCAAGAACACTGGAGTGGGTTGCCATTGCCTTCTCCGTAATTCAAGGCAACTCCAATCAAAATCCCAGAAAGTTTTGGATATACCAACAAGCTAATCTACAAATTTTATGAAAAGAAAAGGAATCAGGATAGCCAAAATAATGCTGAAAAAGAGCCAGTCAGAGGATTCATGTTACCCAATTTCAAGGTAATAAAGCAAGCAACAATAATCAAGACAGTGTGGTATTGAGGAAAGAACAGAGACCAATGGAACAAAATTGAAAACTCAGAAACAGACCTATACAAATAAAGGCAACTGCTTTTGACAAGATACAAAGATAATTCAGTAGAAAGGGAATTGTCTTTTCCAACAAAAGGTTGTGGAAAAATTAGAAGCCCAGTTGCAAAATAACAACAAAACCTCAAAACATACTTAATAAGGTGAAATAAGAACATTTTGAATATAGCAGACCCATATGAAGAAAACAAAAATGATCTCTAATGTCAGATTCAGAAAGAAATGACAAGCAAAATGTTAAAACATGTGGGTGACAACTTTAATAATACTTGGTGTTTAAAACATGTCCAGAATTAATATATTCAACAACAGTGGAATGAAGGAGACTAAGAATTTTGCATCGCTCAAGAAAAAAGAGCATCTGTTAGTTAGGCTTTAATAGAGCTTACCCATGGCCCAGCTGGTAAAGAATCCACCTGCAATGCAGGAGACACAGGAGATGAGAGCTTGATCCCTGGGCTGGGAAGATCCCCTGGAGGAGGACATGGCACCCCACTCCAGTATTCCTGGAGAATCCCATGGACAGAGGAGCCTGGTGGGCTACAGTCCACAGGGTCACAAAGAGTAGACTTTAATAAGTAAAAAATGCATGCTATAACCCCTAAGGCAGCAGTTCTCATTAAAGTGTGGTTCACAGACAACTGGGAGTCTCCTAAACACTTCTGGGAGGTCTGCTAATGTAAAATTATTTTCATCTTAATACTGAAGATATTATTTTTTTTAACTCTATTGACATGCATACTAATGATGCAAAAGTAACAGTGAGTAAAACTGTTTCAGGAAAGGGGAC
The DNA here is from genome assembly GCA_006410675.1 of Oreotragus oreotragus. NCBI lineage: Eukaryota > Metazoa > Chordata > Mammalia > Artiodactyla > Bovidae > Oreotragus > Oreotragus oreotragus. The sequence goes on from SJYX01019947.1 coordinate 348,677, forward strand.
CCTTTCCAGGGCCCAAATGGGGCTCTTGTCTAACACTCAGAAATGAATTGTCAGAGAAGACACACGTGCTGACAAAGCAAGAGATTTTATTGTAAAGGGGTGCCCAGGTGGAGAGCAGTAGGGTAAGGGAACCCAGGAGAACTGCTCTGCCACGTGGCTCGCGGTCTCTGGTTTTACGGTGATGGGATTAGTTTCTGGGTTGTCTCAGGCCAATCCTTCCCACTCAAGAGTCCTTCCTGGTGGCACACACATTGCTCAGTCAAGATGGATGGCAGCCAGAAAGATTCTAGGAGGAGGTCGGACATGTGGTGTCTCCTTTTGACCTTTCCCAAACTCTTTCAGTTAGTGGTTGCTTATTAGTTCCAATTTCTTACCAGGACCTCCTGTCCTAAAACAACTCATGCAAATGGTTACTATGTTGCCTGGTCAGGGTGGGCAGTTTCAGTCAGTGTGCTTCCCCTAACAAAACTACTGCACCTCTGCAGGAGTCAAGGCAGACACACCAAACTTAACTTGAAATTACATACTCTTAACCATCAAGTACTTACAGAGTTTTTTAAACAAGAGTTTCATATAAATATTCTTGATGAAGCAGTAAGAATCATTTCATTAAATGCCACCCCTTGAGCACACATTGTTTTTAATAATCTGGGTTGGCAAAAAGCATTCTCCATATTGAAATACAATGGCTACATTGACTGGTAAGTACATGAGTGACTGTTTCAGTTGTAAACTGAACTTGCCTTTTTTTCATGCAACACCATCTTTTATCCAAAAGAATGAGTGACAAACTATGTTTACTCAGACTTAAGTACTGGAAGACATTTTCTCAAAAATGAATGAAAAGAGTCTGTCATTTCAAGAAAAGCAACAAACAGTAATTTGTTGCCAATGATCAAACTTGAGATTTCAAACAAAAATCAGAATTTTGGAAAACTTAATCTACCTCCACAGAGAACTTGACAGCTCCCCAAAACTGAAAATGTTTTTCTGATGAGATTGGTGTAATATTAACGAATACAGTTTTTCAAGATTTTATAATAAAATGTGTTGACTTTTGTAATAATTGGAAGTGCTCTCCTTTTTCTTCCTTCATGCTCACTGAACTGCTCCCAAGCAAAATGTTACCATTTGTGATTCTCTAGTCAAGACTGTGGTTTTTCCATTGGTCATGTATGGATGTGAGAGTTGGACTGTGAAGAAAGCTGAGCACTGAAGAATTGATGGTTTTGAACTGTGGTGTTGGAGAAGACTCTTGAGAGTCCCTTGGACTGCAAGGAGGTCCAACCAGTCCATCCTAAAGGAGATCAGTCCTGAGTGTTCATTGGAAGGACTGATGCTGAAGCTGAAATCCAATACTTTGGCCACCTCATGTGAAGAGTTGACTCATTGGAAAAGACTCTGATGCTGGGAGGGATTGGGGGCAGGAGACGGGGACGACAGAGGATGAGATGGCTGGATGGCATCACCGACTCGATGGATGTGAGTCTGAGTGAACTCTAGGAGTTGGTGATGGACAGGGAGGCCTGGCGTGCTGCGATTCATGGGGTCGCAGAGTCAGACACGACTAAGCGACTGAACTGAACTGAATCCACTAACATATCCTCCCTACTATTCAGGGGCTACAATGTCATTTCAGTATCTATCAAATATAACAAAAATCTTACAGTGTAAGACAGGGAGAAAGGGAGTATGGTATATTCTAAGCAATATCTTACTGAGTAAAAAGGTCAACCAAACTCTTTCGCCTCTTTGGACAAATCTGGCCCTGGGTTCTTTTACTTCTAAAATCTGATAAAGGTGGAATGTCAATTGTGTTACTAGCAACACTGATTATGGTAACCGTTATCCAACTGATGAAATAAATCTAGAGTGAGAATACTGAAAATGAACTATAAATATCTGGTAGAATGCCAAAGCTTTGAGAATGCCTCAGAATACAGCGACTCTTTTAGTTGGGCATGCTTCTACAGAAACTGCCCGGACAGTATGCCCATAAAATTTAGAAAACATATTGGTTCCTATTTGGGATGGAGATGTGGAGGTATGTGTGTGTGGTGTGGTGTGTGAATGTATGTACTAAACCAGGTGTGGTGGACTGAACAGAAGATGACCTTATGTGGTGTCATTCATTAGCACATTACTGGTTTTTGAGAAGTGCTAAAACAGAGACAAACTTTACACTAAAATTTCCTAAACACACTTGGTCCACAGAACTCATTTGTTGTGAAAAACCAATTAAAATTTAGTGGGATAAAAGTGTTCCATGGAATGAAAGTAGAAACCCCTGAAATAAAGCATGCATTAACCATAAATTACACGTATGGCCTCAAAACTAAAAATATTTGTGTTTGCATTAAGGACACTGATTCTATGTGACATCTGATCTAAATTATTTCACTCTTACACCATTCCTTACTCCCTTTCATGGCACATTACTCTATACTTCACATATTAGCCAATTAATGCAAAAAGGCACTCCTAGGTTAAAGAAGACTTGTCCTTTATTCTACATAAGCAGATTTAAAACAAACACAAAATCAAAACTACAAATTTGTTAAGGATTTCTTCTAATGGCAAAAACAGAATAAAGGGGATCATATTTACTCTGATACTTTAATAAACCAAGCGAAATATGTGTCTTTGGATACTGGACAACAAGCAACGCATGGCAGTGATCCCTTAGAGAGGAGAGGGACTTCTCTGGTGGTCCAGGGGTTACAACTCCATACTTTCAGTGCAGCGGGCCTGGGTTCGATCCCTGGTCAGAGAACTAAGATCTTACATATCACAAGGCCCGGCCCTCCACCAAAAGAAGAAGCTTCCTTTACCTTAGAGAGAAGAAACAAATAAGGTAACTCCGATAACTACCCCCAGTTTACTCTTTGGACTGAGTTGCCATGTAAAGGCAAAAGGGTAGAGAAACGCAGGCAAATCGCAATCTCCCAGAGTTAAAAACGAGGAGCTTGGAATTTGGGTAGGTCAAGGCACCAAGTATACACAAGGTAAGAAATAAGAGAGAAGGAGGGCTCCAGAGATCTGTACAGGTTTCCCCTTGGGTCCTCAGATGAGTAGCACTGAGCATAAAAAGATGAAGAAATTGCCCTAGAAGCACCTGAAACAAACCAGTGGAAAAATCTACCTTACTCGAACAGTGCCAAAAATTGTTACTGTTCCCACGAGTCAGAGTGAAAAAACTTCATAAAACAAGAAGCATTCAGAAGAGTCCTTAGAAGAGTATCACCTCAATAGTTGAACAAAATTGGCCCCAGACTAAAGGCTGCTCTGTTTCCAGCTAACATAGTGTACAAGCAAGCCTCAACTGCATACCAGAACAAAGTTCAAAACTAATAATAATATCCAGACACTAGCAAGGTTAACTATCCAGACACAATGCAATCAAGAAATTATAACCCATAAAGAGAAACACCCATCAAATAAAAATTAATCAGTCACACCAGTCAGAATAGCCATCATTTAAAAAGTCTACAGATAACAAATGATGGAGAGGGTGTGGAGAAATGGGAACCCTCCTACACTGTTGGTGGGAATGTAAGTTGGTACAGCCACTATGGAGAACAATATGGAAATCTAGATCTACATAAAGGAAGACGAATGGAAATAGTAAATATGTGACTAAATATAACTTTTTCATGTTTAATTAAACCTCTTTAAATGATAACTGTTTATAAGCAAAAATAACAACAATGTACAGTGGCTGTTAACAAATTACAGAAGTAAAACGAATGACAACAATAACACGAAGTTCATGAAAAGTGAAATGGCAGTGTACCTTACTAAGTTTCTTATAATATTAATGAAAAAGTGTATTACTACTTGAATGTAGGCTGTATTTACCTGAAGCAAACATGTATGCTTTAAATTCGAAAGTACTTAAAAAACAGGCTGATTAGCTAAAATAAGCTACACGCCCCCCAAAAAAAGAATCGTAAAAACTATTCATCCCATCCATTAATCCAATAAAAGGCAGAAACACAGGAAGAAAAAGAGAACAGAAAAAAAACAAAGAGCAAGATTATGTATTCAAACCTAGCCATATCAGTAATCTCATTAAATGCAAATAGTTGAAACATCTGAATTATAGCTGCTGGTTGCAAGACAAAATGGCACACACTAACTTCCCTGCTACTCCCTTATAAACCCAAATGCCTAGAAAATTATTCTATAAACACCACTAAAAGAACTCTAAAAGCTTTAAAGAAGGTGGCAGCCTGTCTTTGGACCTTAGGACTTGAGGAAAGAGAACACAAATTCCCTGGGTTTTCTTTTTTTTTTTCTCCCATGTATCCTGCTAGAGACATGCAACCAAGAACCATAAGGCATGGAAGAAAAGGAAGAAAATCACAACCGGTGCACAGCAGGCACGCCAATTCTCCCTCAGCACCTACTAGGAGGTCCCAGACCATCCCAAGCCCACCCTTACTCCCCAACCCCCCTCGCCACCGACAACCACATACTGGTAGGGGCCTCATCCATCTCCAGAGGCAACAAAACCCATGGCCAATCCAACTTCTGCTCCACAACCAGGAAACCAACAGATAATCTGATCCACCTGCAGCAGCAAATCCATATTGAAACTAAAGAACTTCCAAAACTCAACATTTAAAAAATAATCAAAGAAGAAAATGGGCAAAAGATGTAAACAGACATTTTTACCAAAGGGATATAGAGATGGCAAATAAGCACATGAAAAAATACTCAACTTTTTTGACTACGAGAGAATGCAAACTAAAATCCCAATGAGTTATCACTATACATCTACCAAAATAACTTTTTTAAAAAACAGTGATGACACCAAATGCTGGTAAAACTGGACTGCTCATACATTACTGATGGTAATGTAAACTGGCATAGACACTCTGGAAAAGAGTTTGGCAGTTCCTTTAAAATCTAAAAATGGATTACCACTCAACTAGTGATTACACTCTTAAATATTTATCCCAGAGAAATGAAAATTTATTTTCACACAGAAATGTAAATGCAAATGCTCAGAGCAGTTTATTTGTAATAGCCAAAAAATGGAAACTAAACAATGTCCTTCAATGGGGGAATGGTTAAACAAATTCTGGTACATCCATACTATGGAACACTACTCAGGAAAAAGAAAAAAAGGAAGACTACCCACATACAAAATTATTTGAATGAACAACAAATAAACTACACATCTCAAAAGGATGCATGCTACCTGATACTATTTATAAAATAGTCATGAATAATGATTTCCAAGAGTTAGGGATGGGGGGTAGGGGAGTGGTATAGCTACAAAGAGGTGGCACAATGGAGTCTTGTGATGGAGTAAAAATCTTGGCCGTATACACATGATTAGACTGCAGAGGTATACATACACACACAAATGAATACACACACACATATCTGGTGAAATCTGAATAAACTCTATAGTCAATTTCCTGGTCTTAGTAGTCACACAAGATTTATTAACACTGGGGGAGATTAGGTGATAGGTACACAGGACTTCCCCTGTATTTATTTTCCTACAAAGTTGTAATTATTTCAAAATAAAGTTTCAGAAAAAAGTTCTAAAAGTAAAGATCATTAGTTGGATATAAAAGTAAGACCCAACTACATGCTACCCATAAACAAAGTTTTCTTTAAAGACACAAATAGGTTAAAAGTAAAAAAATCAAAAAAGAATACCATGCGGACACTAAACAAAGAAAACTATAGAAACAACATTAAAATCAAAGTGGATTTCACAGAAAAATCTGAGACCAGGAATTAAGACAGAGTCATTTCATAAAGATAAAAAGATTAGTCCACCAGGAGGCTGTAACAGTCTCAAACATTTACCCACCTAACAATAGAGCTTTGAACTATATTAACCAAAAATGACAGAACTGAAAGGAAAAAAAGACAAAACTACAATTATAGTCAGCGAATTCAATCCTTTTTCAAAGACTGATAGAAGACTAACAATTATAAGCATTAACTCAAGAGACATTGCAGGTTCAGTTCCAGAACACCACAATAAAGCAAGTATCACAATTAATCAAGTCACACGAATTTTTTGGTTTCCCAAGTGCATGTCAAGTTATGTTTATATTATATATACTGTAGTCTATTAAGTGTGCAACAGCATTATGACAAAAAAATGTACATACCTTATTTTAAAATATAAAACGAAGACAATTACAATAGTAACATGAAAGATCAATGACCACAGAACACCATAACAAATATAATAATGAAAAGGCTTGAAATATTCCAAACTGTGACAGAAGCACAAAGTGGGCAAATGTTGCTAGAAAAATGGGGTTGATAGACTTGCTTGATGCACGGTTGCCACAAACGTCAATTTGCAAAATACATAATATCTGCAGAGCTGACAATAAGATATCCCTGTATCCCTGCAGTATGGTAGAGAAGACTTGAGAAATGCAATCAACCAAATTGACCTAACTGACATTTTTGCCATAGAATATATTCTTTTCAAGTGCACAGGGACCATTCAGCAATGTAGATCATATTCTAAACTGTAAAACAACTTTCAAAATTTTTGAAAGCAGTCAAATCATACAAAGCATATTCTCTGGCCAAACTAGATTTAAATCAGTAATATGTGGGAAATCCCCAAATATCCAGATACTAATACCCTAGGCATCCTTCTTTAAAAGTCCTTGGGTCAAGGCAGAAATCCAAAGGCAAATTTGAAAATATTTAAGAAAATATAAATGAAAACACAACACATCTAAATCTGTGGAATGGAGCTAAAGTACCACATTAATAAATGGAGAAGAGACAAATCTCCTTGCATAAGATTCCCAAATAATTTATGTAGATCCTCTACCCTCAAAAGGAGGGAGGAGTAAAACTTTTGATACGATATGATAAAAATGTTACTTTACTTCTGTATCTTCCTCTGAAAATCCCATAAATCCAGTCTAATCATGAGAAAAACATCAGGCATATACCAATAGAGGGGCATCCTACAACATACCTGACTGACCACTACTCCACAAAACTAAGGTCAACAAAAAACAAGAAACGCCTGGAAATTCCCTAGTGGTCCAGTAGTTAGGATCTGGCACTGTCACTGCCAGGAGCCCAGGTGTGATCCCAGTCAGGGAACTAAGATCCTGCAAGCCACACACTGTGACCAAAAAAAGAAAAAAAGGGAGGAAAGGAGAGTCTAAGAAAATGTCAGTCAAGAGAAGCCTACAAACATGACAACTAAATACAATATGGTATCCTGGATGGAGTTCTGCAACCAGAAAAGGACATCGCTAAGTTGTGTCTGACTCTTCGCAACCCCAAGGACTACAGCCTGCCAGGCTCCTCCGTTCATGGTGTCTCCCAGGCTACTGGAGTGGGTTGCAATTTCCTTCTCCAGGGAACCTTCCCAATCCAGGGATCAAACCCAAGTCTCCTGCACTGCAGGCAGATTCTTTACCACTGAGCCATCAGGGAAGCCTAAAGAAATTACATACTTTAACTAATAATAATGTATCAGTATAGGTTCATTAATACACTAGTAAGGGAAACTGAATGCAAGAATTCATTGTACTATCAATTTGCCTGTAAATCTAAAACTGCTTTATAAAAATGAACTCTACTAAGGAAAAATTACCCTGCACCTAAGAAGACTTCAATTCTCCCTGCCCAGAGTAGTTTCTCCTTTTTATTATCTGTCAGAGTATTTATTTGTACTGTTCAAGACATACCTTTCTTAAGAGTTACATGCATTGTAACAAAGATCATGAATCACACATTTTTATGAACTGTCACCTCCCCCTTTTCCCTCCACCTAAATATATTGCCTTTCTTCTAATATGTAAATAAAACTTTAACGGTTAACTTAGAATTTTGACATACTTTACAACTGTGATTTCTTTAAAATCATTCTAGCTTATTAAGTTTATATTGATAATTCAAGCACATAAAAACTGTACAAACACAAAATGAAATTTGACTTATATACTATTATATAAGTTAGTGTTTTTCAAACTGGGATATATGTATTCTCTGGGATCCTAAAAGTTCTTATGGAAATTTTCAATTGCTTTTTTAAGTTTCTATGATAATTCAGAAGTGACTGACAAAACATTCTCAACTATACTGATGACCCAAATCCAAACACTGACATCAATGCTAACTCTCACATTTACTTTCACAACTATACTGATGCCAAGAAGGCAACTTTTATCAGCAAATTATTTATTCCCCAAAAGTGAAAACCAAATGAGACAAATGTCATATTATAACAACAAAATATAACAGGGTTTCAGTCGAGTTCTAATAGAGAAAAACTGTAAGAGAATGAAATCCCACAACACACAGAAGTACAGGTATGCTAGAACCTGTGATATCCCAACCCTCAACTCAGTCAAGTGATCCATTCTGACAAAATAATATTATCACTGTATGAGTGTCAATTTCTTAATTGGCTTTAGTTACTTATAAATGTAATTTTTAGCTGGGATCTGTTTTTCAGTTATGGCAAAAATATGCATAAGGAATTTACTTGGAGATGTCTGAACATTAAGTAACAGTGACTGACACTATAAACCGTAAATGAAAAACTACATTTACTGAAGAATAGGTCCAGTGGTACTCTGTTACCCAAAAGCACTCTAATACAGACGCTACTTCACAGTTTAAGAGCTCTAATATTTAGACATAACTTTAAAGGCAAACTTCAATTTTGAGCATTACGATAACATAAAATTTTGATTTATCTAGGTATTATTAACTGAACTTTTAAAGCACAAATTAAAAATAAAACTCAAGTACTTAAGCCTGTGTTTAAGCCCCAGTTTCATATTTGATAACTGTAGGATCTTAGTGAAGCCACTTAAAACGCTGGGCCTCAGTTTCCACCTGTGTAAAAATCAGAATACTATCTGTTCTACCTATCTCACATAAGCAAGTGTAAAATGAATAAAACCAATCCACATTACCAATATGCTTTCTTTTCCTTCTGGACAGAAAGAGTCCATTAACAGAAACAGTTAACTTCAGAAGTACATCAAAATATAACAATCATGTCATCATTTTTCAATAAAAAGGTTTTACGCTACATTTGAACATTTACTACATGGCTACAATACAGACATCATTCGGAGAAGGCGAGGGTGGGATGATTTGAGAGAATAGCACTGAAACCTGTATATTACCATATGTGAAATAGATCATCAGTCCAGGTTCGATGCATGCTACTGGATGCTCAGGGCTGGTGCACTAGGATGACCCAGAGGGATGGGATGGGGAGGGAGGTGGGAGGGGGTTCAGGATGAGGAACACATGTGCACCCGTGGCTGATTCATGTGAATGTATGGCAAAAACCACCACAATATTAAAATAAATAAATTAATTAAAATAAATTTTTAAAAATACAGACATTATGATACACTGAGAAAATACAAAAGCAATAAAAAACCATGCTCTCAAGGTTATGTGGCAGGGTGGGGAGGTGGGTAAGAGTAGAGGCACTTTCAAAAACAATTCTAGTGTATTGTCATAAATATGATCAAGAAACACACAGTACTATGGAAACTATAAACTTCTGGGCAACTGGGGAGTCAAACTGCTTTAAAGATTTAAAATGTTATTCAAATATAAGTTAGAAGTGATAAAGTAATTCCTTATTGGGTACCTATTATGTGGCAAGCACTGTGCTAGGTAGGTGTGTGCGTGTTCAGTCGCTCAGTCATGTCCAACTCTTCCTGACCCCACGGACTGTAGCCCACCAGGCTCCTCTGTCCGTGGGATTTCCCAGGCAAGAACACTGGAGTGGGTTGCCATTCAGGGAATCTTCCAGACACAGGGATTGAACCCTGGTCTCCTGCACTGCAGGTGGATTCTTTACTGTCTGAGCCACCAGGGAAGCACTGGTGCACTCTAAGGAAACATACAATAACAAGGGGAGAAAATGCATTTTTCCTTTATATTTAATCTTTTTCAAAAATATAAAGGCAGCCAAAAAACTGGAGAGAATTTTTTAATTCAAACAGAAAGTTCAGGGTTTCCCTGGTGGCTCAATAGTCAACAATCTGCCTGCCAATGCTGGAGACACAGGTTCCGTTCCTTGTCTGGGAAGATCCCATATACCACGGCGCAACCAAGCCCATGCACCACAAGTACTGAACCCACGTGCTACAACTGCTGAAGCCTGTGAGCCCTAGAGCCCATGCTCTGCAATGAGAGAAGCCACTGCACCGTGAAGCCGTGCACAGCAACCAAAAGAACCGCACACCCCGCCCCCCGCTCACTGTCACTAGAAAATAGCCCTTGCAGCAATGAAGACCCAGTGCTGCCAAAAATAAGTAATCTTTCAATTAAAAAAAATAAAGTTCAGGGTTGATAAGTGAATTGGAACGCGATAAATTGAAATTTATCTCTTACTTCCTCCCCTCAAACATTACTACAGAAATCCATATTCAACTTACAGTACTGTATTACAGCACTCATCACGGTACAGTCGACAGGGGCAGAAGTATTTACTCCCCACAGAGGACAGGGAACTTACTATCTCTAGCCTGCATGGTCCAAAATGAACATTAAATGTTTATGAGAAATTCTCCACCCCTTGTGGTGATGAAGCATAAACAGCACTATAAAACAGGTCAGCTGTACCTCTCTGCTACTCTGCTAAGGGAAAATGACAGCAAACATTTCTTATTCTCAGCAACAGGGCAGAATAACCAGAGGGTAACTAACAGAGACAGTGAAATTGGGCTTGATTTCAGAATGAGAGGAAAACCACTTTTTCCTTGTACTGCAACAAAAGCATATCATTTTTAGACAGTGTTAACATTTTCCAAAACTACCCTCTCCTCTAAATTGTTTATTTAAAGAGAAACAGCAAGTGTGAAGAAGGGATGGGTTGGGAGTTTGGGATTAACAGATGTAATCTATTACATATAAGATGGAAAAACAGCAAAGTCCTACTGTATAGCACAGAGAACTATACTCAATATCCCATAATAAACCATAATGGAAAAGAATATGAAGAAGATATATATAACTGAATCATTTTGCTGCACAATAGAAGTTAACACAACATGGTAAATCAACACACTTTAATAACACTTAAAAATGAAAAGCCAACATAAATTCATGACCAGCAACAGAAAAGGTTAAAGTAAATAATCATTCTTCTACAGACCCACCACATCACCATCATACACAGAATTTTTATACTGAGCAGATGACTCCTGACAAGGAAAGAACTCAGAGCTAAGTTCAATGCCTAGGAAGCACACACAAAGTGGAACTGATCAAAGCACTGTCAAGTTTCTGGAAAAGCCTAGTAAGCTGCAGAATATTCCTGTCGAGAAAGTATGCAGTAGGACAGAGAGACATCTTAATTAGGTTTACTGTTATGGGTTAAAATTTAACCCAAAAAGAGAGTGTAAGACAGCAGCTTTAGGACTTTTCTTAGCTACAGAATGTTGTTACTTCATATTCACATGATTAGCTTTGCTAATGCCATTCACTTTTTCCAATTACTTAAAACAGCATATAAAACTCAAACTCTGAAGTGATGTTATTAGTAGAAAATGGAAATCACAAACTTTAGTACTTTTGTTAGTAATCTATCTGGGGTCTCACAGCTAATGAGTGGCAAGATCTGGAGGCTGAGACAGGGAAAGATCTGAAGAAAAAACACCTCAAAGTATACCTAGAACTCACAATCATCAGAAATGTGTGTGCTTAGTCGTTCAGTCGTATTTGATTCTGTGCAACCCTATGGACTGTAGCCTACCAGGCTTCTCTGTCCATGAGGATTCTCCAGGCAAGAATACTGGAGTGGGTTGCCACACCATCCTCCAGGGGATCTTCCGAACCCAGGGATCAAACCCAGGTCTCCCGCATTGTAGGCAGATTCTTTACCATCTGAGTCTCCAGAGAAGCCCACAAATACTGGAGTGGGTAGCCTATCCCTTCTCCAGGGCATCTTGCTGAACCAGGGATCGAACCGGGGTCTCCTGCATTGCAGGCGGATTCTTTACCAGCTGAGCTATCAATACTACCATTCCTTTCAGTCTCTTCCTCCAAATCAAATAACACCCTTCTCATAATTCACTCTTGACAGTGCTCTTCCTGAAATCTCTTCCATTATCTGCCTAAATCTGGGACATAAACTTCTGCATTAACCAGACATCATTCTAACATATCCTATTCTTGGTCACCAAGAAGATTAATAAGAACACTACTTATTAAGAACACTTATTAAGAACACTAACTTCTAAACACTGTGAACTTTACATGCATTACCTCATTCAATGTATACAAACCTATGTGTTAAATACTAGTATCCCTATTTTACATATGAAAAAAACCTAAGGCTTAGAAGTGCTAAAAGACCCACAGGGAGAGGGAGGAAGGAGAGGGTGGGATATATGGAGAGAGTAACATGGAAACATACATTACCATATGTAAAATAGAGAGCCAATGTAACTTGCTGTATGACTCAGGGAACTCAAATCAGGCTCTATAACAACCTGAAGGGCTGGAATGGGGAGGGAGGTGGGAGGGAGGTTCAGGAGGGAGAGGACATATGTATACTTATGGCTGATTCATGCTGTTTGGCAGAAACCAACACAATACTATAAAGAAGTTAACCTTCAATTAAAAATAAATTAATTTATTAAAAAGACAAGGCAGGCAGATAATGTTGCAAGGTTTGGGTAAAACACATGGTGTACTTATTTTTACCATAATTATGTATTAATTCACATCCAGGAATAAGAAATGCTATATTATAACCAACATGAAGGGGTGGAGCCGTGACAATCAGATAGACAAAGGCTCTTAGGAGAAAACAACTCTTGAAATTTTGTGCCTATTTTAAAAGGATAATAGTAGGAAACTGCTTCTCTCTCAAGTGTCTGAGGGCTTTTGTACCTATATTCTTCTGAACAGCGCTTTCTACAGTCTTCCTCAACTCTGTTCAGTAGCTCATTAGTTTAGACCCCACTGATACACAATTCTAGATTAATTCCAATTGAAGAGAGATTTACCTTAACATTCTGAAGCACATTTTCTGAAGTTTTATGAGAAAGAAACTTCCCATTTATAAAAAATATATGTTGCACAGTGGATGACAATGTAAAACATTTCTTCCCATTGTCATGATGGAAAAAAAAAGTTCTGATAAACACTGCTCTGAAAATTTCCCAAAGAAGTTACCTTCATTCCTGTATTAGAGACTGAGACATACCACTCAGATTTAAAGACAACTGCATGCTTCCACTATGCTACTTTTTAAAACTATGACGAATACCATCTCTTCAAGATCTCATCTCCCTAAAACAGAGTAGAGAAAACACAATTCAGTTTCTTTGCCTAAATAATTTAACCAATCATTAAGGGGAAAAAATGATTATACTGTGCTATATTAATAAAACAAGGTCATTAGGAATTCATCCTAAACAGCCTTAAATTGCTATGCTTTTATCTCCTCTGTTCTTTTCACACAGTCACCTGATTCTGCCTACTACACTATCTGACATCAGTATGAAAGTTCTCTAATTCTTATCTTCTAACCTTTGTAGGATAGGAAAGCAGATTAGTAGCCATGTTTATGAGACTAGCACCTGAAATAAAAATGAATAAATTCACAGTACATGCACTGAGAAACATATTCTGATTTAGAGCCTTTTCCTTTTGACTTACTTCCTGATTTCATAAAGTCAAAAATGGTAAAGGTCCTCCAGACAGTGGAGATATTAAAAATATAAACATAGGAAGAAGAAGAGAATTAAATTAAAACCACAAACATAAAGAAAAGCTATTAACTGAAACCTAAAAGAGACAACTACACAAGTAAACAAAAGTGAGAATGAAGATCCATAGAGAGTTTTAACCATTATAGAAGACATCAGCAACAAAATCTGCCAGTTCGCTTCAGGTGCTCAGTCGTGTGGGATTCTGTGTGACCCCATGGACTGCAGCACGCCAGGCCTCCCTGTTCATCACCAACTCCTGGAGCTTATGCAAACTCATGTCCATTGAGTCAGTGATGCCATCCAACCATCTCATCCTCTGTCGTCCCCTTCTCCTTCTGCCCTCAACCTTTCCCAGCATCAGAGTCTTTTCAAATGAGTCAGCTCTTCACATTAGGTGGCCAAAGTATTGGAGTTTCAGCTTCAGCATCAGTCCTTCCAATGAATATTCAGGACTGATTTCCCTTAGGATTGACTGGTTTGATCTCCTTGCAGTCCAAGGGACTCTCGAGTCTTCTCCAGCACCAATGTTCAAAAACAGTAATTCTTCGACACTCAGCTTTCTCTATGGTCCAACTCTCACATCCACACACGACTACTGGAAAAACCACAGAGCTTTGACTACATGGACCTCTGTTGGCAAAGTGGTTGGTCATAGCTTTTTTTCCAAGGAGTAAGCATCTTTTCATTTCATGGCTGCAGTCACCATCTACAGTGATTTTGGTGACCAAAACAATAAAGTCTGTCACCATTTCCATTGTTTCCCCATCTATTTGCCATGAAGTGATGGGATCAGATGCCATGATCTTCGTTTTTTGAATGTCGAGATTTAAGCCAGTTTTTTCACTCTCCTCTTTCATTTTCATCAAGAGGCTCTTCAGTTCCTCTTTACTTTTTGCCATAAGGGTGGTGCCATCTGCATATCTGAGGTTATTGATATTTTCCCCAGCAATCTTGATTCAGCTTGTTTCATCCAGTCCATCGTTTTGCACGAGGTACTCCACATATAAGTTGAATAAACAGGGTGACAATATACAGCCTTAACATACTTCTTTCCCAATTTGGAACCAGTTCACTGTTCCATGTCTGGTTCTAACTGTTGCTTCCTGATCTGCATATAGATATCCCAGGAGGCAGGTAAAGTGTTCTGATATTCCCATCTTTTGAAGAATTTTCCAGTTTGTTGTGATTCACACAGTCAAAAGGTTTAGCATTGTCAATGAAACAGAAGTAGATGTTCTTCTGGAATTTTCTTGCTTTTTCTATGATCAAACGGATGTTGGCAATTTGATCTCTGTTTCCTCTGCCTTTTCTAAACCCAGCTTGAACATCTGGAAGTTCACGGTTCACATATTGCTGAAGCCTGGCTTGGAGAACTTTGAGCATTACTTTACTACCATGTGAGATGAGTGCAATTGTGTGGTAGTTTGAGCATTCTTTGGCATTGCCTTTCTTTGAGATTGGAATGAAAACTGACCTTTTCCAGTCCTGTGGCCACAGCTGAGTTTTCCAAATTTGCTGGCATATTGAGTGCAGCACTTTCAAAACATCATCTTTTAGGATTTGAAATAGCTCAACTGGAATTCCATCACCTCCACTAACTTTGTTCACAGTGATGCTTTCTAAGGCCCACTTGACTTCACATTCCAGGATGTCTGGCTCTAGGTGAGTGATCACACCATCATGGTTATCTGAGACATTAAAATATTTTGTATAGTTCTTCTGTGTATTCCTGCCACCTCTCCTTAATATCTTTTTCTGTTAGTCCGTACCATTTCTGTCCTTTATTGTCCCCATCTTTGCATGAAATGTTCCTTTGGTAACTCTAATTTTCTTGAAGAGATCTCTAGTCTTTCCCATTCTGTTGTTTTCCTCTGTTTCTTTGCACTGATCACTGAGGAAGGCTTTCTTATCTTTCCTTGCTACTCTTGGGAACTCTGCATTCAGATGGGTATATCTTTCCTTTTTTCCTTTGCCTTTAGCTTCTCTTCTTTTCTCAGCTATTTGTAAGGCCTCCTCGGCAACCATTTTGACTTTTGCATTTCTTATTCCTAGGGATGGTTTTGATCCCTGCCTCCTGTACAACATCACAAACCTCGATCCATAGTTCTTCAGGCACCCTGTTTATCAAATCTAATCCCTTGAATCTATTTGTCACTTCCACTGTATAATTGTAAGGGACTTGATTTAAATTAGACCTGATGGTCCAGTCGTTTTCCCTACTTTCTTCAATTTAAGTCTGCATTTGGCAATAAGGAGTTCATGATCCAAGCCACAGTCAGCTCCCGGTCTTGTTTTTGCTGACTGTATAGAGCTTCTCCATCTTCGGCTGCAAAGAATATAATCAATCTGATTTCAGTGTTGACCATTTGGTGATGTCCATTTGTAGGATTGTCTCTTGTGATTTTGGAAGAAGGTGTTTGCTATAACCAGTGCATTCTCTTGGCAAAACTCTTTTAGCCGTTGCCTTACTTCATTTTGTACTCCAAGACCAAATTTGCCTGTTACTCCAGGTATTTCGACTTCCTACTTTTGCATTCCAGTCTCCTATGATGAAAAGAACATCCTTTTTTGGTCTTAGTTCTAAAAGGTCTTGTAGGTCTTCATATAACTGTTCAACTTCAGCTTCTTAAGCATTAGTGGTCAGGGCATAGACTTGGATTACTGTGATATTGAATGGCTTGCCTTGGAAACGAACAGAGATCATTCTGTTGTTTTTGATATTGCATTTCAGACTCTTGTTGACTATGAGGGCTACTCCATTTCTTCTAAGGGATTCTTGCCCACAGTAGTAGATATAATGGTCATCTGAATTAAATTTGCCCATTTGAGTCCGTTTTAGTTCAGTGATTGCTAAAATGTCAATGTTCACTCTTGCCATCTCCTATTTGACCACTTCTAATTTACCTTGATTCATGGACCTAACATTCCAGTTCCTATGCAATACTGTTCTTTACTGTATCAGACTTTATTTCCATCACCAGTCACATCCACAACCTGGCATTATTTTCACTTTGGCTCAGTCTCTTTCCTTTTTCTGGAGCTGTCTCTCCACTCCTGGGCACCTACTGACCTGGGTAGTTCATTTTTCAGTGTCATTGTCTTTTTGCCTTTTCATACTGTTCATGGGGTTCTCAAGCAAAAATACTGAAGTGGTTTGCCATTCCCTTCTCCAGTGGACCACGTTTTGTCAGAACTCTCCACCACGACCTGTCCATCTTGGGTGGCCCTACTACTCATCATGGCTCAGAGTTTCACTGAATTAGACAAGGCTGTGATCCAAGTGATCAGTTTGGTTAGTTTTCTGTGATTGTGGTTTCCATTCTGTCTGCCCTCTAATGGATACAGGCAAAGGAGAAGCCCCAACCAGACGGTAGGAGGGGCGAAATCATGTTTAGAATCAAACCCCATACCTGCTCGGAGGGCTCAAACAAAACCTTGTGTGCACCAGGACCCAGAGACCCCACAAGAGATTGAGGCTGACCAGGCTTTGTGTGTTTGAGTGTCTCCTGCGTAGGCACAGCTCAACAGCAACCTGCCATGGGGACAGGGGCTCTGGCTGCAGCAGACCTGGGAGACAGTGTGTGAGCCCCAACATAAAGCCACCAAGCAGACAACCCACCAATTGGAGAACAGTTATACCAAAGATGTTCTTGCACTGCTGCGAAAGTTCTAGGGCCCACAACAGATTTCCCGACCTGTGGATCTGGCAAAGGCACTGAGAACCCCCAGGGAATTTGATTTTGAAGGCCAGTGGGATTTGATTACAGAACTTCCACAGGACTGGGGAAACAGACTCTTGGAGGGCACAAACAAAATCTTGTGTACCTGTGAGTGTCCAGGAGTCTCCGGCTAAGGCGTGGATCAACACTGGCCTGCTGTGGGGTTAGAGGCACTGAATATAAAAGTCCTGGCAAAAGTCCTTTTGAAGGAGATCCATTATCCCTTACCCTATGCGTCAAGAGAAAACTGGATTAAATATTTATTGAGCGTGGCCCCACCCATCAGAACAAGACCCAGACCCTCCACAGCCAGTCCCTCCCATCAGGAAGCTTCCACAAGCCTCTTATCCTTATCCATCAGAGGGCAGAGAGAATGGAAACCACAACTGCAGAGAACAAAATGGATAAATAAGTTCAAATATATTTATGCTGGAATACTATTCAGCAATAAAACTGAATGATGTAGTGCTTTACATGGATGACTAACATGGATGAATCGCAAATATGTTCTTCAGCAAAAGCAATTAAGAGACAAGAGTACACATGATTCCATTATATAACATTCAAAAATAAGCAAAACTAACTTCTGATGACAGAGGTCAAAAGAGTGGTTACTTCTGGGTAGGAGGATGGAGATAATAGCTGGGAAGAGGCATGAGGACCAAGAGTGTTAAAACTGTTCCATTTCCTGATCTGGGGTGGTATTTACAAAGTGTGTTCACTGTGAAAATTTACTGAACTGCCAGCACACTTAGGTGAACTCAACTGTATTCATGTTATACTTCAATGAAACCAAGTTTACTTGAAAACAAAATTCATCACGCAAGGGACTTCTGGTTAAACAATTCAGTTGAACAACTGAATTGAAAGTATGGCAGACCATACTTTCCAACACTGATCACAATAACCCAACCCCATCTCACACACTTTTCTGTAATCTCATCTTACCACTCCCTCACAGAAATGGAGTTTCTGTCCCCTCTCCTGATTGGGGCTTGTGACTGTCTTCACCAATAGATTATGGCAGAAATGGTGCAGTGTGACTTGAGGAAAGATCATAAAAGGGCACACAACTTCCACCAGATCTTAACTCTTGAGCTGCCAGGTAAAAAGTTTGCAAGGTTAAAACTGCCTCAAGGACACCATGCTGGGAAAGCCACATGTAGCTGAGCCCAGCCTTCTAGCCATGCTTGCCAAGGTGCCACAGGTCTGTAAGGTAGCCACCTTGAAAGCAGATCCCAGCTTTTTGAGTTTCCCTCTGCAATGAGTCATCACAACTGAGGCCCCAAACATGGTGGGGGGAAGATATCCCTGCAGTACTCTCTGTAAGGTCGTGACCCACAGATTCTATGAACATAATATAATGCTGGTTTGGGGGTGGTTTGTTATAGATTAAGATAACCAGATGAGAGAGAGCAAGCACGCAATAGACAAAGCAAGTCAATAAAATTTTGAAAGACAAAAAGCAGATGATATGCTAAGTGTCATAGGTTTCAGACAAGTCAGAAGTCCATTCAAGCAACAGAACCCCAGAAAAGTATGTAAGAAATGGTAGCGGGGGTTGAAAAGAGGAAGATTATGAAAAAACTGAATGAGAACTAGTTAAATTCCTAGATCTGGTCCTCCAGATCAGGCTGCCAGGGTACACTCTTTCCCATATTATCTCCTCCCCAGACCAAGACCAAAAATTTGACTCTAGAGATGCTGGACAGAAACAAAAACACCAAGATAGATCAGGGTGAGGAATGGCCACATAGTCCATTTCCCTATTTTGGCTACCAAGACACTAGCTTATGTGTCTTGCAGCACCAGGAAGAGAGTGCGAGAAGTCCCAGAATGCTAGTTATCCAACAGGCCTAGTGGCTTACACAGTCACAGAAATCTCTGAAGGATATGACTATTTTTTTAAAAAACGGGGAAAGGGGGACTATAAACACCTAATGTGTTTGACCATACTGGTGCTACATACATGAAAGACACACAGAAAACTAAAACAAAAAGCCAATTTACTCCTTTAAAAAAATTTTGTACATAAAAAGAAAAAATAATCACAGTGAACAGCACTTGTTTCTACAGTCTTCATAATCTAAACACTGATTTAATCCAAAACCATAACACTATGGAGGAAGCAGAAAATACAGGGCAAAATGGAGCACATAGATGGGTGGTTATCTTCTCCTGTAGAAAAATCTCTAAAATTTTAGAAAACATGAAATAGCAGCATTGGAAATATAAAATGCAATGATACACACCGAAGAGCTGGAAGAATGAAAGGGGGGGTGCTTTAGAGGAATGGAAGCATTCTTCTTATTTAAAAATACAGTAGAATTTTATGTGCTGTCCTTAGTTTAGTTGCTCAGTCGTGCTCCACTCCTTGTGACTCCCTGAACTGTAGTCTGCCAGGCTCCTCTCTCCATGGGATTTTTCAGGTAAGAATACTGGAGTAGGTTGTCATTTCCTCCTCTAGGGGATCTTCCCAACCCAGGAATGGAACTGCCCACTGCAGGCAGGTTCTTTACTACTAGGTAGAACTCTATACTTGATGTGAATTATATATCAATAAAGCTGTCACTAACAGAAAAAGAATGAATTAAATTCTAAAAGAGAAAAGATTCTGGAAGCACAGAGAGCAACTGGTTCTACTTCTACAGATTAAGGGAAAGCTTTGTAAAAGGGAAAAGAGGACCATGTGACCAAAGTCTTGAAATACAAAATAAGGAAGATGGAGAATGAGAGAATGAAGTTAAAAAGTTTTTTGGGGGACCCAAACATTGAGGGACATCAGATGCCACTCCAGTCAATAGGAAGAAATCAAAGGTTTTTGAGTAGGAAGTTATCACTGAGGGAAGTTCAGAGAACGACTCTCTGAACAGACCAAAATCCAGAAGAGTTGAACTACTACAATACCTAAGCAAATCAAGAGGCAGAAAAAAAGAATTATAGCCAGAGTACAGACAGAAATGTCTGTGCATGTGCATGTCTCTAATTTTTAAAATAAAGCTATAAAATTGGAATTTTTAAATGGTCAGAGGGAGAATATGATGGTAGGTTTGATATTATTTTTTAGCCATGTAAATATTTTAAATATTAACACTAAAAAAAAGTTTTAAGTTAAAAAAGTAATCCCCAGAAAGCCAAAAGCAAAATCAAACACACAAACCTTAATGCACGCGGCTTCCCAGGTGGTGCTAGTAGTAAAGAATCCAACTGCCAATACAGGAGGAGTTGGAGACCTAAGTTTGATCCCGGGGTCGGGAAGATCCCCTGGATTAGGAAATGGCGCCTGATTCCAGTATTCTTGCCTGGAAAATTCCAAGGACAGAGGAGCCTGGTGGGCTATAGTCCATGGGGCCTCAAAGACTAAGCGAGTGAACACACACACAAACCTCAGTGCGTAGCCAGTCAATAACATAACAAGACTGAATAATTATTTCAAGGAATTTTAAAACACAGTAATCTTAACAAACATTCCCGTGGAAGACACCCTAAAGACAAAAAAATAAATAAATAACAAAAAATCCTTAAGCAACAATTAGCAACCATAGTAGTGTTGATACTGTAACTCTAACACCATTAATGTGTGTACTCTGTGATAAAGCAGTGGAGTAATTACACTACTGTCTTTGAGAACCAAAATTTTCAGCATAGGAGAAAGACATTTTTTTAAAGATCAATGACAAACACTGTAGCTCTAAATATGAACTGAAAGTTCTGCATGAAATCATAAATTTACCTTTAAAAAAGAACGCTGAGTGACATCAAGGAAAACAGTGGAATTGGACCCCCACCAATTCTTCTCCAATAAGAAAACTGACAAATAACTCTAGAAGTCAACCAAAACCTTTTCAGCAATCTGGGCAGGATTTGCTCAAGAAAAATGGCTGAATCTTGGTAAAAACAGAGCTTTCTAGCTTCTTAACTTGCTCTGGTCCCAGCCTCCCCAGTTAACTTCACAGTAGACCTAAAAACTAACAGCACAGATTTGCAATACAAACCCCAACCTGAAAAGCCAGCAAAGAAGACTGAAGCTCTTTAAAGCTCCATTTCCAGGAAATTTGTA
The DNA here is from genome assembly GCA_006410675.1 of Oreotragus oreotragus. Taxonomy (NCBI): domain Eukaryota; kingdom Metazoa; phylum Chordata; class Mammalia; order Artiodactyla; family Bovidae; genus Oreotragus; species Oreotragus oreotragus. The sequence goes on from SJYX01019947.1 coordinate 370,165, forward strand.
ATTATTTGACTTTCTGATGGTTCCCTGAAGACACTACTTACAAGGCTATTTGTATTCAACCTGATTTGGGGCTTGCCCAATACAAAGGCATTTTACTCCAGGGGCATTTGTCAAAAAAAAAAAAAAAACTATTCCAGGAAGCTGTTTGACTTGTGGTTTTCTGAAGCAACGAATAACAACTGGAGCAAACAAAAGAATAAGCAAAAATCCTAAAAGGAAAAGCAGGGTAATGAGATGTCCCTAATAGCTTTGAAAAGGGCCAATAAATATAAAAACCCTGAGACACAGAGACTAGGCTTTGCACATATCCAGAAAAGACCTAAGAAGTCCCTAGGCTCTCTCTGACCATGAGACTCTGCACAATCATGAGTGAAGGTTATGGCAGAGTTGTCAACTGCCTGCACACGGACCACTCTTAGCAAAGACTGGGAGATTTATTGGTTCCAGACAGTTACCTAAACACTGAAGTACACAGAGGTTTCAGTGGCAATACAGGACAAAGAATACAAACTAAAAAATTAGTTCAGAAAGTCACTGTAAACAATGAAACAACTATTCCAGTAGATAGTAACAATAGCAAATGCTGCAGAGGAAGAATAGTTTGCTTTCCAGAGTTGCTCTATCATATTAAAATGCCCAGTTTTCAACCAAAATTTTTAGATATGCAAAGGAATAAAAATAAATATGGTCCATCCACAGAACAAAGGGCAATCAATAAAAACTGTACCAGAGGAAGCCCAGATGATATGCTTACTAGACAAGACTTTAAATCAGCTATTTTAAGTATGTTCAAAGAATTAAGAGAAGCTATGTCTAAAGAACTAAAGTGAAGTGTATATATAAGAACAATGTGTCAAACAATATCAATAAACAGAGAAAAATTACATATATATATATAAAAGATCAGAAGAAGAAGAGAGCATCAGAGGATGAGATGGCTGGATGGCATCACCAATGCAATGGATGTGAACTTGGGCAAACTTCAGGAGATGGTGAGGGACAGGGAGGCCTCACATGCTACAGTTCATGGGGTCACAAAGATTTAGACATGGGCACGTGAACAACATAAAGATCAAGTAGAAAGTATGATAACTGATATTAAAAATATACTAGAAAGGCTCAAAAATATATCTGAGCAGGCAGAAAGAATCAATAATTTGGGAATAGATCAACTAAGATTATTCAGTCAAGTAAGAGAAAGAAAAAAATAAAGAAAAATGAACCGAGCCTCAGAGACCTATGGGAAATCATGAATAACAAAATGTGCAAATCGGAAGTCACAGAAGGAGAGTTGAGAAAGGGAAAGAACATTTAATGAAAAAATGGCTGAAAAGTTTCCAAACTCAGTAATTTTAAAATAATAATAATCTCACAGGCAAAATGCTCAATGAACTCCAAATAATTAAATTCAGACCTATACTAAGAAGCACTGCAAATTCAGGAAAAAAAAAAAAAAAAAATCCTGAAAGCAACAAGAAGTGATCTATCATATATAAGGGATCCTCAATAAAATACCTGATTTCTTCATCAGATACCACAGAGGCCAGAAGGCAATGGGATGACATGTTAAAGTGTTGAAAGGAAAAGCTAATCAACCAATAATCCTACATCCAACAAAACTATCCTTAAACATGAAGGAGAAATCAAGAATTTGCCACTAGCTGACATGCACTGCAAGTAATACAAAAGGTAATCATTCATGTTGAAATGAAAGAATACTAGACAATAACTCAAACACACAAGAAAAAGAGCACCATGAAAGGTTAACTACCTAAGTAAACAAATACATTTTTGGTTGTTAAATTAATTTTCTTCTGTGTGAAGTAAAAACACCCAAGTAAGGGACTCCCCTGGTAGTCCACACTCCAAATGCAGGGGGAGCCCAGGTTCGAGTCAATCTCTAGTCAGGGAACTAGATCCTGCATGCATACAGCAACTTAGAGTCTGCATGCCACAACTAAAGATCCCACATGCTGCAAATAAGACCCAAAGCAACCAAAATAAATATTTTTTAATGTTAAAAAAAGGTTTAAAAAAACACACAATGGGGCTTCCCTGGTTGCTCACTGGTAAAAAAAATTCTATACCACCTCTCTTCTACTAAAAACTTCTCAATCATGTTGTCTGTTTTAAGTGTTTTCAAATTTGGAAAAGATTATGTTGTTCTGCTGGCCTTAAAATGGCAAGTGAAGTAGAATGTTCTATTTGTATATTTGTCTTGGGAATCTAAAGAGTTAACTGCTGTTTGATGGCAAACCAAAACAGTAACATTCTGCTATAATCCAGCTTATCTTTCCATTTCTTGCTATATATCTAAATATATGCTTCCTTTAAAGAGTGTAACAGAAACCATTTAGGTCAAAAGCAAGCCCTGTAGTTATTTAAACCTTGTCCCCAAAATAGTAACAGCTATAGGTCAACCCCTGATACAAGGAAACAACTTTGTAATGCAAATATGTTATGATCAAATATGTTATGATGGATATTGTCAAATTAAAGATTTACCTATAAATTAGATTTTTTTAAACACTTACTTCATATGATAGAGTCTCTCGAGGCAAAAATTTTCACAATCCAAACCTGAATTACCATAAAAGTCAATGGAAGACTTGAAACACCACCAAAATGGAGTAACTTCTGTCCTCTCAGGTACACCCTCTTAGAACTAAAAAAATCCTGGATGTAGATAGGAGATATAGGAGATACCGGCCAAAGATAGAAGGTATCTGAAAGATGAGGAAAAGGCAGTGGACTTCTTAGAGACATCAAAACTTGAGGAATGACAAGGCAGTTAAGTTCCCTGGGTTCTACTGCCTCCCATATTTCCAGGACAGGATGCTGCGTCACCATCACAAGTCACAGGCAAATAAGCCCCAAGAAAAGGCTTTTTCCTCCTAACCCAAAGAAATCTTTTCCACAATACCCACCATACTCCACACCCAAACCCCAATGGAAAACCCTCCATGCAAACCCTTCAGTTTCAGTGACGTCAAGCATGCAGCTTAATCTTCCACACTCTCTTCCTCTCAGCCAGACTAGGCAGCAGGTGGTGTCAATCCAAGTCCTCTACTAGGATAGTGTTGGCAGATCAGAACAGGCAGTTGATCTTCTATTCCTCACACAGGGGTGCTCCAGTTCCCCTGCCAAGATGGTATGGATGAGGAAAGCAGCAGCAGATCTTCCAGGCCCTGTAGAACCAGAGGGGTGGCTCCAATACTCCTATGCTGGGTTACAGCAAAACTGAAAGAGAGCTTATCTTTTTTCACACCCAATGGTGCTCAGGTTCATCCATTTAAGGTAGTGTCAGTGGGGTCAACGGCAAGTTGGGGGGCTGAAACCACCACCCAAAAAGCTGTGTGCACGAGGCAGGATTAGTCACCACTACATTGGAATACACACACACACCTGGTATCAGCAAGAAGCAGATAAGAATTGAACCAGCACTCTATCTTGAATCAATGAGACTGAACAAAGTATTGTGAGTTGGAGCCAGTCAGCAGTCCACCCTCTCCCCATTCCTGGAATCAGCAGGGACTAGTGGAAAGGTGAACCTCCACACCCAACCAGCAGTGAGACTGAATGAAGAAGTCAAGAGATGACGCAGCCAACAATCCACTTCACCCATTCTCTGGGTGCCAGAGGTGCCCAGAGGGAAATGAGCTCCCACCACCACTTGGCATCAACTCAGGGAAGAGGTACCAAGTGGGGAGCTTATGCTCCATCCTGCAGCATCAGAGTGCTGTGAGTTAGCCCTCGACTACTTCTCTCTTGCTGAGAAGCATGACTCATCAGGAAGCTGTTCTTATACCCCACATACTCAGAAGCAACAAAGTGGTGTAAACTGGTGCCCAACTTTTGTCAGGAAGATTATCAGTGAAGGCAGCTGCTGAACTTGCATCCCATCAGTCTATACCAAGACAGTATGATTCACTGCTTTACTTTTCCCAGGGTGGTTGTCAGTAGGGCCCAGTCAGAAGCTGAATCTACACAGCCACCCAGTCCTGGCATTACAGCTCAACAAGGATTTTTACCTATTATAAAAATAGAATGCAATCTACAATTCTCATAAAGTGATATCAAATATGTCCAGGAAACAGCTGAAAATCACCCACCATACCAAAAGCCAGAAAACTATAAAGTGAATAAGAGAAAACAACAGATTCAACACTGAGATGAACCAAGTTTTTGATAAACTATCTGACAAAGATCTTGTTTAATCAATCCATTTTTAAATTTTTAAATTCTTGACATTAACAGAACTACACTGAAGTTTATTAACATTTCACTCTTAAATTTCTTATCGACAAACAGGGATAAAACTCCTAAGCCAAAACCCCCAAACAAAACTAAAAATAGGGAAAAGCTTATAAAACTAAATGTGGATTCCAGCATTATTAGCTGAACAGAGAATGATTTTTAAATTAGTAGCGGATGATAAAGTTGTGCAGAAATTGAACACTTACAACTTATCTAAAACTTGGAATCACTGACCAGAAATTACACAGCTGGATCATGGGAAAACAGCAGAAAGAGTTACAAGTAAAGCTACACTGTTCCAGCTGCACCCCATGCCGTTCTCAGAAGAAAGCCTGGCACTGACTAGATACTGGGCCAGACTAATACTGGCAACAGAACCAGTGACAGTAACCTGCCTACTAGAAGAGCCTTCCATTGAGTTGGCAATTTTGATGTGGCGGATCTCACTAATGTTGGCACCTTGGTGCCCGACTATGCAGGAAAGTTAAGTTATTTGGAATGGTGAGTTTATGGGTGGTTTGAGTAGATATAACCAAATTTGCCCAATAGCTTTTCACCTCTGGGGAGCGGGAGTCAATTATGGTGAATCCAGTCCTGCCTTGCATCATAAGTCTGACCAAGGTTTTAGTCAACATAAATGCTTCAACAAGCTATTTTAACTGCTCTTGAAACAAATCAGAAAATGCTAAGTCTCAGGAAAGTTGTTTTAAAAGAACCAAGTGGAAATTACAAAACTAAAAAATACTCAAAAATTCTCTGGACAGGCTAAACAGAAGTGTCAGACAACAGAGACAGCAAACAGATCAATAGAATTTAGCCAACCTAAAAGCGAAAACGGACTGGGGAGCTGGGAGTGGCGGACAGAGTTTCAGGAACCCAAAAACAGAAGCGCTAAAATTCTTATCAGAGTCCCAGAAGAAGAGAAGGTGGGATTTTAAAAGTATTCCAAAATACAATGTCTAAAAAATTCCAAGCTGTGGTGAAACACATTAACTCAATGAAAGAAACCCACACCAAGATAAATAAAACTAAAGATATTCACACCAAGATACATTGTAACTTAATTTCTGAAAACTAAAGGCAAAGAAAAATTCTTGAAAGCAGCCAGAAAAAAACAATAAATTACTTACAGGGGAACAGATTCTAATGACAACAAATTTCTGATTTGAAACCACAGAGAACAGAAGAAAATAGCACGTTTTTCACGGCTAAAAGAAAAAGAACGGTACATTGTGAATTCTATATACGGCAAAAATATCTTTCAGGAATGAAGGGAAATAAAGTTATCCTGAAAAAATGACTTTAAAAGTTCTCTAAATAGAAAGGAAATGAAAGCAGAAGGCTGGGACTTCAGAAAGGAAAAAAGAACATTGGAATATATAAGATCATGAGTAAGTATAATAAGAATATTATACAATGCATGAGTTTCATAAATCATATTTGCTGGTTGAAGCAAAATTTATCACACCATCTGCTGTGATGTTCAATGTTACTAAGAGAAAACACTTAAGAAAATTACATTTCATAAGAGGGCAGACAAAAAGACCTAAATGGAAGTAAAGGTCTGCACTTCACTGCAAGTAGTAAAACATCCACAACAGAAGATAGCGATAAATTACATATGAATATTCCAGTACCAAGAACCACCACTAAGAAGTCTTTTACAAAGAGATACACTTAAAAACACTACAAATCAAGATGGAATAAAAAAATATATATCCAGATAATCCATAAGGAGGAAAGAAGCAAGAATGAAAGAAACCAGAAAGAGGAACAAGCCATAGTACTAGCAAACTTGAAGTTCTAATATAACAGTTACCTTAAGTATAAACAGTCTATACCAATTAAAAGAGACAGGAAGAGTGGGTTTTTTTAAAATGATTTAACAATACGTTGTACTTCCTCCAAAAAAAATTCACCTTAAATACAACAGGTAAAGTTAAAGTATGGAAAAAGACATACCATGTAAATATTGATTTTTTTTAAAAAGCAAGAGTGGCAATATTATTATCAATAAAGTAGACTTAAGCGTAAATAAAATTACTAGCAATTTTAGCAAGAGCAAAAGAGATACTACATAATGATAAAAGGAACAACCCACCAGAAGATATGACAAACTTATGTACACATCAAATGACAGAGCCTCAAAGAAAAAGAAGTAAAAACTGATAAAAGGAAAAACAGACAAATCCACAATTATAGTTGGAAATATAGAAATACCACACTCTCATTATTTGGTAGAACTATTAGACAAAAAAATCAGTTAGCATATAGAAGAACTGGACAATAAAATCAACCAAAAAGATCGAATTCTCATATATGTAACACTCCATCCAACAGAATACACATTCATTTCAAGCACACATGGAACGGTCATCAAGATAGACCACATCTTGGGTCATAAAACACATGTCAACTAAGAGAATGAATATTATAGAGAGTAAATTTCCTTATCATAATAGAATCAAGCTAAAAAGTCACTGACAGCAAAACTAAAAATCAGTGACAGTGAAAACAGGAAAATCTCCAAATACTCAGAAACTGAGTAACACACTGAAAGTGAAAGTGCGACCGCACGGACTGTAGCCTATCAGGCTCCTCCGTCCATGGGATTTTCCAGGCAAGAGTGCTGGAGTGGATTGCCATTTCCTTCTCCAGGGGATCTTCCCGACCCAGGAATCGAACCCAGGTCTCCCACATTGCAGTCAGACGCTTTACCGTCTGAGCCACCAGGGAAGCATACTAAATATTCCAAGGACTGAAGAGGAAATTTAAAACCCCATAAAACTGAATGAAAATATGAGAATATGTGGGACACAACTAAAGCAGTGCCGAAATGAAAATATATAGTACTAAATTTATACATCAGAGAAGAACAAAGGTCTCAAATCAATAATCTAAAAGACATGAACAGACATTTCACCACAGAGGTGAATATTTCCTTCTGAATACAGAAGGAAAATAAGGACATGAAAGACATTCAACATCACTAGCCTTTGGAGAAATGCAAATTAAAACCACCATGAGCTATCACTACACAGCTATCAGAATATGGAAAATAAAAAAATAATAACACCACCAAATGCTGGGAAGGGTGCAACAAAGCTAGAACACTGGTGGGAACTGCTGATAGGAATGTAAAATGGTAGAGCTGCTCTGGAAAACAATTTGGCAGTTTTTTATAAGACTAAGCAAGCAACCAGCAGCAACTGCACTCTTGGACATTTACCCCAGAAAAACTTAGGCTCACAAAAACACCTGTACAAAAATGTTCATAGCAACTTTATTTACAATAGCCACAGACTAAAAATTACTCAAAGTATCCTTCAACAAGTAAATGGTTAAGGAAACCATGGTACATCAATAACACGGAGGAACAAACTATACGATACATACGCTGATCCCATCTATATAACTTTTTTTCAATGACAAAATTATAGCAACATAATAGATCAGTGCTTGCCAGGGGTTAGAAACTGGGGGTGGGGGTGGGGTGGGTGAATATGGCTCTAAAGGACAACATGATGGATACTTGAGATAAACAGGTTTGTATCTTGACTATCTCAATGTCAATATCCTGGTCATGACATTGTACTAGATTTCTTATTACTGACAAGTGCATGTGAATCTACAATTGTTTCTAAATAAACAGTCAATTTTTAAAAAGCAAACAGAAAAAAATTGCCATTTACAGAAATATATACACTCGATTATGAATCAATCATGGTATTGTCCACTTCTGTAAGGACAACCAAATCCAACAAAACAAATGTTCAGGATCCAGCTACTTCTTTTCACAGAATCCTGACTAAGGGTTGAATCATCTTTACAGATAACAGTAAATATTATCCTTTGATGTCTGAATGCTGTCTACAACATCCTGGCCAAGTAGTGTCAATAAGCAAACTTGAATATCTTCAATGAGAGAAGACCCACTTATCTATCCATTTATAGATAAACACTTTGAAAAAGTGTTACAGAAAAAGTTTCTCCTTAAGAGTTATACTCTGAACCTAAGGTACAAACTCCAGACCTATCTTTTTGACTAACAAGCTTAGAGTAAACATATAATCACAATATACTCATACATATACACACACAGAAAGCCAAATTCAACAATAAAAGTTCACATTCAATACTTTGGAAAGTTCCTCAATTAAAGCCAATTCTTGCTACTTCTAGGGAAACTGAGGGGCCTTACTATCTTTAACACCCAAATGTCTCTACCTAATAGTACATATTTACTGTGACATTTCTTATCAATTCATGTCTGACATTTCATTTAGCCCTGTCATGAGTTCCTAATAAACAGGTAAATACACAGTAAACATACCCATGTTCTAGAATTAGAAACATCAGATTTGACCTAAGAAATAATTTCAACTATAAAAAAGTAGTAGTTTGGAGAAGTCAAAAAACCATTAATAAATAAATAAGGCTAACTTTCAAATCAATCAAAGACTAACTGAATAATTTATCAAAGACTAAATCAATCAAAGACTAACCAAAACATACAATTCTCAGTTACATTATGTGCCTGCATTCATTTCTGGTCTTAAAAGCTTGAGGCTGAAATCAAAGAAAATTACAATCCAGAACAAAGTTCCATTGTGCCCTCCTTTTGGATCAAAATCTCCAAAATTGAATCAATCCTAAGAATTCAAATGAACCACCACCTAGAATTCTGATGCTAGACAGTCACTTTGGCAATTCTTAATCCGTAGCCGGTGAAACTGGGGACCATAAAAATTAAGCAAATTGACAAAGTAGGCAGCAGACTCAAACACTGGTCTTCAGTTTTCTGATCCACTGTTCTTTCCAGTATATCACACAGCCTCCCAATCAAGCCAGTATTTTGAACACCCAGGCTGAGAAACAATTATAAGGCCTATTAACTATGTTAAGAGAGCATGTGCTTACAATGATTTTTCCAGTTAGAGCAATAAGTTCTCTAGGGATCAATTCACATTCTCTTCCCCTAGCACCCTTGTAATCAGTAAAGGAGAATTGGAGAGAATATGGCAGTGATCATGGAACACCACAGAACCGTGTGATATAAACCATGGCATCTAAGTCTAACCAATCCAGTGGTATTAAAGCTTTTCTATCTTCTCAGCACTCTCTTATTGTTAACACTTCTACCCAAGAATAGAGAAAACTAAATAGCTGAAAACAATGGAGTCCACAGTTGGGCTTCAAAGGAAACCATACACTCTCCAAAATCATATACAAAATCTCTACAGCTACACTGGCCCTCAAATGGTTAATAACCTCAAAAACCTAAAGTACCACCATTCCAACTCCATCACCAGTCAATATATAATGAAAACAAAGGTATTCTGCTACAAATTAGTAACACACTAGAGAGCTTCCCTGGTGGCTCAGACAGTAAAGAATCTGCCTGCAATGCAGGAGACCTGGGTTTGATCCATGGGCCAGGATGATCCCCTGGAGAAGGGAATGTCAACCCACTCCAGTATTCTTGCCTGGAGAATTCCACGGACAGAGGAGCCTGGCAGGCTACCGTCTGTGGGTCACAAAGAGTTCGACACAACTGAGTGACTACATAACGTAACATACTAGTAGTGTTAATTGCCCAGTCATGTTCGACTCTATGCAACCCCATGGACAGTCAGGCTCTTCTGTCCATGGGATTCTCCAGGCAAGAATACTGGAGTGGGTTGCCATGCCCTTCTCCAGATCTTCCTGACCCAGGGATGGAATCTGTTATCTCTCCTGCATTGCAGGCAGATTCTTTACTGTCTGAGCCACCAGGGAGGCCCAAACAACACACTAAGCCCTGTACTGTTTATGACTAATCAAGAATACAAGTTTGCCTATTTTTTTTTCTATAATAAAAATCAAGAATAAGTCAAGAAGGTGAGTGACTCCTGCAAATATTAAGATATTAAGTGGCATAAACTATGGCTACTTCTTTAAACATTCAGGGAGTAAATTAAATCAGTCAGACCAATAAAATCAAAATATGAAGGCAAATTTTGCCATTACTTCAACTGAGTTCACAGCATATAAAATTAAGCAACTGCTACCGTAGGAAAAGACATGTCAACATACTTCCAATTAAAACTTTTGCATGTTGAAGAATTTCTACCTTTTCTACCACATATAATAATAGTAATAGGGCTTCAAAGTTACTTAATCAACCAAACCAACCTCCTCACCAACATCTCACTATTTGAATGAGAGAACTCTCAAGTCCAAGACAATTCAATATAAAAACAAGTAATATTTTTATATGGCAAGCAGCAAAATTAACAAAGCATTTTTAACAACTTTAATATAGTATGGTCTCATTTGCCTGGAGAATCCCAGGGACGGGGAGCCTGGTGGGGTCGCGCAAAGTCGGACACAACTGAAGCGACTTAGCAGCAGCAGCAGCAGCATTTGTGTGGGAAAAAGATACATTAGAATATACTTGTACATGTTGAAATATGAAGTTACCCAACAAAGCTTTTATCAGTGGCTGCCTGAGAATAAGAAATATATAACCCAGAGATGGTATGGGAGAGAGATTCTCTTTTTAATGCAACTTCCTCTATGTAACTTTACAATTTTGCACTATTCCAAGTATACCTATTCAAAAAAATCTGCATGCAAGTATTTCAGAAGTCAAAGATCGGATCATGGCTGCAATTAGAACGGTGGCACTGAGGATGTAGAAAAACAAACAGATTTGAAATTTAAGATGTAGAAATGTCAAGATTTGGTGACTATCAGGACTTGCTAAGAAAAAAAAGGAGTTAAAAACAGCTCTAAGGTTTCTGGCAAGGGAAATGTTAAGTGACACTTATTAAGACAGGGAACATCAAAACCAAAGATAAATTCAGCTTGCATATGTTCAGTTTAAGATGTCTTCAAGATACCAGGTAAAGTAATCAAGTTTGGTCAAGCATACATACAAGTTGGGAGCAGACAGAGTAAAGATCTAGAGCAGAATTTCCTTGCAAAGGAGACTGAGATGCAGAAAGCTGAAGTAGTCAGATGTTAGGAAAGTCAAGGAAGAGTGTTTTCAAGAGATCTTAAATCTGCCTCTGTTCCCCCCACCCCATTCCTAAACTATAGACTCGCTTTAACAATTGTGTTTTCCGAGGCGCTAACATCGTCTTGTGCTGAGCCTTCCACAGCAGGCCTACTGCCACGCACTTTACATCTCTTTTCTCCCTAAAATGCTATAGCCTGACAGAAACCTATTACCACTTCCATTTTACGGATAAGAAAATCGAGCCTCTGAAAGATGAAATAATTTGCCCAAAGATCATACATTTAATAAGTAGCAGCAAAATTGTATTCTAAAATTCTAGTAGTCTTATCTCGGGGAAGGCAATGGCACCCCACCCCAGTACTCTTGCCTGGAAAATCCAATGGACGGAGTAGCCTGGTGGGCTGCAGTCCATGGGGTCGCTAACAGTCAGACAGACTGAGCGACTTCACTTTCACTTTTCTCTTCCATGCATTGGAGAAGGAAATGGCAACCCACTCCAGTATTCTTGCCTGGAGAATTCCAGGGATGGGGGAGCCTGGTGGGCTGCCGTCTATGGGGTCACACAGAGTCGGACACGACTGACGTGACTTAGCAGCAGCAGCGGCAGCAGTAGTCTTATCTATCCATCAATATTTAACAACTGGATCCCTTTCCTCTCCACTTTATCCCTCTCACTGGAATCAACAATATCCTGGTAATGTCACTTCCCCTGATTAGAGAGTTGAGTTCAGTGACTCCTCAAAACTTCCTATGGTCTACAGTGATGGGGGCCACATGCTCAATTACCTCCTGAACTGAACTATCCCACTCAGTTCAGTTCAGTCGCTCAGTCATGTCCAACTCTTTGTGACCCCATGAACTGCAGCACGCCAGGCCTCCCTGTCCATCACCAACTCCCGGAGTTCACTCAAAGTCACGTCCACTGAGTCAGTGATGCCATCCAGCCATCTCATCCTCTGTCGTCCCCTTCTCCTCCTGCCCCCAATCCCTCTCAGCATCAGGGTCTTTTCCAATGAGTCAACTCTTCGCATGAGGTGGCCAAAGTATTGGAGCTTCAGCTTTAGCATCAGTCCTTCCAAACACCACCCAAGACTGATCTCCTTTAGGATGGACTGGTGGATCTCCTTGCAGTCCAAAGGACTCTCCAGGCTTCTCCAACACCACAGTTCAAAAGCAGCAATTCTTCAGCGCTCAGCTTTCTTCACAGTCCAACTCACATCCATACATGACCACTGGAAAAACCATAGCCTTGACTAGACAGACCTTTGTTGGTAAAAAAAATGTCTCTGCTTTTCAATATGCTATCTAGGTTGGTCATAACTTTCCTTCCAAGGAGTAAGCATCTTTTAATTTCATGGCTGCAATCACCTATCCCACTAGGACAACCTTAAGCTCTCTGGGTCCACACTAAATTATTCACAATTCCCCAAACACCATTCAACTTCATACCTCTAACTCTCTGCCCTCTTATTCCTCTTGCTCAAATTCTATTCACGTTTGATAACCAAGACCAAAATGTTACATCTTTGTGCAGTTTCTCTTACCCACTTCTCCAGCCTAAACTAACTGCTCCAAAACGTTGGGAATTTGTAGGGATAGTTTAAATTACCTACAATCAAAAGTTTTAAATGTTTTAATTGCTCCATCATTTAAGAGCTCAAAGAACTCTACATATACACCTTGATTACGGCACTTAGAATATCAAATAGTCACTCTGCCCATCTTTCTCCACAGATGGCAGGGGCAGAGGCCAAGTCTTACTTGTTGCCCCTGGACTTGGGAGAGTCCCTCACTCACGGCAGTTTAGCAAATATTTCACAAACCAATCAAGCAAAGTAAAAGCTTTTCTAGTTTTCATTCTGACACCTGAAATTCTAAAACCTAAAATGCTTATTTTATCTTAAAAATAAATTGTCCCTAAATAATAAACTATCCAAACAGACTCAAACAACTAAGATTCACAAAGTTCTTAGAAAAAAATTATCTCTTATCATGTATTGTATCTATTAATATTAGAGTTCCACCACAATATTATAATACAAATTCACATATATTCAACTAAATATGTTTGCTACTTATTTCCCAAGCAACTAATTCTTAACTTCCATAAGGCAAAAAAAATTAAGACTCAATCATATTTGATATTAAGAAGTTATTTTAAGCCCATGCCCCACAACAAAGAGTAGCCTCTGCTCATCACAACTAGAAAAAGCCCGCATGCAGCAAGGAAGACTCAACACAACCAAAAATTAATAAATACACAAGGTATTTTTATGTGTAATAAAGGCATTGTGGCTATGTTTCAATCATCGTCGTTTAGTCGTGTCGACTCTTGCAACCCCATGGACTGTGGCCTGCCAGGCTCTTGTGTCCATGGAACTCTCCAGGCAAGAATACTGGAGTGGGTTGCGATTTCCTTCACCAGCGTATCTTCCCAACCCAGGAACTGAACTCAGGTCTCTAGCATTGCAGGCAGATTCTTTTCTGACTAAGCTATGAGAGAAGACCTATGTTTCAGTGACAAGCTGAAATATCTATGGATTAAGAGATTTCCTTTACAATAATGGCAGCACAGGGTAAAATACAGATGAACAAGACAGGTTATGAGCTGAAAATTGTTAAAGGTGGGTAATGATTGGTGATGATTGGTTGATTTTCTCTGCTTTTCAAAATACTGAACCTTTCCTCTAATACACTGTTTCCTTTTTTTTTTTTTAAGAAAAAGATCTAGTGAACACAATACAATAGATTTAGTGAGAAAACAATCCTTTATCTTTATCTAAATAGGATTCCTTAGATAAATTTATCTTAGATTCCTTTATCTAATGGTTCCTTTCATTGTTCTCAATTAAAATAAACTAGATGATCTTATATAATACACTTGCCATGGGGATTCTCCAGCAAAGAATATTGAAGTGGGTTGCCATGCCCTCATCCAGGGGATCTTCCCAACTCAGGGACTGAACCCAGGTCTCCCGCATTGCAGGCAGATTCTTTATCATCTGAGCCACCAGGGAAGCAGACCAACCTTCTTCATGAGAATAAACTTAGTAGTAGTATATTTTATTTATTATAACAGACAAAATACTACCACACAGACAAAACCACAAAAATACAAGGACACATTCACAACAGAATGATGACTGTTTTAGAAATGTAGAGAAGTAAAGATAAAATAAAAGAAAGAAATGAGTGAGAGAAAATAAGTGAAAGCTTACAGAAGTGGCAAACAGCCCATAATTTGGCTGAGAAACCTAAAATTCTCTAAATAAGGAATTACTCCCACCCTTCCAGGTTATAGTTTTTAATTAGGTCCCAAATGTCATCCTGGGCCAAATTAGACCCTAAAATAAAGTCAGCAATGAAACAGATGCTAAAGATCAAAATGAAGAAAGAGTTCAGCCATGTAAATAAATGCAAAGAAACAGGACCAGGGTGAGGGTGAGGAAAGAAAGAAATAGGACCAAACAGTATACACATCTCTACTTCATTTACCCCTATCCTGACTGAAGGACCACGAAGATGAGAAGTATCCCAACCTGACAAAAAGGACTTCACAGGTTATCTCTAATTATACACACACTAGTATAAAATCCATCTTTAATCAGTCAAAATATAATTCTGGTATACTCATTATCAGCGTGCTTACTTATTTTTAAGGTAATGCACATCTAAGGTTAAAAAACAAAATCACAACAGCAAAGAAATCTAGTTTAAAATCTCCCCTCCTCCTCACCCTAGGGCTGTTTTATACTACAAACATGATTATTATTTAACTACTTCTTGAAAATCTTACCAAAACTTGGTCAGAAAATTCCTTAAGTTGACCCATGAACGTTCGTTCATTCAAGGATCTCAAGAACTCATAACAAAGGTAAGCATTACTACAAAATGAGAAAGAGTGAGAGAAAACACAGCAGATGACCATCTGAACGTTTGCTAAAAGCAAAAATCTGATTTAAACCATGCGTTCCTAAACAAAATTAAAAGATGCCGTGCTAATAAAGAAGCCAAGAAATACCATCTCCAATAAACACAATCAAGAAACAAGCCCAATCCTATTAATAGGAGACATTCTACTAAGGCCCAATGGCAGGTAGAACTTTGAAACTCAACTTACAACTGCCCCAAGAGTAAACTGAAAATGGGGATCCGAGAAAGCAAGGAGTGTTTTTGCAGGAGCCATCAATGTCCTGCCCATCTCCAGCACTACCTATCTAGGGAAAGAAGGTGCAGATTACAAGAGTCCCCAGGTACGAGAAGCTAAGAGCCTGGTTTGTCTCTCTCTACTGGGGTCTGGTGTTCAAAGTACATAATTTGTTGAAACAAATGACCAGATAAATGGAAAAGGGTGTCTATAAATCAAGCTAGCCCAGAAGCCACTGTGCAATTATCTCACAAATATGAACACCCTTTCCCCATTTAACTCATGTATTGTAAAATACTAATGAAATAATTGAGTTTTAAATGTCTGATACAGAATGTTACATAATATAAATTCTCATTTAATGTTTCAAGAAAAAAAATGAAATATATCAGGATATGCTGTCTCATGAGCTTTCATTAATTTTAACCTAGCAACTATTGGATAATTTTTCAAGTTAACTCCAATAATCTAAAATCCAGGGGCTCGTAGTTAACTTTTGAAATTCCAAATCAGGAATACACAGTCCAGAATAGTTAAATCTACAAAGAAGAGACCTGAGGAAGACAGGAGCCAGGACAGCACCCTATAAAGCCAATGCTTCTCCTGCCTTTACTTTAGTCAGGAGAATGTGTTAGGAAGCATAAGGAATGTCAAAAACAAGTTTTCATTAGTGCAGTGAATGATACTCAAGTTAATGTGGCTTGGCTCGAAACACTGCAAAGGCATCTCCACTTTTGCATAAACGGGCCTAAGAATCAGCAAATCCAGGATCCCAATACTGTCCACAGTGCACACATAGCCTAAGAGTCCCATCCAGCCCTGTGTTCCACCACTGACTGGGTGATTCTGGGGCTAATGTCTACTGCTGGTAACACTGTGTGTAACAGGTGCCACCAAAGCACCTTTCCAGCAAGGTCCTTGATAGACACTGGTACTCCCTTAAGCTTCACAAACAGGTTCCTGTGACTGCTTTTGTGCATCCTTGCTAATCAATGTTTTTAAGATGGCCAAAAAAAAAGCCTTTCTAACTTGTAAATTGTTAAATTGACCTGTATCGTAAACCTTCAGGATACTCCACTTTCCTTCAGCCACTGATGTTTTTGTGATAGTCATCCTTATACTTATCTTACCCTTTAAGGGAGTTTTCAATAAAGACAAGGGGTATCTTCATTATCTCCATATTTCCTGCACAGACGACTTGTATTCAGTGTACTCAAATATTTGTTGCTTTAATTTACCGTTGACAAATTACAAACCAGTAGAGAAAACTGATAAAATTGTATGTGAGGCTTTGATATGAGTACATAAGACTGTCGATCATGTATTCATTAAACTTCATTAACTAGTTTACAAATAAATACATGTGGGCCTTAAATAACCACCATTTCAATTCTTTGACAATCTAGTGGTGTTTTCTGTAACATAAATTAGTTCTCTGGATACATTTCAAAAATATTAATTCACAGTGTTTTAATTCATTAACATCAATTGCAAAGAGTTCAAAGCATCACAATGAGTTTCAAAGTAAGCTTAACAAAAAGTAAACTTTTTCAAATCTGCAAAGTAATACTATCATTACATAAATAAAAACTAAATGTTACATAATCAAGTCCGAAAAAGATATTTTAACTCTGTAGCTAGCCAAGCACTGAACCTTCACTTTGGTTCAAAGTGCATGGCCCACCGTTCCACTTTACCACCTACATCACAAAAACTCATCTCTCCAGTTTTTAACAACCTGAAATGTACAGAGGTGGCAGTTAAATGTTCCCATGTCATTTCAATTTGTAATTGATTCTACAAAAAGAGCTATCCGGTGAGGGGAAAGAATTCAGAACATGTTTATATATTCAGCATGTTTATATATTCCTGCAATTCTAATGTGTGGCTAGATAAGCAAGCACTTTGTATAATCTCTTACTATAGCTTTATTATAAGAAATGTATCAAAATCTTAGGAAATGTACAGCAATTGCCTGAGACTTTGTCCAGGTAAATAATAATGACTATAATTTACAAGACAACTTTCCAAACTTGAAAATACTTTTATAAGATGCATCAAATTAAAAACCTAATTTTGAAACAGAGAAGTGTGACATTATTCTGTGGTTACTTTTGTAACCCAAACATTCATCTCTTTTAGCGCTGGAAATGAATATATTCCTTTAAAAGTGCCAGCAAACAAAACATATACATAGAATATAATTTTAAATATCAACATCCAAATATTATAGTATAAAAAAGTCACCTTCTACAACTGACCTAATAATTTTCCCTTACCATATACATTGGGCTTCTCAGGTGGCGCTAGAGGTAAAGAATCTGCCCGCCAATGCAGGAGACATTAGAAACGTGGGTTCAATCCCTGGGTTGGGAAGATCCCCAGGAGTAGGAAATGGCACCTCACTCCAGTCTTCTTGCCTGGGAAATCCCATGGGCAGAAGAGCCTGGTGGGCTACAGTCCACAGGGTAGCAAAGAGTCGGACACAACTGAACACTACCACAGTGGTAGTTGAGTTACTAACATGCAAGCAAACCAAATTTAGGAAAATATATGCTTTAATGGATCTTAAACTACTTCCACTGCCCCCGGAATTTTAAATTACAACTATTTTCAAGCCAATTATCTCCTAGGAAAATGAAGCACGTATTTTTTTTCAAGTACATACATTTTAAGATAGTAAATGATCCATGGGCCTCCCTGGTGGCTAAGACGGTAAAGAATCTGCTTGCAATGAGGGAGAAATTACTTCCAGGTATTCTACATAATCTATTGATTAAAAGAATTACCAGAAAAAAATCCCAAAAAGAGTATTTAACACAAAATTAAAAATGATATAAAAATGATAAACTTAAAAATGGTAACTATGTATTTTAGCATAGTTTCCTGACAAAGATTCCAACCCTTTAGCATTATATAATTACTATAAATACAAATGTAGTATCACTATCAATATATTCATGCTATATATTAATATATATTTAACACAAATCCTTATTAACTGAAAACAAGAATAACCCAAAAGATTTTTTTAAATGTGCTAAGTCACCATAGTTAATTCCTCTTGCTATTAACAATCATCTTTTAAAGGTATTTTAAAGGTACTATTACAAAATACACTGTACTACTAATTTCTCTTTAATCCAAACCCCCAAGCATTGTATATCAAATGGAAATCATTCAAACAGAAATTCTTTCAATGACTCCAATATAAATTAGTCTAACAAATGCATTCAGCTACTAAAAGAAATCAGCAGTTTGGATAAAGTATCCTCCCAACTAGAAAAGGAACCTACAAGTTCGGGGGAAAGGAAGAGATACTAGTAAATGTTTTAAACTTTCCAAATAAAGAATCTGCTTGCAATGAGGGAGAAATTACTTCCAGGTATTCTACATAATCTATTGATTAAAAGAATTACCAGAAAAAAATCCCAAAAAGAGTATTTAACACAAAATTAAAAATGATATAAAAATGATAAACTTAAAAATGGTAACTATGTATTTTAGCATAGTTTCCTGACAAAGATTCCAACCCTTTAGCATTATATAATTACTATAAATACAAATGTAGTATCACTATCAATATATTCATGCTATATATTAATATATATTTAACACAAATCCTTATTAACTGAAAACAAGAATAACCCAAAAGATTTTTTTAAATGTGCTAAGTCACCATAGTTAATTCCTCTTGCTATTAACAATCATCTTTTAAAGGTATTTTAAAGGTACTATTACAAAATACACTGTACTACTAATTTCTCTTTAATCCAAACCCCCAAGCATTGTATATCAAATGGAAATCATTCAAACAGAAATTCTTTCAATGACTCCAATATAAATTAGTCTAACAAATGCATTCAGCTACTAAAAGAAATCAGCAGTTTGGATAAAGTATCCTCCCAACTAGAAAAGGAACCTACAAGTTCGGGGGAAAGGAAGAGATACTAGTAAATGTTTTAAACTTTCCAAATCTTTTAGGTCAAGAGTTAACCTTTTTTAAAACCTAATTTAAAAACTTGAAAGAATATTCAATAATGTATATGAATAAATGTTAAAAGCAAGTAGTAAGCGCTAAGTTTCTGTCAGAAAGAAAAGTTATACAAGGTGCCAACTAAATGTGACGGGTGGATGGCTAGATGGGGTAATGACAAAAATCATAGCTAAAGAGAGTCCTGTGATTTATTTAACTCGAGTATCTGCCCTTAGGTAAGCAGCCTGAACCAACCCCAACAAAGAAAAGCCAGCTCTCATTTTTAAGACTTTCAGGGAATAAGAATCCTGAAACCAACACAGCTCAACATTTCACAAAAAAACATACTGTTTACCAGGGCTGTTCAAAAGATGGATGAAACTAAATAATTCAATACTTCCTATAGCAAGATTCCAGCTCATTCATTCTATTCAGAATCCAATTCAAACTCATGGTGAGAGATCATATAATATCAAGCTTTACATTACACATTTCACTGTTATGTTCAAGCTCACAAAGATGCAACCAAGAACTGCATGCGGTTGCAAGCAGGTACTCCAGAATGTTTTAATGTTAAAGCTAATGAGTCTTGACCTAAATAGGACCTCACAGGCATGGGGTCTAGAGTAATGAAGATTTTTTTTTTCCTTTAGCTCAACAAAATACTTAGTAGTTTATCAAATTACCCAGTATTTTATGAAGCCTTCATTCTGCCACAAAATATAATGAACCTTCACAAGTTTCTCATTTATGTTACTGCAGCCAAACATCAAGAAAGTAAAGCACATTTTCACAAATACTTGAAAATGTTGTTATTTTACAATTTAAAATCAGCAGTGCATAATAACTACAGAGTTCAATATTACAACCTGAAATACAATGTTAAACACGATCCACTCACTGTGAATCCATCTAAATACAAGCATTCTGAGACATAAAACCAACTAGCAATTTATACATTATCCACGTATAACATCAGATTCCATTTATTCCTTCATAATCCTAACCCAAACAATAGATTTGGCCAAACTATTCCAAATGTATTATATTTGCGGACCATTTTACCAACCCCCTACCAAACCGGAGATAATCACTTCAAATTACAACGCTTCTTAAATTTGAAAATTTTGCTTAATCTTTTGAAATGACAACTTTGACAGTAGTTAAGTATTTCTAAGTAAAATATTTTAAATACGCAGGTTGAAAAGAAATTTCAAGGTTTAAATTATTTATGCTTAGATCATTTCAGAGCTAGTCGCTATTCATTTTTCCGGCGATAGTTTTAATGAAGCCAATTAATACCTACATAGTCAAAGTTTAATTCAACTTTTCTCTATGGATCAAAGGGACTGAGCTTACTGAAAAGGATTATTTCAGTTTAGTTTTTGGGTCATTATTGTGTTCGAAACCCCTTACACTTAAGTTACTTTGAAACAAAAACAGAAGTGTAATTACAGATAAAAGGAATTAGTGACTCCAAACTGCAGACAAAAATTCGGGATAACCGTATTTTTTTTTTAATCAACTTAATAAAATGCAAGGCTTTAGTCATTTCAAACTTCCTTCTCAATTGCAACAATAAAGCTAGGTATCAAATGCAAAGCTACTGATTTCAGCTAGAACAGAAAATGTTTAATGGATGCAACACCTATCGCGGCACACTCCAAGTTTCACGGTCCCAATTAAGAACCGAGCATTCAAATATCATTTCGATCAGATTCTGGTCAAGAGACACAAACTGATGCAGACATATCGAGACTCCGCTGCCTTTGTTCAATAGCTTACGGATGGATAACTAAATGTGCTACAGGTTGATAAGCATTTACCAGGCTTATGAATGCGGCTTCCAAGCTTGAGAAAGGTGCAAGAATGCTAGATGCAAATAATCTTGGATAATTTTTATTAATCACCCACCGAGCTACACACTCCGAAGTAGAGGCCTATTCATCGCTACTATTTATTTCCATGTTTACCTCTCCTCCCTCCCCCAAACCCCCCCCCCTTCACTTTCTCCTCCCACCCTGTCCCGCCATCTTGGGCCGATAGGAGCAGCCATTACTTAACTAAATGACAGTGCCAACAACTTTCCACACAAATAAACAGAGTCTGCACCCCGAATTCCCCTCGGCCTCCCCTATAAGAAAGACAGGAAACGAGGCTCCAAGGAGAAAACACATTCATAAGTAACTGCAGGATTTCTATAGCAGATAGACTCAAAAAGTAAACAAGTCACCCAACTTCAGGTGAAACACCATACCCCTTGAGATGCCTGTCAACAGCCCCATGCAAACTCTTCACCGCCCTAAACTACGTGCAACTTTCCTTCTGGGAACGGGGACACAAGAAAACCCCAAACGTTGGGTTAACAGTACATTTCCCGAACAGCCTGCCTGGAGGAAAAGAAGAAAAACCACGGGAGGCAGTAAGTCGGAAATGTGGGGAAATCCGCACACATTTACGAGCCTTTGACCCTAAACAGGCACCTCGGAGAGATCATCGGTCGACTCCCCAAAAGCCGTAAAATAACAGGCAGTTTTGTCGACCCAGTTGAGCTCGGCCCCAAAGCGCTGCCGTCTCTGTTCCTCCAGCTACGAGGAGAGAGCGATTTCGCAAGGGAGCAAGCGAGGGATCCGGGGGTAAGGGGAGACCAAAAGCAGAAAATAGTTTTCCGGAAGCCCCTTGGCCCTAGTTCGCGGCCACAATGAGCGCCGGCCGAGCCGCGGGGCCCGGGACGAGCGGGGCGCCGGCTGGGGAGACCGTGTCCGCACTCCAGCCCGCGGCTGCCTTACCTTGCCCAGTAGGGCCTTCGTCCTGGCGCCATCTTCATGAAACCTCACGAACCCGAAGAGGCGGCTGTGAGGAGAGACACACGCGGCTCGTTATAGCTCCGGCAACCCTACCGACCCATCCCTGCCCGATCCCGAGGCCCCGGCGGCGGCGGATACGGCACCGAGAGCGCCAAGCCCAGGTGCCCGCCCCGCCGCCGCCAGAGGCGAACCGCGCTCGGGCCTCCCCGAAGAGAGGCGCCAACCGTCCGGAGCCGACCGGGCGGGTGGGTGACGGCGACCCATACCTGTCCAGTCCGCCGAGCGCCTCTCTCTCCTCGGCTGTCAGGCTCGGGGACGCCTCCTCGCTCTCCCCGCTCGCTTTTCCCGCCGCCATTTTCTTTTCCTCATCACCGAAAGCGGCGGCGGCAGCGGCGGCGGTAGCGAGCGACACTCCGCTGGATTTCATGGAAACGCAGCGAATTCACAACTCCGACGCTAACAACCCCCCGCGGGCCGGGGCCCGCAACGACGCCCCCAACCTCCGCGCGGGACCCGCACACCAACTTTATCGCCACCACCTCCTCCGCCGCGGGCGGCAGCGACGAAAAATCCCAACGCGGCGGCAGTGAAAGCGGCGGCGGCTGGGGCTGCGGAGCCCCCGGGTCGGCAGCGTCGGCGGCTCGGCTTGTTGGGTCACATCGCGGGGGCGGACAAGGGGCAGCCACGGGCGGGGGCGGCGGGAACGGCCGGAGCGTGTGGGGTTGAGGGATGTGGGGGGAATTCGTTGGAGAAACAAACTTCCCCGGCACCAGCACAAAGTTGTTGTAATTGTGTCACACAGCGAACCCCACGCCGCCGCCGTGACCCCCCCTCCCCGCCCGGCTGGTGCAGCCAATCGAAGTGCCCCGCTCGCTTCACGTGACCTTTGTTGACTCACGTCAGCCGTGGCTCTACTCAACTTGCTAGCTGCCCGAGCCCCGCCCACCGAGGCCGCCACCTACAGGGAGCAAGAGGCCCGCCAATTCTGACCGATGGTTGGCTGCTGGGTCCGTCTGTCCCGGTGAAGGGTAGTCACCGAGAGGGAGCAGCGGGTTAGGTTGTGCCAGTTAAATATACTGGGGCAGAGAATGGAGGGTCCGGACTGTGTCAGGGGAGCCGCGGCGGGCTCGGGAGGGGGAGGGGAACGGTGGGGAAGGGCGAGGTCCGTCACCGCCCGCGGCGGGCGTGAGCAGTGAGCTAGGACGTCATGGACGGCCTTTGGCTGCCCAGGAGCTTCGGAGTGGTCCCCGACCGCGGCTCCGGCATCCTGTGCTCCGCGTGTCCCGGGCCCTCGAGGGCCTGTGAAAGGTCACATCGCCAGGAGGCGGCGCAAGGCCCCTGACCTCCGCCCTCCGAAGAAAGCATACTTTTTGCACTGCTGGAAGTAATGGCCTCCGCGAGGAGCGCGCTCGGAGAGCCGCTGTCGGCCCCGTGCCCCGGGGCTCGGGCGCCGCCCTAGGCTAGGCCTGCGCTGCCGGCCCGGATCCCCTCGCTCGCTCCCCCTCACCTCCGGCCAGAGGGATNACGGTGGGGAAGGGCGAGGTCCGTCACCGCCCGCGGCGGGCGTGAGCAGTGAGCTAGGACGTCATGGACGGCCTTTGGCTGCCCAGGAGCTTCGGAGTGGTCCCCGACCGCGGCTCCGGCATCCTGTGCTCCGCGTGTCCCGGGCCCTCGAGGGCCTGTGAAAGGTCACATCGCCAGGAGGCGGCGCAAGGCCCCTGACCTCCGCCCTCCGAAGAAAGCATACTTTTTGCACTGCTGGAAGTAATGGCCTCCGCGAGGAGCGCGCTCGGAGAGCCGCTGTCGGCCCCGTGCCCCGGGGCTCGGGCGCCGCCCTAGGCTAGGCCTGCGCTGCCGGCCCGGATCCCCTCGCTCGCTCCCCCTCACCTCCGGCCAGAGGGATAGAAGAGTCACCCCCGGGGCTCTGGCTCGCTGACCACGGCTCCCCACCGCCAAAGGTCTGTTGGCGGCACTTTGGAGCCAAATTTTCCATGCTACCGGTGTTTTACCAGTAGTTCATTATAGTATTATAAGAAAAAGCAGTGACGAAGAATTGTTAAGCGGCTATCTCCAGAATGTTGCTTTCTTTTGCTGCGATCTTAGTGGGGCTTTCATGGGAGGAGTTGGGACTGCTTGTAGACAGGCCTGAGAGAAGACAAAATTAAGATCCTCAGGGAAGCTTTCAGCCCAGAAAACCCTTTTCTACCCCCTCACAGCGTGTCTTAGACCACAGTAACACCTTCTTGTTCTGACCGTGTCTCAGATGCAAATAAAAGTCACTAGTCTGCCTTTCAATCCATAGTATAATTGGGAGAAGAAAAAATACCTTCGGTCTGTTACTCTTTGCAAAAGATAAATTTAATAAGATAAATTTCATGTAATAGATCTGTTACAGTGCACACCTCCAGTCTTCAGGGATAGGAAAAAATTAATAGATGAAAACAAGGTTTCCTTCATAAACATGGACTCTATATTTTCAATAACGTAACCAATAAACAAGGTATATTTAGTTGGATTTCAAAATATAAGGAAGACAATTTAGTGCTGACTCAGTAATCCTAGCAGTACTCAGTGAGAAGCTATGGAAATCTCAACTGATTTTGCACACCAACACAGTTTTAAATTGTTTCCCTGAGACTAGTAACTAGACTTAACAAACTATAGTTTTATATGGATTATGCTTCATGTTTAATCACCTTCTCTAAATAACCTCTTCCACGCTTTAAGGTATTCCTTCCATTTTACTTGAATGAGTGAGTATACAAGGCTGAGTATTTTCTACAGCTAAATTAATACATTCATTGTAAACTTTCTCACAACAGATGACCTTCAAAGCCTGGGAGATTTTGACACCACTGTCTCCCCCCCAACACTACCACCACCACCACCACCAATACACACACACGACTTGCACAAGCAGAGATAGAAATTCTGCCAGTGTTTGACAGTCTTCTGGGAGCTGGTGGTTCTTGACTCAGGCTGTTTCCAAGAATTACGAGGCTGCCTACCTCCAACCCCTCAAAACCTTCTTTTTCACTACGTAATCATTACTTGATATTAGCTGCAGAACTGCATGGAGTAGATGCTATGGGTGGGGTCAAAGTCAGGCAGGCCTAGCTGCAAATCATTTCTCTGCACAAGGCTATGTGTCCCTGGGAAAGTTACTTATCCTCTAAGCCAGAACTCTTTGTCTAGTTCAGTTACAGATATGTGTCATCCATCGTGAAGCATGAGATATTTTTTATACAGTAACACAGTCCTTATATCACTACGTAATGTTTTCAGTCTAGCATAGTTTATATCATATGTACAATCGGTATGTAGCCTCTAAGGTTTAGGTCCTTCACTGAAGAGAGAATGGGGAAGTAGGATAGATGATTTTTTAATAATAATTTCTATGAAAAGTGGCTCTGAAAACCCATATAGAAGGCAGAGCAATTGAACCAAAGGAGCATGAACTGTGAAATCATGCAGATCTAGGTTCAAATTCTAAGTCTGCCACTTGATAGCTGGGCGACCTTCAACAAGTTAGCCTAATTTGAGCTTCATTTCCCTCATCTGAGAAAATAGCATTATTTTGAAGATTAAATGCCATAAGTTAGGTAAAGTGCCAGATACATCATATGCATTCAAAGACCTCAAAAGAATAGGAAGTTTCGAATTTCTAAAATCCTTTCTAGCTTTCACATTCTGGGTTCTAAATGTGTTGATCACCACTTTACCAATCACTTTCTCCTGATCCCTCCCCAACTTCCCTATAAGCCCAACACATAGGCAGTCCTAATATACTTTTTGGGGAGGGATTCAGTTCAGTTCAGTCACTCAGTCGTGTCCAACTCTTTGTGACCCCCATGAACCGCAGCATGCCTCCCTGTCCATCACCAACTTCTGGAGTTTACCCAAACTCATGTCCATCGAATCAGTGATGCCATCCAATCATCTCATCCTCTGTCGTCCCCTTCTCCAGCCTTCAATCTTTCCCAGCATCAGAATCTTTTCAAATGAGTCAGCTCTTCACATCAGGTGGCCAAAGTATTGGAGTTTCAGCTTCAACATCAGTTCTTCCAATGAACATTGCAACGTCTCTCCTTTATTCTAAAATTAAACCTTATATCACATAGTACTGATTCTTATTTAATAATTATAACAATAAACTATAGACTGGAGAGAATAATTTGAATTTACTAAGTTGATATGATTAATAGATAAGGTAGATAAATTGATATTTTTAAAATATATAAAATTTGTATTATGCTGAGTCAGATTATGGACTAGTTAGTACATCATTTGTAGCAGCATTGTGTTAATACTTATGCAGCTACCATCAATTACTGTCAGAAGAGAAACCCACTCAATTATAAGAAAATAAATTTAACTCCTTTTAAACAACTAAATTCTTAACCTGAACTACTTAGGGATATGTAGTTCATTTATAATGTCAGTGCCACATAACCTATGCTGCTGCTGCTGCTAAATCGCTTCAGTCGTATCCAACTCTGTGTGACCCCATAGATGGCAACCCACCAGGCTCCCCCATCCCTGGGATTCTCCAGGCAAGAATACTGGAATGGGTTGCCATTTCCTTCTCCAATGCATGAAAGTGAAAAGTGAAAGTGAAGTCGCTCAGTCGTGTCCGACTCCTAGCGGCCCCATGGACTGCAGCCCACCAGGCTCCTCCATCCATGGCATTTTCCAGGCAAGAGTACTGGAGTGGTTGCCATTGCCTTCTCCAACATAACCTATGCAGATAATAATAACTCACATAACAGTCATGATTTATTTAATCTTGTAAATAGAACTATACTTATCCTTTAAATCAGGATCAGAGATCAATTTAGCCCTTCCCACACTTACCAGTGTCAAAAAAATTATCCAACTCATGTCCAAACATACTGATGACAAAAACAAATATAGGGTTAGAGTTGAAGAGAGATTGGGAGCCAAGTACAAACAGACTTTAACCTGTTACAAAACCTTCAGTTGTCAGAATAGTTTTGGGACTTCTGGAAGAAGCCTTGACTCCCACACCCACCAGAAGCCTAGACTTCTACCCTTGCCAGTCTGTAAAGAAGCATCTCAAATCCTACCCCACCACCACCAACTACACTGGGGAGCCTAGATTTCCATACCCACCCAGCATTAATGAGGCATCACTTCCCTTCCTTGCTGAGTTGGTGTCAGAGAAGACCTACTGAAGAGTCAGAACTGTCACCACTGCCCAGTGCTAACAAGGCCGCCACTCCTATGGAGGCAATGTGGGGAACAAGAATGAGGCACCTACACCTCCACACAAGCTTCCCTGGTGGCTCAGTGGTAAAGAATCCTCCTGCAAATGCAGGAGATGCGGATTCCATCCCTGGGTTGGGAAGATCCCCTGGAGAAGGGAATGGTAACCCACTCCAGTATTCTTGCCTGGAGAATCCCATGGACAGAGAAACCTGGCAGGCTGCAGTCCGTGGGGTGGCAAAGAGTTGGACATGACAGAATGACTGAGTTCTCACCATGTGCACCTTCAGACACGGTGGTCTCAGTGGAGGCCTAGTGGGAAGCCAGAACTTCAGTTCACATCCAGTAGTAACAAGGAGACCCTCCACTTCCATCAGTGTTAATCAAGGTTGAGTGGGGAACCTGGACTTCTACTCCTGGTGGTAACAAGGCAGTGCTTTCCCTTCCCCAGCAGAGTGATATCAAAAGAGACCTGCTAAAAAAGAATATTTAGATGAGAGCCAGAGTTTTATAATACCCACAATGTCCAGGTTTCAATGAAAAATCACTCATATGAAGAACTAGGATAATCCAACATTAATTAGACAAGACAATCAACAGATGTGAGCAATAAGGTGAATCAGATGTTCATGTTCTCTGACAAGGATTTTAAAGCAGTCATAAAAATGTTTCAATGAGCAATTATGAATCCATTCCAAACAAATGAAAAACTAGAAAGCCTTAGCAGAGGAATAGGAAGTTTTAGCAAAGAAATAGAAGATACAAAGAAGAACCAAATAGAAATTTTAGAACTGAAAAATATAATAACCATAATTTAAAACAACGTATGGGTTCATCATCAGAGTGGAGGGGACAGAAGAAAGGATCAGAGAACTTCAAGACAAAGCAACAGAAATCACCCAATTTGAACAACCGAGAGAAAATAAATAGGAAAAACAGTAGAGCCTCTGAGATCTATGAGATGGTAGCAAAGGATCGAACATCTGTGTTATCAGAGTCCAAGAAAGAGAGGAGAAATATATCAAGGCCCAAAACGTATGCAAAGAAATAATGGTTGAAACTTTCCAAGCTGATACAGTCCANCAAGTTAGCCTAATTTGAGCTTCATTTCCCTCATCTGAGAAAATAGCATTATTTTGAAGATTAAATGCCATAAGTTAGGTAAAGTGCCAGATACATCATATGCATTCAAAGACCTCAAAAGAATAGGAAGTTTCGAATTTCTAAAATCCTTTCTAGCTTTCACATTCTGGGTTCTAAATGTGTTGATCACCACTTTACCAATCACTTTCTCCTGATCCCTCCCCAACTTCCCTATAAGCCCAACACATAGGCAGTCCTAATATACTTTTTGGGGAGGGATTCAGTTCAGTTCAGTCACTCAGTCGTGTCCAACTCTTTGTGACCCCCATGAACCGCAGCATGCCTCCCTGTCCATCACCAACTTCTGGAGTTTACCCAAACTCATGTCCATCGAATCAGTGATGCCATCCAATCATCTCATCCTCTGTCGTCCCCTTCTCCAGCCTTCAATCTTTCCCAGCATCAGAATCTTTTCAAATGAGTCAGCTCTTCACATCAGGTGGCCAAAGTATTGGAGTTTCAGCTTCAACATCAGTTCTTCCAATGAACATTGCAACGTCTCTCCTTTATTCTAAAATTAAACCTTATATCACGTAGTACTGATTCTTATTTAATAATTATAACAATAAACTATAAACTGGAGAGAATAATTTGAATTTACTAAGTTGATATGATTAATAGATAAGGTAGATAAATTGATATTTTTAAAATATATAAAATTTGTATTATGCTGAGTCAGATTATGGACTAGTTAGTACATCATTTGTAGCAGCATTGTGTTAATACTTATGCAGCTACCATCAATTACTGTCAGAAGAGAAACCCACTCAATTATAAGAAAATAAATTTAACTCCTTTTAAACAACTAAATTCTTAACCTGAACTACTTAGGGATATGTAGTTCATTTATAATGTCAGTGCCACATAACCTATGCTGCTGCTGCTGCTAAATCGCTTCAGTCGTATCCAACTCTGTGTGACCCCATAGATGGCAACCCACCAGGCTCCCCCATCCCTGGGATTCTCCAGGCAAGAATACTGGAATGGGTTGCCATTTCCTTCTCCAATGCATGAAAGTGAAAAGTGAAAGTGAAGTCGCTCAGTCGTGTCCGACTCCTAGCGGCCCCATGGACTGCAGCCCACCAGGCTCCTCCATCCATGGCATTTTCCAGGCAAGAGTACTGGAGTGGTTGCCATTGCCTTCTCCAACATAACCTATGCAGATAATAATAACTCACATAACAGTCATGATTTATTTAATCTTGTAAATAGAACTATACTTATCCTTTAAATCAGGATCAGAGATCAATTTAGCCCTTCCCACACTTACCAGTGTCAAAAAAATTATCCAACTCATGTCCAAACATACTGATGACAAAAACAAATATAGGGTTAGAGTTGAAGAGAGATTGGGAGCCAAGTACAAACAGACTTTAACCTGTTACAAAACCTTCAGTTGTCAGAATAGTTTTGGGACTTCTGGAAGAAGCCTTGACTCCCACACCCACCAGAAGCCTAGACTTCTACCCTTGCCAGTCTGTAAAGAAGCATCTCAAATCCTACCCCACCACCACCAACTACACTGGGGAGCCTAGATTTCCATACCCACCCAGCATTAATGAGGCATCACTTCCCTTCCTTGCTGAGTTGGTGTCAGAGAAGACCTACTGAAGAGTCAGAACTGTCACCACTGCCCAGTGCTAACAAGGCCGCCACTCCTATGGAGGCAATGTGGGGAACAAGAATGAGGCACCTACACCTCCACACAAGCTTCCCTGGTGGCTCAGTGGTAAAGAATCCTCCTGCAAATGCAGGAGATGCGGATTCCATCCCTGGGTTGGGAAGATCCCCTGGAGAAGGGAATGGTAACCCACTCCAGTATTCTTGCCTGGAGAATCCCATGGACAGAGAAACCTGGCAGGCTGCAGTCCGTGGGGTGGCAAAGAGTTGGACATGACAGAATGACTGAGTTCTCACCATGTGCACCTTCAGACACGGTGGTCTCAGTGGAGGCCTAGTGGGAAGCCAGAACTTCAGTTCACATCCAGTAGTAACAAGGAGACCCTCCACTTCCATCAGTGTTAATCAAGGTTGAGTGGGGAACCTGGACTTCTACTCCTGGTGGTAACAAGGCAGTGCTTTCCCTTCCCCAGCAGAGTGATATCAAAAGAGACCTGCTAAAAAAGAATATTTAGATGAGAGCCAGAGTTTTATAATACCCACAATGTCCAGGTTTCAATGAAAAATCACTCATATGAAGAACTAGGATAATCCAACATTAATTAGACAAGACAATCAACAGATGTGAGCAATAAGGTGAATCAGATGTTCATGTTCTCTGACAAGGATTTTAAAGCAGTCATAAAAATGTTTCAATGAGCAATTATGAATCCATTCCAAACAAATGAAAAACTAGAAAGCCTTAGCAGAGGAATAGGAAGTTTTAGCAAAGAAATAGAAGATACAAAGAAGAACCAAATAGAAATTTTAGAACTGAAAAATATAATAACCATAATTTAAAACAACGTATGGGTTCATCATCAGAGTGGAGGGGACAGAAGAAAGGATCAGAGAACTTCAAGACAAAGCAACAGAAATCACCCAATTTGAACAACCGAGAGAAAATAAATAGGAAAAACAGTAGAGCCTCTGAGATCTATGAGATGGTAGCAAAGGATCGAACATCTGTGTTATCAGAGTCCAAGAAAGAGAGGAGAAATATATCAAGGCCCAAAACGTATGCAAAGAAATAATGGTTGAAACTTTCCAAGCTGATACAGTCCGTATCCTGAACTCTTAGCTTGAAGAGTCATATAAATAAATTTCATCCTATAAAATAGTGATGAGTGCTATAAACTTTACCCAAATTTCTGTGGATGCTCATAGAAGAGGCATCTTTATCAACCTAGAGGTAGCAGATAAAGCGCCTGGAGAAAAAAAGATGAACTGTTGGGGGCTGGAGGATTGTTACAGTAGTGAGTGTCTTCCCAACAGAAGCTGCAACAGATCTGCCAAAGCACAGAAGCCTAAGAACTTGAGAGTTCTGGTGAATTCAAGAAGTTGAGTATGGCTGTGAACAAAAGGGCAAGGAAAGAATTGGAAGTGGAAGTTGGAAAACTAGGCAGAACCATGAAGAGCCTAGTAAGGCTTACCTAAAGAATCATACCAATGGTTGTTGTGTTTTAGGCACAGAAATAGTAGGGTTGCTACTGGTGTCAGTGATACTGCTTTAAACAGATTTCCTTTCACCTGGGCTCAGTAGCTGGCACCAAGCTCAAAGAATATATTCTTAAAGCGTTTTATTTGTTTATTTTTCATTGCACTGGGTCTTTGTTGCTGTGCTCAGGCTTCCTCTAGTTGTAGCAAGCGGGAGCTGTTCTTTGATGTGGTGCACAGGCTTCTCATTGCAGTGACTTCTCTTGTGGAGCACAGACTCTAGGCACCCGGGCCCCAGTAGTTGCAGCTTGCAGGCTCAGTAGTTGTAATTTGTGGGCTTAGTTGCTCCAAGGCATGTGGAATCTTCCTGGACCAGGGATTGAACCTGTGTCCCCTGCATTGGCAGGCAGGTTCTTATCCACTGCGCCACTATGGAAATTCGTCAAAGAATATTGACTTAACTGGCTAGACCAGGGATCAGAAAACTATAACCTACAGATCAAATCCAGCACACCACCTATATTTGTACAGCCATTTCATCACACATTAAACTTACATGAAATTCAAATTTGGATGTGTATAAATAAAGTTTTATTGGTACACATTCATGCTCATTCATTTATATATCATATATGGTGTTGGAGAAGACTCTTGAGAGTCCCATGGACTGCAAGGAGATCCAACCAGTCCATTCTGAAGGAGAACAGTGCTGGGTGTTCTTTGGAAGAAATGATGCTAAAGCTGAAACTCCAGTACTTTGGCCACCTCATGCAAAGAGTTGATTCATTGGCAAAGACTCTGATGCTAGGAGGGATTGGGGGCAGGAGGAGAAGGGGACGACAGAGGATGAGATGGCTGGATGACATCACCGACTCAATGGATGTGAGTCTGAGTGAACTCCAGGAGTTGGTGATGAACAGGGAGGCCTGGCGTGCTGTGATTCATGGGGCCACAAAGAGTCGGACAGGACTGAGCGACTGAACTGAACTGAACTGATGGCCCCTTTCACAAAGCAACATAGAGTTGAATTGTTGCAGTAGAGAATGTATCTCATCTTACACATTGCTGCTTTGTGCCTTGCAAATCACAATGATGCTGTGTTTCAAGTTGGCAGTGTTTCAAGTACCACACATGTAACACCATGACTTTTTTTTTTATTACCAGTACATACCTATAAGTCAAAACCAGAAAACAGAGAAAAAAGACTTCATATGCTTATAAGGCACAGTGGTGTATGGACTATTTTGTTACCATGCAATAAGTATAGTTTTACTGAAAGAATATAATATATGTCAATATTATCAGACTACATTCATCACAATATTCCCAACTGACAGGAAAGCAACAATGAGAACAGTTAGAGAATTTACAGTGGAATATTTCATCATAGCAGAGTTTCTTCAGAAAAATATAAAAATGAATATGAAGCTGCAACCAAAGTAATTTTCTGAGTGGCTCATTTCTTAGCCAAATAAGGAAAACAAGACTATTAAACTTTCAGCTAGAACAGTTGCTGGAAGAGTTGAAGACATTGAGAGCAGTGTCAATAATCAATTTAAAAACAAAGCAATTACTGAGTGGTTTTCCTTCACTCTTTATGAGTTAACAGGTAATACTGATACTACTCAGTTGTTCATTTGAAGAGTCAAGGCCTTGTTTGAAATAACTGAAGAATTAACTTCTGTGACTAGTCTGCATGGAACAATTACAAGGGAAAATATTTTCAAAGAAACTGAAAACAAACTGCTGCTGCTGCTGCTGCTGCTGCTGTTAAGTCACTTCAGTCATGTCCGACTCTGTGCAACCCCATAGATGGCAACCCACCAGGCTCCCCCATCCTGGGATTCTCCAGGCAAGAACACTGGAGTGGGTTGCCATTTCCTTCTCCAATGCATGAAAGTGAAAAGTGAAAGTGAAGTCGCTCAGTCGTGTCCGACTCTTAGCGACCCCATGGACTGCAGCCCACCAGGCTCCTCCATCCATGGCATTTTCCAGGCAAGAGTACTGGGGTGGGGTGCCATTGCCTTCCCCCAAACTGATGCTATATAACATGAAAAGGAACCTGCTAAGATGTGTTATAAGTGATAGTAGTAAAAATATGTATAAAGTAGAAAAATGCTTATCTGAACAAACAACAAAGCTTATGAAAATGTAAGGTGTTTAAACCCTGAGGCTATTTATTGTATTATTCATCAGAAATTACTTTGTGGTAATATTTGAACTTATCATGTGTTATTGAACCAGTAGTAGCAATGGTAACTTCATTCATTCTTATGGCTTTAACCATCATCAAGTCTGTGAATTTTTATCAGAAGTAGAAACTGAATATCCTGACTTCTACCACACAGCAGTTCTTACTGTTTGATTGTGATTCTTTTCAGCTCAAGAGCAAAACTGAGAATTATTGAATAAGAAGAACAGCCTTTAGCCTCTCTAATCAAGCTATGAATGGCTTTGGAAATTAGCTTTGTGGGAGACTTGATAATATATCTTAATGAATTTCACCAATTACAAGGTAAAACAACACTTATACATGAAACTCAGACTTTAGTATAATCATTTTGATGATGAGTAGCGTTGTCTGAATTCCAAGTAATGTCAAGCTGCTTTATACATTTCCATGCTATCAAAAGTTAAAATAAGAAACATATTATCCATTCCTATAGAAATTTGCAGTAGATATATTTTCCAAGCTCAAATTGCAGTTCCAAGCAGTATTTTTTAGACCTCAATGCAAATGCAAAAGAAATTTCTATATTTCAAAATTAATTTAACTGTGCAATTGAGGAGTTTCTACCTAACCATCAGTTAAAAATGATTAATCTGCAATAAAATAACATACTAAAATACAAATATCAAGAGAAGAATCTAATAGAATTCTCTAAATGCCTTATATGCAATGAATATACTCAAAATCATATGCTCATGGATTGATGTCATTGTTTGGCAGTGCATTTTTTTTTTCCAGAACATGTAAAGACTTTCAAAAATGAAATACATAAAATCCCATTACAGATCAGCTTTAACAGATGAACATTTGCAAACTAATCTGATGATAGGGAATACTAATTTTGAACCCTAATTAAGGAAAATGTATTCCAAAAACAAAGACTCCTATTCTTCTAATTAGTAGACATGTATTACCAAAAACTGCACTCAGTTATTAGTATTACATTTTAAGCATCATCGATAAAATATTTGTTGAAATTTGTTTCATTATGTTAGTATCTACAGAATATCTTTAATTTTGCCCCTTGACCTGCAAAATTTACCTTATTTACTACCTAGTCCCACATAAAAATGTTTGCTAACCCCTGACCTATCTACATGGTTCCATGCACACATTCAGTTCAAAATGATACATTGCCCTTTACCCCCAAATATATCCTGGCCTAACTTCTCCAAACATTCCCTCAAATCTAGAAAAAAAGATTTCACAATATCAAAGACTAAAACTGACAGTTAACCTAAGGTTTGGATCTGGGTGAAACTGATGTCAGTTATGAGGCAGATGGCCCTGAATGGCAGGATTAAGAAAATCCCATTCATGAATTACCTTGGCTTCATTTCCTCAAACACACTGAGTGAAAAAGGTAGTAAGCCACTTATTTAAGGCCCATACTCTATCCCCTGATGACCCACCATCTGCCTCCCAACTTAGAGCTGGTGTCTAAATCAACATGAGATGTCAATTTCTCAGCCTTTCAAGTGTGCTCACCAGAAAACTGATCCTCACCCCCACCTCCACTCTATATCCTCTAGACCCCTCTACTTCCTATTTATCTAGGCAGATTGACAAAACAAGCAGGAAGGAAAATAACAGGAAGATTGGGAGGAAAATGGAGGAGACTTACATTTAAGAAAGTGCAGTTCCTATAACCCTGGGCAGCTTCATGAGTGTGCAACCTATACAGCTGCACAGGGCCCTGTGATGATAAGAAGGGCCTCGTATTTGTTTAATGCTCTGTTGTCACTGCCTTGACATTCTTAATTTTTGAACAAGGAGCCCAACATTTTCATTTTGCATGTAATTTTCCTGCAGGTTATGTAGCCTATCCAGCTCAAAACTTTAAGGAAAGGCTAGCATTTTAAAGGTCCCCAAGAGAAGTCTGTGCTGGGAAGTGTATTGTGCTGTGTATCACATTAGTAAAGAAGAGATACAAAGGATAAAGTCAGACTGTATGGACATCAGTGTGCTCTCTAGCTACAGACTTGAGATGGAGATCCTGCCACCGCTTCCATAGACATGTGGTAGGTTCCAAGGTAAACATCTCAATCACTTGTAGATGGATATTGAGCCCACAGAAAGCCTTGTCTTATTTGAAGATAAGGAGAATAATCAACCCAGAGCTAGAGGAAGTACACAGCATCTAGAAAAAACAGGACAAAATGAGAACTCTTCCTCACCAGGATGATCCAGGAGAAAATTTTAGAAACCTGTTACCATCC
The DNA here is from genome assembly GCA_006410675.1 of Oreotragus oreotragus. Taxonomy (NCBI): domain Eukaryota; kingdom Metazoa; phylum Chordata; class Mammalia; order Artiodactyla; family Bovidae; genus Oreotragus; species Oreotragus oreotragus. Next base: position 406,269 of record SJYX01019947.1, read on the forward strand.
TTAAAGTTTCTGCAAAACAGAACCAAAAGAATGAAGAGGTGGGACTGATATGAAAATCTAACAAGATGAAATGAATACCGAAATGAATAGGGCAAGGAAAATGAGCAAGTACTCTAAGACAAGCAGGAACAAAATTAAAGTACACACTGGGGACAGTAACAAGGAAAATTCATCCAGCAGAAAACAGAAATTGGTGTTAAGAACAAAGCTGATGCTAAGATATAGAATGGAGTGGAAAAAGAGATGAAAACAGTGAAAGAACAAAGATAGCTGTGGAGAAAGAATGGAGAAAATGGAGAACCAACTTATGGTTAATTTGAGTTCTTAAAAGAGAAGCAAAAGGCAAATGGAAGTGACATAATAAAAAATAAAAGCAGAAATTTTCTCTGTTAAAGCACAATGTATGTTGATTGAAAGAGCCTGCTATATTCCAAGCAAAGTCAGTAAAAGAGGACTTGCAATTGGACACATCATGGCAAATGTTTTAATCTACAATATTAAAGTATCTATAATTGTTCAAGCAAAAAAAATGAGATCATATTGCCCAGATAGAAACAAATGTCAGTCTATCTGACTTCTCATATCTAGAGTAGTATTCATCTGAGTTGCTTTTCAGGTGTAAAGATGTCAGAAAAATACTCTCTGCTAGTTGTGTGTGTGTGTACATGCACTCAGTCACTCAGTCGTGTCTGACTCTTTGTGGTCCCATGGACTGTAGCCTTCCAGGCTCCTCTGTCCATGGAATTTTCCAGGCAAGAATACTGGAGTGAGTTTCCATGCCCTCCTCCAGGGGAGCTTCCCAACCCAGGTATCAAACCTATGTCTCTTGCATTAGCAGGAATGGAACCACCTGGGAAGTTGCTTCTCTGCCATCTAAGGGATCATAAAATAGATCACCTTCTTGAAAAAAATAGGTTTACAATATTTTTCAACCAACAAAGAGATGAAATTTGAAAAATAAGATAAAAAGCTCAGACTTCCCTGGTGGTGCAGCAGTTAAGAATATGCCTGCCAGTATATAAGGAATCTGCCTTAACATAGTAAAGGCCATATATGATAAGCCTACAGCAAACATTATTCTCAATGGTGAAAAACTAAAAGCATTCCCCCTAAGATCAGGAACAAGACAAGAGTGTCCACTTTCATCACTATTATTCAACATAGTTCTGGAAGTATTAGCTATAGCAATCAGAGAAGGAAAAGAAATAAAAGGAATCCAGATTGGAAAAGAAGAAGTAAAGCTCCCACTGTTCACAGGTGACATGATACTGTACATAGAAAACCCTAAAGATAGTATCAGAAAATTACTAGAGCTAATCAATGAATTTAGCAAAGTTGCAGGATACAAAATCATTACACAGAAATCACTTGCATGTCTATATACTAAGAATGAAAAATCAGAGCAATTAAGGAATCAATCCCTTTCATCACTGCAACAAAAAGAATTAAATATCTAGGAATAAACTTACCTAAGGAGACAAAAAAAATTGTACACAGGAAATTATATGACACTAAAAAAAATAAATCAAAGATGACATAAACAGATGGAGAGATATTCCATGTTCCTGGGTAGGAAGAATCAATATTGTGAAAATGACTATACTACCAAATGCAATCTACAGATTCAATGTGATCCCTATCAAATTACCAATGGCATTTTTCACAGAACTAGAACAAAAAAATTTCACAATTCATATGGAAACACAAAGGACCCCGAATAGCCAAAGCCAAGCCATCTTGAGAAAGAAGAATGGAGCTGGAGGACTCAACCTTCCTGACTTCAGATTATACTGCAAAGCTACAGTCATCAAGGCAGTATGGTACTGGCACAAAAACAGAAACCTAGACCAATGGAACAAGATAGAAAGCCCAGAGATAAACCCATGCACCTGTGGGTACCTTATTTTTGACAAAGGAGGCAAGAATATACAGTGGGGCAAAGACAGCCTCTTCCATAAATGGTGCTGGGAAAACTGGACAGCTACATGTAAAGGAATGAAATTAGAACACTTCCTAACACCATACACAAAGATAAACTCAAAATGGATTAAAGACCTACATGTAAGACCAGAAACGATAAAACTCTTAGAGGAAAACATAGGGAGAACACTTGATGATATGAATCAAAACAATGACCCACCTTGTAGAGTAATGGAAATAAAAACAGAAGTAAACAAGTGGGAACTGATTAAACTTAAAAGCTTCTGCACAGCAAAGGAAACCATAAACAAGGTGAAAAGACAACCCTCAGAATGGGAGAAGATAATAGCAAATGAAACAACTGACAAAAGGTTAATTTCCAAAATATACAAGCAGCTCATACAACTCAATACCAGAAAAACAAACAACCCAAACAAAAAGTGGGGAAAAGACCTAAACAGACATGTCTCCAAAGAAGACATACAGATGGCTAACAAACACGTGAAAAGATGCTCAACATTGCTCATTGTTAAAGGAATGCAAATCAAAACTACATTGAGATATCACCTCACACCGGTCAGAACAGCCGTCATCAAAAAGTCTAGAAACAATAAATGCTGGAGAGGATGTGGAGAAAAGGGAATGTTCTTGCACTGTTGGTGGGAATACAAATCAATACAGCCACTATGGAAGACGGTATGGAGATTCCTTTAAAAAAAAAAAAAACAGAATAAAACCACCATATGACCCAGCAATCCCACTCCTAAGCATATACCCTGAGGAAACAAAAATTTAAAAAGACCCATGTATCCCATTGTTCACTGCAGCACTATTTGCAATAGCCAGAACATGGAAGCAACCTAGATGTCCATCAACAGATGAATGGAANTCTTAAATATTGTAATTTTACTACTGCATTGGAATAAAGATTAAAAAAAAAAAAAAAAGAATCTGCCTGCCAATGCAGGAGACATGATTTTGATCTTTAGTCTGGGAAGATTCTGCATTTCTTGGGGGCAGTTAAGTCCTTGGGCCACAACTACTGAAGCCCACATGCACTGGAGCCCATGCTCCGCACCACGAGAAGCCGCTGCAATGTCTGTGAGGCGCAACTAGAGAGCAGCTCCTGCTCACCAGAACTAGAGAAAAGCCCTTGCAGCAATGAAGACCCAGTGCAGCCAAAAATAAATTAATAAATAAATAATTTTTAACAAAAACGCTCAAGAATGGGGAAGTCATGGAAGGGAGCCTTGTCAAGCCAAAACAGAAGTGCATCCAAATAACTGCATCATATAAATCTCAATATGTTGTCTCAAATTGTGTTCTGAATTTTTTAAATAAGAAAAAACTATATGAATCTTAAAATCTGCAATAACATTTTCATGAGTTAGATTGTAGAAGGAGGTAAAGATCAAATGTGCTAAATTCTGTATCTCAAAAGCATGATTCAAAACATGCTGTTTCACTCTGGACCCAGCAATTAGATAAAAATAAGTTTAGAAGAGCTTTTGAAAAACTTAAACATCCATGCCACATAATATATATACTATATCAACTCAGCAAACAGAAAGGTATAGTAAAAAGTACAAGTTGCCCCTTCCTCCAAGTAACTGCTTTCAACTAATAGAATAAAATGCTTTCTAAAACAATGGAGAAGATAAAAACAAAACTGAAAATAAAGAAAATGGCCCAGAAATGTTAATAAATGTCACAGAACAAAATGGCATAAAATGAAAGTTTTCAGGATTTTAAAATGTATACCCTCTATTAAAAGACTTGTTGAGTAGAAGAAATTTAAGTATAATCTAGTTACAAAAGACATAGTCTTTTTTTTTTTGTATTTATTTATTTTTTTACACGAACTCCCAAACATGAACCCCCCTCCCACCTCCCACCCCACATCTTCCCTCCAGATCATCCCCATACACCAGCCCCAAGCATCCTGCATCCTGTATTGAACATAGACTGGCAATTCATTTCTTACATGATAGTATACATATTTCAATGCTATTCTCCCAAATCATCCCTCCCTCTCCCTCTCCCTCTCCTTCTCCCTCAGAGTCAGTAAGTCCGCTCTACACATCTGTATCTCTTTTGCTGTCTTGCATACAGGGTCCTCATTACCATCTTTCTAAATTCCATATATATGTGTTAGTATACTGTATTGGTGTTTTTCTTTCTGGCTTACTTCACTCTGTATAATCGGTTCCAGTTTCATCCATCTTATTAGAACTGATTCAAATGTATTCTTTTTAATGGCTGAGTAATACTCCATTGTGTATATGTACCACAGCTTTCTTATCCATTCATCTGCCAATGGACATCTAGGTTGCGTCCATGTCCTGGCTATTGTAAACAGTGCTGCGATGAACATTGGGGTACACGTGTCTCTTTCAATTCTGGTTTCCTCGGTGTGTATGCCCAGCAGTGGGATTGCTGGGTAATATGGCAGTTCTATTTCCAGTTTTTTAAGGAATCTCCACACTGCTTCATAGTGGCTGTTCAGTTCAGTTGTTCAGTCATGTCTGATACTTTGTGACCCCATGGACTGTAGCACACTAGGCCTCCCTGTCCATCACCAACTCCCAGAGTTTACTCAAACTCATGTCCATTGAGTCAGTGATGCCATCCAACCATCTCATCCTCTGTCATCCCCTTCTCCTCCCACCTTCAATCTTTCCTAGCATCAGGGTCTTTTCCAATGAGTCAGTTCTTTGCATGAGGTGGCCAAAGTATTGGAGTTTCAGCTTCAACATCAGTCCTTCCAATGAATATTCAGGACTTATTTCCTTTAGGATGGACTGGTTGGATCTCCTTGCAGTCCAAGGGACTCTCAAGAGTCTTCTGCAACACCACAGTTCAATAGCATCAGTTCTTTGGCAGTCAGCTCTTTATAGTTCAACTCTCACATCTGCACATGACTACTGGAAAAACCATAGTCTTGACTAGATGGACCTTTGTTGGCAAAGTAATGTCTATGGTTTTTAATATGCTGTCTAGGTTGGTCATAACTTTTCTTCCAAGGAGTAAGTATCTTTTAATTTACAGTGGCTGTACTAGTTTGCGTTCCCACCAACAGTATAAGAGGGTTCCTTTTTCTCCACACCCTCTCCAGAATTTATTGTTTGTAGACTTTTTGATAGCAGCCATTCTGACTGGCGTGAGATGGTACCTCATTGTCATTTTGATTTGCATTTCTCTGATAATGAGTGATGCTGAGCATCTTTTCATGTGTCTGTTAGCCATCTGTATGTCTTCTTTGGAGAAATGTCTGTTTAGTTCTTTGGCCCACTTTTTGATTGGGTAGTTTATTTTTTTTGGAATTGAGCTGCAGGAGCTGCTTGTACAGTTTTGAGACTAATTCTTTGTCAGTTGCTTCATTTGCTATTATTTTCTCCCATTCTGAAGGCTGTCTTTTCACCTTGCTTATAGTTCCCTTCATTTTGCAAAAGCTTTAAAGTTTAATTAGGTCCCATTTGTTTATGTTTGCTTTTATTTCCATTACTCTGGGAGATGGGTCATAGAGGATCCTGAAATGATTTATGTCAGAGAGTGTTTTGGCTATGGTTTCCTCTAGGAGTTTTATAGTTTCTGGTTTTACCTTTAGATCTTTAATCCATTTTTAGTTTATTTTTGTGTATGGTGTTAGAAAGTGTTCTAGTTTCATTCTTTTACAAGTGGTTGACCAGTTTTCCCAGCACCACTTGTTAAAGAGATTGTCTTTTCTCCATTGTATATTCTTGCCTCCTTTGTCAAAGATAAGGTGTCCATGGGTGTGTGGATTTATCTCTGGGCTTCCTATTTTGTTTCATTGATCTATATTTCTGTCTTTGTGCCAGTACCACACTGTCTTGATGACTGTGGCTTTGTAGTAGAGCCTGAAGTCAGGTAAGTTGATTCCTCCAGTTCCATTCTTCTTTCTCAAAATTGCTTTGGCTATTCGAGGTTTTTTGTATTTCCATACAAATCTTGAAATTATTTGTTCTAGTTCTGTGAAAAATACCGCTGGTAGCTTGATAGGGATCACATTGAATCTATAGATTGCTTTGGGTAGTATATTCATTTTCACTCTATTGAGTCTTCTGATCCATGAACACAGTATATTTCTCCATCTATTTGTGCCATCTTTGATTTCTTTCAGCAGTGTTTTATAGTTTCCTATATATAGGTCTTTTGTTTCTTTAGGTAGATTTATTCCTAAGTATTTTATTATTTTCTTTGCAATGGTGAATGGAATTGTTTCTTTAATTTCTCTTTCTGTTTTCTCATTGTTGGTGTATAGGAATGCAAGGGCTTTCTGTGTATTAATTTTATATCCTTCAACTCTACTATATCCATTGATTAGCTCTAGTAACTTTCTGGTGGAGTCCTTAGGGTTTTCTATGTAGAGGATCATGTCATCTGCAAACAGTGAGAGTTTTACTTCTTCTTTTCCAATTTGGATTCCTTTTATTTCTTTTTCTGCTCTGATTGCTGTGGCCAAAACTTCCAGAACTATGTTGAATAGTAGCGGTGAAAGTGGACATCCTTGTCTTGTTCCTGACTTTAGGGGAAATGCTTTCAATTTTTCACCATTGAGGATAATGTTTGCTGTGGGTTTGTCATATATAGCTTTTATTATGTTGAGGTATGTTCCTTCTATTCCTGCTTTCTGGAGAGTTTTTATCATAAATGGATGTTGAATTTTATCAAAGGCCTTCTCTGCATCTATTGAGATAATCATATGGCATTTATTTTTCAATTTGTTAATGTGGTGAATTACATTGATTGATTTGCGAATA
>SJYX01019947.1:413587-438438 GCA_006410675.1 Oreotragus oreotragus
GTTCCATTCTTCTTTCTCAAAATTGCTTTGGCTATTCGAGGTTTTTTGTATTTCCATACAAATCTTGAAATTATTTGTTCTAGTTCTGTGAAAAATACCGCTGGTAGCTTGATAGGGATTGCATTGAATCTGTAGATTGCTTTGGGTAATATATTCATTTTCACTATATTGATTCTTCCAATCCATGAACATGGTATATTTCTCCATCTATTAGTGTCCTCTTTGATTTCTTTCATCAGTGTTTTATAGTTTTCTATATATAAGTCTTTAGTTTCTTTAGGTAGATATATTCCTAAGTATTTTATTCTTTTCGTTGCAATGGTGAATGGAATTGTTTCCTTAATTTCGTTTTCTACTTTCTCATTATTAGTGTATAGGAATGCAAGGGATTTCTGTGTGTTGATTTTATATCCTGCAACTTTACTATATTCATTGATTAGCTCTAGTAATTTTCTGGTGGAGTCTTTAGGGTTTTCTATGTAGAGGATCATGTCATCAAGACATAGTCTTTTGAAAACTACAGAGTTGTAAAACAATTATACTCCAATAAAGAATTTTTTTTAATTTAAACAAAAAGTAAATAATAATTAAAATAAAAATTTAAAAATGATGTAGTTTGCTACAAAGTAAAAAATAGGCAAAAATATATTTGACAAATACAGACCAAAAATAAATGAGAGGGAGAGGAGTTGGCAATATTATTGAATCAAGATAAAAAGCATTAATGATGCAAAGACAGCTTTATATTGGTAAAAGGGTACAAATAGAATTCTCATCGTGTTGATGTTCAATGCCAGACTATCATACTATCAAAATATATAATCAAAATTGTATTAGTCAATGTTCTCCAGACAAACAAAGCAATCAGTTCAGTTCAGTTTCTCAGTCGTGTCCGACTCTCTGCGACCCCATGAATCGCAGCACGCCAGGCCTCCCTGTCAATCACCATCCTCCGGAGTTCACTCAGACTCACGTCCATAGAGTCCGTGATGCCATCCAGCCATCCCATCCTCGGTCGTCCCCTTCTCCTCTTGCCCCCAATCCCTCCCAGCATCAGAGTCTTTTCCAATGAGTCAACTCTTCGCGTGAGGTGGCCCAAAGTACTGGAGTTTCAGCTTTAACATCATTCCTTCCAATGAACACCCATGGCTGATCTCCTTCAGAATGGACCGGTTGGATCTCCTTGCAGTCCAAGGGACTCTCAAGAGTCTTCTCCAACACCACAGTTCAAAAGCATCAATTCTTCGGCGCTCAGCCTTCTTCACAGTCCAACTCACATCTATACATGACCACAGGAAAAACCATAGCCTTGACTAGATGGACCTTATAGAGAGAGATTTGTTTGAAGGAATTTGCTCATGTTATTATGGGGACTGGCAAGTCCAAGGTCTGTATATCTGTAGGGGAGGGCCAACAGGCTAGAAACTCAGATAAAAGTTGATGCTGCAGGCTTGACTCCAAGATCTACAGGGCAGGCCAGCAGCCTGAAAATTCAGGCAGAGTTTCTGTGTTACAGTCTTGTGACAAAATTGCTGCTTCTCTGGGAAACCTCAGTCTTTGCTCTTAAGGCCTTCAACTGATTGGATGTGGCCCACCCACATAATGGAGGTAATTTGCTTTAGTCAAAGTCAGCTGACTACTAATGTTAATCCCATCCACAAATACCTTATAGCTATATCTAGACTAGTGTTTGACCAGACAGATGTGCACTATAGCCTGCCAAGTTAATGTGTAAAATTAACCATCCAAGCAATATCAGGAGAAATTGACATACAGACAGTAGCAGTATAAGACTAACATACCTCTTAGTTATTGGACCTATCAAGCAGACCAAAAACTAAATTAAACATAAGGAATATGAATACTATTAACAAACTATATAATATACTATGGATTATAAACTGTATATGAATATAACATATACTTTTTATATTATAAATTCTATAAATAGAATAGTGGTAGCAATCTGAAAAAAACGTAATGTTGGATCCATGTCTCACACTTTGTACTAGAACATATCCCACAGAGATAAATATTTACATGTTACTTGGAGAGCAATGATAGACTTTTTAATGTAATTTTGAAGTTTGGAAAGCCTTTCAGGGAGTGACGCAGAACTCAAGTCATACAAATAATAAATAAATTTGAATTAAAAAGTTATCTCTGCCTGACAAATCCATTCTTTTTTAATTGAGTTCTTTTACTTTAATTTGAGTCCTTACTGAGCTGTAAGCATTCTTCTGTATTCCCATTTGGCCTGTGGGATCTTAGTTCCCTGACCAGGGATTGAACCTGCACCCTCAGCAGTTAAAGCACAGAGTCCTAATCACTGGACCACCAGGGAATGCTTAGGCAAATCCATTCTGTTAGTCACTCAGTTGTGTCTGACTCTTTGTGACCCCAAGGACTGTAGCATACCAGGCTCCTCTGTCCATAGAATTCTCCAGGCAAAAATACTGGAGTGGGTTGCCATGCCCCCCTCCAGGGGATCTTCCCGACCCAGGGATCGAACACAGCTTTCTCACATTGCAGGCAGACTCTTTACCAACTGAGCCAATAGGGAAGCCCTTCTAAGCAAAGCCAAAAGACAAGTGAAAATTCGGAGATAATATTCGAAATTCTTATCACAGATGCTTTATTTCTCTGAGTTCTTACAAATCAATAAGAAAAAAAGACTAACAATGTAATAAACTACTGATACTAGTAGCATGGCTTAGACAGTAAAGAATTTGCCTGCAATGCAGGTGACCTGGGTTTGATCTCTGGGTTGGGAAGATCCCCTGGAGAAGGGAATGGCTACCCACTCCAGTGTTCTTGCCTGGAGAATCCCATGGACAGAGGAGCTTTAGAAGGAAACAGGAAAAACTCCTAACATTAAGTGTCTTTGGGAAACAGAACTAGTTGGTTAGAGGACAGAGATGAGGAGACTTTCACTCTATATGCCCTTTGGTATCAGTTGAATGCTGAACCACAAATTTTTAAATGATAAAACCACAAATTTTTAAATGATAAAAACATGTATTAGAATCCTACCCATAAATAATACACTCACTATTCATAAGGCAGCTAATAAGAAAATCTCAGTGCTCTAAAAACAAAAATTATACAGGCCATCTTCTCTGACCACCATGCAATAAAGCTGGATATGAATGCAAACTCTCACTGTCCTCAGCGCAGACATACCTAAACTTGGAGCCTCAAGGGTTCAATCAAATTTATCACATATACCTTCTAACTTGGTCAAGTTCTATGCTCATTTTTTATTCCTTCATCACAGAGTCTATTGAAGAAAGAAGCCATCTGTGAGACCAACTTCTAACACTGTTAAGCCTTATTTCAGAAAGTCTTATTAAATACACTTTCTGAACACAGATACCTGACTGAGACCTTGATACATCTCTTCAAATGGAGAGGACCTGGCAGGGAATCTGGCCCAAGCACCAAAAGGTTACCCTAAAATTCATGTTTCCACTGCCTTTTCTCCCCTTACTAGGCATTTCTCAAAAGATGATCAGGAGGTCACTTCTCCAAATGCCTCAATCTCATGAACAGGGAAATAGTGAAGGTGTACCAGAAGGAGACGCAGAGGTAGCTGAAGATGGACTCTCAAGGACCCATAGGTAAACATAACCCTCTTATTGTATATCTTTACTTCTTTACCTCAACAGCATAGTCAGAATGGATAGTCATGTGATGTCATAGATGTTTCTTTGGTAATGTAACAGATATGATGGTAAATGCTGTAGCAGGCAAAAACTGTTTTAAAAAATTGAATGGTAAAGAGTTGAATGAGGGTGTGTTAGTATGTGTGTCAGTCGCTCAGTTGTGTCCAACTCTTTGTGACCCCATAGGCTATAGCCCCATAGACTACTGGGCTCTTCTGTTCTTGGGATTCTCCAGGCAAGAATACAAGAGTGGGTTGCCATTCCCTTCTCCAGGGGATCTTCCCAACCCAGGAATCAAACCGTAGTCTTCTGTATTGCAGGCAGATTCTTTACCATCTGAGCTACCCGGGAAGCCCATACGTTAGTATACTAAATTACAATTTTCTAACAGCATGAGAAGTTGGAATTAAGATACACAAATTTCAGAAATAAGATCAATACTTTATTGATCAAGTTTCACATTCTGGGTACATGATCTTTTGTTTAAATGTTTATTTGTGTAGAAACACATACAATGTGTTCCATTTTTGCCTTTCAGTCCTCTAATACCTGGTTAAGCTGTTCTTTTTTTTTAATTAGAGGAAAATTGTTTTACAATGTTGTGTTGGTTTCTGCTGTACATCAGTGTGAATCAGCTGTAAGTATATGTATATTCCCTTTCCTCTTGAGCCTTCCTCCCACTTTCCCATCCCACCCCTAAACAGTTCTTTATATTAGACTTTCTCTGATGAAATACTATTATGGTTTCTATTCTCCTGATTCAACCTTGACCAATACCCAAGAAAACAGTAATTCTGATTAAAACTACCATAACTATTAAAATGATCCCTTCAGAAGAGAAAAAGAAAGAATCTAACAATAACAACAGCAAAAAGCCTCTGAAGAAGAATCGTCACTGTGGGGTTGAGGTGGAGGGGGGAATGTCATTGGTCTATCAAATGTTACAGCCTATTATGAAGCTGCACCAGTTTTAAGGAATGTGATACTGGCACAGGAATAGATAGACAATGTAACAAACCAGAAGGAACAAGTTCAGTTCAGTTCAGTCGCTCCGTCGTGTCTGACTCTTTGTGACCCCATGAATCGCAGCACACAAGGCCTCCCTGTCCATCACCAACTCCTGGGGTTTACTCAGACTCATGTCCATCGAGTCGATGATGCCATCCAGCCATCTCATCCTCTGTCGTCCCCTTCTCCTCTTGCCCCCAATCCCTCCCAGCATCAGGGTCTTTTCCAATGAGTCAACTCTTTGCACGAGGTGGCCAAAGTATTGGAGTTTCAGCTTCAGCATCAGTCCTTCCAATGAACACCCAGGGCTGATCTCCTTTAAGATGGACTGGTTGGATCTCCTTGAAGTGCAAGGGACTCTCAAGAGTCTTCTCCAGCACCACAGTTCAAAAGCATTAATTCTTTGGCACTCAGCTTTCTTCACAGTCCAACTCTCACATCCATATATGACTACTGGAAAAACCATAGCCTTGACTAGACAGACCTTTGTTGGCAAAGTAATGTCACAAAAGCAGACACAAATATTTATGGTCGTTTTGATAGCTTATGGTGAGTGATGTATGGTGATGTAGAATTTGTGATCTCTGAAGAAGAAGATTTAGCTTCGGGATCAGGAACCAAGCATGATCACTCAAGAGCTTTTGTGTAGCAGAGTTTTATTAAATTAAGAAAAGGGACAGAGAAAGCTTCTGACANATCCCCTTGTGTGTTATTTGTGCTTTTCCCTTGCTACTTTTAATATTTGCTCTTTGTGTTAGTCATACCATATCTTCTTTACCCATTTATTGATGGACATGTAGATTGTTTCCATATCTTGACTATTGTAAATAATGCTGCAATGAACATAGGGGTTGTATATGTTTTTTCAAATTAATTTTTCAAATTCTTTGGAGAAATAGCCCAAAGTGGAATAGCTGAATCATGGTAGTTGTATTCTTGATTTTTTTGAGGAATCTCCATATTGTTTTTTTATAGTGGCTGCAGCAATTTACATTCCCACCAACAGTGCATGAGGGTTCCCTTTTCTCTACATCTTTGCCTACTCTTCTTGTTTCTTTTGGATGATAGAGATTCTCACAGATGTGAGGTGATATCTTACTGTGGTTTTGATTTGCAGTTCTCTGATGATCAGTGATATTGAGCATATTTCCATGTGCCTGTTGGTCATCCATATGCATTCCACGGAAAAATGTCTATTCAAATCCTCTGCCCATTTTTATATTGGATTGTTTGTTTTTTGTTATCGAGTTGTATGTGTTCTTTATGTATTTTGGCTATCAACCCCTTATCAGATATATAATTTGCAAATATATTCTCCATTCAGTAGGTTGCCTTTTCGTTTTCTTGATGGTTTCCTTCACTGTGCAAAAGCTTTTTCATTTGATATAGTCCCATTTGTTTATTTTGCGTTTGTAGCCCTTGTCTGAGGCGATCTCCCCCCAATTTTTCTTCTAGGAATTTTTGTGGTTTGGGGTCTTATATTTAAGCCTTTAATCCATTTTGAGTTTCCTTTTTTATATGGTATAAGAAAGTGATCCAGTTTTAACCTTTTGCATATAGCTGACAGGACTTTTATGTTTGATCTTATTTACTCCTCACAAAATTTTATGATATAGGTGCAGCTATTATCCCATTTTATAGAAGAAGAAGTGGAGACTTGAAATGGCTGAGGAACTTGCTCAATTTCACTGAGTCAGTAAAGGATAAAGCCAGAATTTGTACTCAGGTCTTCTGCTTGAGTCTTTGCTTTTAGTCTCTATGCTCCTCTGTCTCCCTAGAACACTTTGGATACAAGGTATAACTGTTTCATTACAAAGGTAGAAACACACACACAGGAGACAGAATTAAACATATCTTTCTATTTACCACAATGAGCCAAAGGTGACCTAGAAGGTTTCTATGAGGTTGGCATAAATTGTCAGATTTTCTTTTGGGGTCTCTTTGTAATCAATTTTCTTTGGACCTTGGTAACTAGGACTTTTGACTCAAAGTTACACAAAACTCTATGCAATTTGGAACCATATATAGGGCTTCCCTGGTGGCTCAGAGGTTAAAGCGTCTGCCTGCAATGCGGGAGACCTAGGTTTGATCCCTGGGTCAGGAAGATCCCCTGGAGAAGGAAATGGCAATCCACTCCAATATTCTTGCCTGGAGAATCCCATGGATGGAGGAGCCTGGAGGGCTACAGTCCACGGGGTCGCAAAGAGTTGGACATGACTGAGCAACTTCACTTTCACTTTCATATGAAATAAGAGTACAACATTGCTTAGTTGTGGTAACATAGGTTATATAATATTCATACAAAGTGTTTCAGTTGTCTTCTAAAGGGATTTTTGAGGTGTGTGTGATAAGTTTTCACAGATATGGCTCCAATGACTTTAATTTGTGTTAAGGAAGAAGTTCTCTCCTTGCTTACATTTTGTCCAGATTCTCAAATTTCCCTTCTCCTGACCCTATCTTAGTAGAGCCACTACTTTGCAGTCTCTGCAAGACTCTGGAATCCATAAACTGAAAAACACTTTGAGATCAACAGTCACAAAGATAAGCCATATGCTGGGCCATAAAAACACATCTTGGCAAATTAATTTAAATTACATGAAATATACTATCTGACTATAATGAAATTAAATGAGATCAATAACAGAGATATAGCAAGGAAATCTCCAATCATTTGGAAGTTAAGTAACATATTCCTAAATAACCTGTGAGTCAAAGCAGAAATATCATGGAAATTTTTTAAAATATAAATTTATTTATTTTAATTGGAAGTTAATTACTTTACAATATTGTATTGGTTTTGCCATACATCAACATGAATCCGCCACAGGTATACACATGTTCCCCATCCTGAACCCCCCTCCCTTCTGCCTCCCCTCCCCATACCATCCCTCTGGGTCGTCTCAGTGCACCAGCCCCAAGCATCCAGTATCATGCATCAAACCTGGACTGGCGATTCATTTCATATATGTTATTATACATGTTTCAGTGCCATTCTCCCAAGTCATCCCATCCTCGCCCTCTCCCACAGAGTCCAAAAGACTGTTCTAACATCTGTGTCTCTTTTGCTGTCTCACATACAGGGTTATCATTACCATCTTTCTAAATTCCATATATATGCCTTAGTATACTGTATTGGTGGTTTTCTTTCTGGCTTACTTCACTCTGTATAATCGGCTCCAGTTTCATCCACCTCATTAGAACTGATTCAAATATGTTCTTTTTGATGGCTGAGTAATACTCCATTGTGTATATGTACCACAGCTTTCTTATCCATTCATCTGCTGATGGACATCTAGGTTGTTTCCATGTCCTGGCTATTATAAACAGTGCTGCAATGAACATTGGGGTACATGTGTCTCTTTCAATTCTGGTTTCCTCAGTGCATATGCCCAGCAGTGGGATTGCTGGGTCATAAGGCAGTTCTATTTCCAGTTTTTTAAGGAATCTCCACACTGTTCTCCATAGTGGCTGCACTGGTTTGCATTCCCACCAACAGTGTAAGAGGGTTCCCTTTTCTCCACACCCTCTCCAGCATTTATTGCTTGCAGACTTTTGGATCACAGCCATTCTGACTGGCATGAGATGGTACCTCATTGTGGTCTTGATTTGCATTTCTCTGATAATGAGTGATGTTGAGCATCTTTTCATGTGTTTGTTAGCCATCTGTATGTCTTCTTTGGGGAAATGTCTATTTAGTTCTTTGGCCCATTTTTTTGATTGGGTCATTTATTTTTCTGGAGTTGAGCTGCAGGAGTTGCTTGTATATTTTTGAGATTAGTTGTTTGTCAGTTGCTTCATTTGCTATTATTTTCTCCCATTCTGAAGGCTGTCTTTTCACCTTGCTTATTATAAATTATTTTCAACTGAATGAAAATTAAAATACAACATATTAAATTTTATGGCATGCATCAAAGGCAGTGGTTCAAAAGAAACTCAGCACTAAATGCTGAAAATAAAAAAAATGCAAATAAATCAGTGATCTCAGCTTCTACCTTAAGAAACTTGAAAAAGAAGAGCAAATTAAACCCAAGGAAAGGATAGGGTGCAGAATCTGATAAAATTGAAAACAGAAAATCAGTAGAGAAAAATCAATGAAACCAAAAGCTGATTCTTTTAAGCATCATAAAATTGATTAACCTCTAGCATGACTGACAAAGAAAAGGAGAGAAGCACAAATGACTAACATTAGGAATGAAAGAGGGGATTTACTACAGACAATAAAAAGACAAAATGCTCAGTGGCAGAATCTGCCTGCCAGTTCAGGAGCTGCAAGAGATGCGGGTTTGATCCCTGGGTTGGGAAGATCCCCTGGGGAAGGAAATGACAACCTGCTCCTGTACTCTTGCTTAGGAAATCCCACAGACAGAGGAGCCTGGGGGGCTACAGTCCATGGGGTCACAAAGAGCTGGACACAACTGAGCAACTGAGCATGAGCATGTATAACTCTAGGGCTTCCCCAGTGGCTCAATGGTAAAGAATCTGCCTGCAATGTGGGAGACAGGTTCAATCCCTGGGTCAGGAAGCTCCCTTGGAGGAGGGCATGACAACCTACTCCAGTATTCTTGCCTGGAGAATCCTCATTGATAGAGGAGCCTGGCAGGCTACAGTCCATGGGGTCTCAAAAAGTCAGACACGACTGAAGCAACTGAGCATGCATGAATAACTCTATGTATGTCAATTCAACAATTTATATGATATGGACCAATTCTTTAAAATCACAAATCACCAAATTCACTCAATAAGAAACAGGTAACTTGAATAGACCTGTAACTATTAAACAAATTGAATCTGTAATTAAAAGAGTTTTGAAAAAGAAAACTTAAGATTTGGATAGTTTCACTGGAGGATTCTACCAACCATTTAACAAATAAATGACACCAATCTTACACAATGTCCTTCAGAAAATAGACAAGGAAATATTTCTCAACACATTTTGTGAGGCCAGTATTATCCTGATATCTAAACTAGATATAGATGTTATAAGAAAAGAAAACTACTAACTAGAATTCCCCATCAACATAGAGGTAAAAATCCCCAACAAAATATTAGCAGGTTGGATTTAGCAATATAAAAAGAATAATTGAGCATGACTAAGTAGAGTTATTCAAGAAATGCAAGACTGGTTCAATATTTTAAAACATGATCAATATAATCCACCATATCTCGAGAATCTGCAGTATAAAGAAGAGAATCTATGTAAGCTAATCAATTGTTCCTTTAAAAATAAATCCATCATCAATTATGATAAAAACTCTCACTGGCTTAGAAATACAAAGACTTCCTCAAGTTGGTGAAAGGTATCTACAAAACCCCTACAGCTAACATCATACTTAATGGTAAAGGATAAATGCTTTCCTCATAAGAGTGGGGACAAAGCATGGATTTCTCCTCTCACAACTCCTATTCATCACTATATGTACTGGAAGTTCTAGCCAGTACAGTGAGGAAAGAAAAAGATGTAGAAAGCATTCAGATTAAAAAGGAGGGAATAAAATTTTCCCTATTTGCAAACATGATTTTCTATGTAGAAAAATCTTAACAAATTGACAACAAAGTTTCTTAACTAATAACAGAATTTAGCAAGGTCACAGGATACAATGTTGATACACAAAAATCAATTGTATTTGTGTATATCCGCATTGAATAATTAGAAACCAGAATTTAAAAAAATACCATTTATAATAGGTCCAAATTGCAATAATTTTATATAAATCTAATAAAACATGTATAGGGTCTATATGCTGTAATCTACAAACTGCTGATGAAAGAAATCAAAGAAGACCTAAATAAATGGAGAGATACACCATCCTCCTGTATTGGAAGATTAAACATAGTTGTCAATTCTACCCAAACTCAGCAGTATTTGTGTGTGTGTATATATACACCCCAAATATACTGTGGAGGTTGATGTGTTAGTCAGTCAGTCGTGTCTGAATCTTTGAGACCCCGTGGACTGTAGCCCACCAGGCTCCTCAGTCTATGGAGTTTCCCAGGCAAGAATACTGGAGTGGGTTGCCATTCCTTTCTCCAGCGGATCTTCCTGAGCCAGAGGTTGAACCCAGGTCTCTTGCATCCCAGGCAGATTCTTTACAGTTTGAGCCAGCAGGGAACACACAAGCTATTTCTAAAACTTTATAGAAAACAAAGAAAACAGAATAGCCAAACAATTTTTGAAATAAAGAACAAAGTTGGATAAATCATACTATTCAGTCTTAAGATTTACTATGAACAGTTCTCAGCAGTTTGATGTTGATGTGCCTAAGCAAATTCTTTGGATTTGTCTTGTATATGACTAGCTGAGCTTCTTGAATATGTAGGTTTATTCCTTTGCTAAATTTTAGAAGCTTTCAGTCATTGTTTCTTTAGATGTATGTTCTGCACCACACTTTACTATTGAGTCCATCTAGTGAGTTTCAAGAACTTTTTTACTTTTGTATTTTTCAGCTCTAAAATTTATACTTTCTCTTTCCATTTCTTCCAAGATGCTCTATAATTCCATTCATTTCAAGATTTCTCATGCAAGTTGAGAATTTTCCTAATTCTTCACAGGCTAAGTACTTTTGAATTCTATCTTGCACACTTTGAGGGGGTATAGCTCAGTGGTAGAGCATTTGACTGCACACTTTGAACATTATGAGCCTCTCTGTGTTGTTTAAATCCATGAAGAAATTGATGCTTTTGTTTTGGCAGGCAACCAGTTGGGTTTGGGCTGCAAGTTCTGACCAGATTTTTCTGGACTTTCCTTCAGTGTTATGTCTATTTTCAAAGCCTTTGCAATGCTGTTTGTATCTATCCTGCCCAGTTGCCAGTATGGGCCTTGGACAGTGGTCTCTCTTGGAGTTCAGTTCTCAAAATCTTCGCACTTTCGGGTCAGATGGACATATGCACAGCTTAGTAGTGAGCCCAGAAGTTTATAAACAACAAGTTTCCAGGGCCAGGTCATCCTGCCTAGCTCCTCTTCAGCCATATCCGCTGAACTTTCTGGTTCTTTGGGACTTCCCTTTTGGTCCTCTGGCCAGAAAATTGGCCTTCCTTATCTCATTCTGCTGTGTACTTTCACAACTGTGCTCACATCTGGGGCCAAGTGATGGAAGACAGGGAGGAACAAAAGTGGAGATTTCCCTACTCCAGTATTCTGGCCTGGAGAATTCCATAGACTGTATCGTCTGTGGGGTCGCAAAGAGTCGGACACAACTGAGCAACTTTCACTTTCACTTTCCCTCATGCTCTGGGGATCACCGCTTCTCTGACCACTGTTTCTGCCACTGATGCCTTCTTTAGGGAATTTCCTGCTGGGGCTTGGTCATAAGAGAATACAGAAGAGAGAAAGGGAGAGACAAAAGAAGAAAGCAAACAATAGAAAAAGGGGATATCTTCCGTTGTATTCAGGCGTGAGGAGACTTGTTTTCCATTCTTTGAACGCTAATTAGAGGGCTTCTCAGAGATCTCTCTGTCCTGACCTGGTGTTCAGTTCTGGATTTTGGGTTTTAGGCCAGAGGGCACTAAAGGAAGAATGGGAAACTCAGCACTGGGTCAGTGGTACTTTTGATACTGATCGTCTTCTCCAACTGCCTGCTACTTTTTACTTTTTCTCAAATTAGTTGTTCCATGCTTTCTGTTCAGGGCTGATAGCTTCATTTAGTGAAAAAGGCAGGCTGGACTGTTTGTACTTCATTGTACCCAGACCTAGAACCTGTTCACTGCCTTTGAGACTCTTAATAATCTGGTTTTCACATTCTTTGTGCTGTGCTAAGTTGCTTCAGTTGTGTTTGACTCTCTGCGACCTCATGGACTGTAGCCCACCAGGCTCCTCTGTCCATGGGATTCTCCAGACAAGAATATTGGGGTGGGTTGCCATGCCCTCCTCCAGGGGATCTTCCCCGCCCAGGGATTGAACCTTTGTCTCTCACGTTTCCTGCATTGGCAGATAGGTTCTTTATCTCTAGCACTACCTGGGAAGCCTGACATTCTTTTCTGGTCCCCTGAAAGCTGATTTTGAAATGCTTCTACTCTTCTGGGTCACATGACCTGACCATTTAGTGAGCTGAGAGCCTCTAGTTGGGAGATTTGTTGAAAGCAGCTTTCTAAACCTGTTAGAATGAAAGGTTAGAATGAAATGAGGTTAGAATGAAAGGGATTCCATATTCTCTTCCACAGAGTGTGTTCAGTTCAGTTCAGTCACTCAGTTGTGTCCGACTCTGTGTGACCCCATGGATTGCAGCCCGCAAGGCTTCCCTGTCCATCACCAACTTCTGGAGTTTCCTCAAACTCATGTCCATAGCAGATCAGTGATGCCATCCAACCATGTCATCCTCTGTCATCTCCTTCTCCTCCTGCCCTCAATCTTTCTCAGCATCAGGGTCTTTTCCAATGAGTCAGTTCTTTGCATCAGATGGCCAAATTATTGGAGTTTCAGCTTCAGAATCATCTTTCCAATGAATATTCAGGTCTGATTTCCTGTAGGATTGACTGATTGGATCTCCTTGCAGTCCAAGGGACTCTCAAGAGTCTTCTCCAGCACCACAGTTCAAAAGCATCAATTCTTCGGCGCTCAGCTTTCTTCACAGTCCAACTCTCACAGCCATATATGACCACAGGAAAAACCATAGTCTTGACTAGACAGACCTTAGTCGGCAAAGTAATGTCTCTGCTTTTGAATATACTATCTAGGTTGGTCATAACTTTTCTTCCAAGGAGTAAGCGTCTTTTAATTTCATGGCTGCAGTAGGAAAAGGAGCTGAGGTAAGAAAAATGGGAAAGTACATTTCCTCCTTACCTGTAAAATAGACATAATGAGATTCAGACATACCAGGCTTATAAATATGAATAGGGTCAATGTCCCTTCTCACCTACCTGAGAAATTCTACTTTGTAATTATCAACCTCCATTCCAGAAACACTGTCATTATTGGTTTCCCTACTTTTCTAGTCTGGGGAATACAGACAATGGAGTAGAAATAATGACTTCAAGGTTAATTAATTGTCTCTGACAAGGGGACCTGCCACCTTCCTCCCCTTGAGTCATCTCAGCAACCCCTGTGTGGGTCGTGGAGTGGCTAAGGGCACTAGAAGCCCCCATGCTGAGATGAACTTTGTAGTTGATTTGAAAACTTGATATGGACGCAAAAGGCCAGATGTCATCTTCATTTTCAGCCTGCCTGATGTTGCCTGCATATAGAGTTCTAGAGTCATTTGTCCAAGCTGAAGGGCTCAAAGGGATCTTCAGAGCCACAGAAAACATAGATTGAGGTCCCATCCTTTATTATACAAAAGGAAGAAGTGACTGGTTGAAGGTCAGATGAAAGGCAGTGGTGGCTCTGAGCGTGGAACAATTTCTCCTGACTTCCTGTCTGCCCTTTGCTCTTTCTGCTAGGCATGCATGTTAAGTCACTTCAGTTGTATCCAACTGTTTGCGACCCTATGGACTGTAGCCTGCCAGGCTCCTCTGTTCATGGGATTTTCCAGGCAAGAATACTGGAGTGGGTTGCCATGCCCTTCTCCAAAGGATCTTCTGGACCCAGGGATTGAATCTTGCGTCTCTTACATCTCCAGCACTGGCAGGTGGCTTCTTTACCACTACCACCACCTGGCAGCTTTTTCTGCTACATTTTCTAAAGATGCTAAGGTGAAACCAAGTGCCTTAAGAATGTGTGACTCCTGGAATGATGGGTGGTCAGTCAGTCACAAGAGCAGACAGTGGCCTGGGATGGTCAGATTAGCACACTTAGGACTTTGTGACACTAAGGGAAATCCCATCACTCTTCAGATTGTAAAGATGACAGAGGGTGTCAAGCTCTAATAATTCTCATGGTCCCTGGGTAAAATAGGAAGTTGTTGTTCCTGTTTAAAGAGGAAATTGAAGCTCAGTTGTCTCAGTTGTATTGAGATCCAAGCCAGAGAATAAAATGCAAAGTTTGAGTTAAAACTTGACTCTAGTATTTCCTCATACATCTGTTTCTGATTCTTATGGTGAAGTCAGGTTTTATTAAAAGAACCCAGTACCACAGCTGGTCATCACCAGGGAAAAAAGGTATTTTTATGGACCATTCTACTATATACACTGTTATTTACAATTTGTTTCATAGTCAGTTCAGTTGCTCAGTTGTGTCGGACACTCTTTGTGACCCCATGGACTGTATCATGCCAGGCTTCCCTGTCCATCACCAACTCCTGGAGCTTACTCAAACTCATGTCCATCAAGTTGGTGATGCCATCCAACCATCTCATCCTCTGTTGTCCCCTTCTCCTCCTGCCCCCAATCTGTCCCAGCATCAGGGTCTTTTCAAATGAGTCAGTTCCTCACATCAGGTGGCTAAAGTATCATAGCTTTAGCATCTGTCCTTCCAGTGAATATTCAGGACTGATTTCCTTTAGAATTAAATGGTTTGATCTTGCAGTCCAAGGGACTCTCAAGAGTCTTCAACATCACAGTTCAAAAGCATCAATCCATCGGTGCTCAGTCTTCTTTGTAGTCCAACTCTCACATCCATACATGACTAACCGGGAAAACCATAGCTTTGACTAGATGGACCTTTGTCGGCAAAGTAATGTCTCTGTTACTTAATATGCTGTCTAGGTTTGTCATAGCTTTTCTTCCAAGGAGCATGCCTCTTTTCATTTCATGGCTACACTTACCATCTGCAGTGATTTTGGAGCCCAAGAAAATAAAGTCTGTCACTGTTTCCATTGTTTACCCATATATTTGCCATGAAGCAATGGGGCTGGATTCCATGATCTTAGTTTTTTGAATATTGAATTTTAAGCTAGCTTTTTCATTCTCCTCTTTCACTTTCATCAAGATGCTTTTCAGTTCCTCTTCGTTTTCTGCCATAAGGGTGGTGTCATCTGCATATCTGAGGTTATTGATATTTCTCGCAGCAGTCTTTATTCCAGCTTGTGCTTCATCCAACCCAGCATTTTCAATGCATATAAGTTAAATAAGCAGGGAGACAATATACAGCCTTGATATACTCCTTTCCCAGTTTGGAACCAGTCTGTTGTTCCATGTCTGGTTCTAGCTGTTGCTTCTTGACCTGCATATAGATTACTGTGGAGGCAGGTCAGGTGATCTGGTATTCCCATCTCTTGAAGAATTTTCCACGATTTGTTGTGATCCACACAGTCAACAGCTTTGGCGTAGTCAATAAAGCAGAAGTATATGTTTTTTCTGGAACTCTCTTGCTAAATCCAGCTTGAACAACTGGAAGTTCTCAGTTTATATACTGTTGAAGCCTGGCTTGGGCAATTTTGAGCATTATTTTGCTAGAGTGTGAGATGAGTACAATTGTGTAATAATTTGAACATCCTTCAGCATTGCCCTTCTTTGGGATTGGAATGAAAACTGACCTTTTCCAGTCCTGTGGCCACTGGTGAGTTTTCCAAATTTGCTGGCATATTGAGTGCAGCACTTTAACATCATCATCTTTTAGAACTTGAAATAGCTCAACTGGAATTCCATCACCTCCACTAGCTTTGTTCATAGTGATGCTTCCTAAGGCCCTCTTGACTTCGAACTCCAGGATGTCTGGCTCTAGGTGATTGATCACACCATCGTGATTATCTGGGTCATTAAGATCTTCTTTGTGTAGTTCTTCTGTGTCTTCTTGCCACCTCTTCTTAATATCTTCTGCTTCTCTTAGGCTCATAGCATTTCTGTCCTTTATTTTGCCCATCTTTGCATGAAATGTTCCCTTGGTATCTCTAATTTTCTTGAAGAGATCTCTAGTCTTTCTCATTCTATTGTTTTCCTCTATTTCTTTGCATTGATTTCTGAGGAAGGCTTTCTTCTCTCCTTGCTATTCTTTGTAACTCTTCATTCAAATAGGTATATCTTTCCTTTTCTCCTTTGCCTTTCACTTCTCTTCTTTTCACAGCTGCTTGTAAGGCCTCATCAGACAACCATTTAGCCTTTTTGCGTTTCTTTTTTTGGGAGATGGTCTTGATTCCTGCCTCCTGTACAATGTCATGAACCTCTGTCCATAGTTCTTCAGGCACTCTGTCTATCAGATCTAATCCCTTGAATCTATTTGTCACTTCCACTGTATACTCATAAGGGATTTGATTTAGGTCATACCTGAATGGTCTAGTGGTTTTCCTTACTTTCTCAATTTAAGTCTGAATTTGGTAATAAGGAGTTCATGATCTGAGCCACAGTCAGCTCCTGGTCTTGTTTTTGCTGACTGTATAGAGCTTCTCCATCTTTGGCTGCAGAGAATATAATCAATCTGATTCTGGTATTGACCATCTGGTGATGTCCATGTATAGAGTCTTCTCTTGTGTTGTTGGAAGAGGGTGTTTGCTATTACCAGTGTGTTCTCTTGAGAAAATCCTGTTAGCCTTTGTCCTGCTTCATTCTGTGTTACAAGGCCAAATCTGCCTGTTACTCCAGGTACTTCTTGACTTCCTACTTTTGCATTCTAGTCCCCTATGATGAAAAGAACATTTTTTGGGGGTGTGAGTTCTAGAAAGTACTGTAGGTCTTCATAGAACCGTTCAACTTCAGCTTTTTCAGCATTACTGGCTGGGGCATAGACTTGGATAACTGTGATATTGAATGGTTTGCCTTGGAAACAAACAGAGATCATTCTGTTGTTTTTGAGATTGCATCGAAGCACTGCATTTCAGACTCTTTTGTTGACTATGATGGTTACTGCATTTCTTCTAAGGGATTCTGATACATTAGTATCACCTAAATATACTGTATTCAGATATTCTTAGTTTTTACCTAATATCCTTTCTCCACTCCAGGATCCCATTCAGGACACCAATTATACTTAGTCACCATATCTCTTTAGATTCCGTAGGGTTTGAGAGTTTCTCAGACTTACTTTTTTTTGATGGTGTTGTGGGGAGGAAAAGTAATTTTCCTTCTACCCTTCTAAGGTTCTTGGCTGAGACTTCCCCCCCATGATAAAAGACAAATTAACAGGAGAAAAACAAATAAATTTAATAACATATATCCCTCTTATATGGTCTTCCCAGGTGGCTCAGTGGCAAAGAATCCACCTGCCAATGCAGGAGATGCAGATTCTTCTCCTGGGTGGGGAAGATCCCCTAGAGGAGGGCGTGACAACCCACTCCAGTATTCTTGCCTGGGAAATCCCATGGACAGAGGAGCCTGGTGGGCTACAGTCCGTGTGGTCACAAAGAGTTGGACATGACTTGGTGACTAAACAACAGTTCCTCCTTTATACATGGGAGAGACCCAGGAAAACTGAGTAACTCCCTGAAATGGCCCAAACCACCACCTTAAATGCCTCCAGATAAAGACCAAAGATTTGGTGGGAGGAGGTTGACAAGGCTGGTTATGGGAGGTTTTCATGCAAAGCACAGTAAGCAAGGCCATGGTTGTTATGCAGATTTAAGTCCCTAACTTCTCCATTGGTGAGAGTTTCTAGAGACTTGGTCATCCTCCTCATCCTCCTCTCCCCGGTACAGAGAGGGAGAGACTCTTGCAAACAGAGGTTTCACTTATAGTTGTAAATGTCTCTTACCAAAGGGCACCTCCTACTTGGGTTTTCAGAGCTTCTTCTATGTTTGCTGTTTCTTAAAAATAACAAGCTCAAGTAATCCTTATGTCAAAGAGGCATTTTGGAGTGGCAAATTCTGCTCCCTTTCAACTTGACAGTTTTAAGGAGTGAAGTCCAAAATTCTGTAAATTCTCCCCCAATTTGTCATTTTTCTTTTTAATGGCTAATGTGGTTTTTGAGATGATTCTATGTTGCTTGAATGTGGGGTGCACATGACATTCTCCTGTGGCCTAGTTGATTTGCTTTTGTTCCAGGGGCCAATTGTACTTTACTTCGAATGTGTATGGTTAGCTATGGCGGATGGTGTTGGAAGGTAGAGGGAAATGTGGGCCCCCTGCTAGGTGACACAGTCATTTTAGATCAGTCTCCCCCATTAGAACAGGACCAAATCTAGTTTTTCGATGGTGGCTCTGTAGTAGCCTCTGTAGGCATGATTCTACTAAATGGAAATGCCATTTCAGGGTCTTAACAAAGACCCAAAATTCACCCAACTTGAAATATTGGGTGGGCCAAAACGTTTGTTTGGGTTTTTCCATAACATCTTATGTGGAAAAACCCAAATAAACTTTTTGGTCAACTCAATAGTACACTTGCTAGAAATTTGTTGAGAAGTAATGTACAAAAAGATTCTAGCATGTAACCTGGGAGTCATCCTTATCATTCTCCCCCCTTTATCACCTGCTATATCTAATCAGTCATCAACTTATCAATTTTACCCCTCCCCCAATATCTAAGAGCTTATTCATTCTCATTGCTTTCTCCATTACCATCCTAGTCCAAGCTCTCTTCAGCTGCCATACTATAATTGTCTCCTAACTAGACTTCTTACTTCTACTCTGGCCCCCTTTCAATGCATTATTTTCATCGCAGTCACTAATTTATTCATTCATTCAATCAAAATATATTTATCAGGTACTCACCATGTGCTAGGCACCATTCTATGTGTTGGTAATATAGCAGTGAACAAAACAAAGCCCTTGAACTTATACAGTTACATATTATTGGGAGAGGTGGGCAATAAGCAAATATTTAATAAAATGTTAGGTCGTGATAATGCCATGAAGAAAAATTAAACAGATAAGTAAGTAGGGTCAGGGGTGCAATTTTAGATGGACTTGGCAGAGAAGACTTCTCCAAATAGTTGGCATTGAAGCAGAGACCTGAACTAAGAGAGGGGGTGATCCATGCAAATGTCTGGGGAAAGGACATTCTAGGTAGAATTAACAGCAAGTTCAATGCCTTGTGGGTGGGAACAAGGTTGACATTTCCTAGGAATAGCAAGGAAGCCAGTGTGACTGGACTAGAGGTAATGAAGGGAGAGTAGGGGAAGAAGCTAGGGGCCAGAGCTCTGAAGATCATGGTACAAGGACGTGGGTTTCTCGGTGTAACTGAAAGCTGTGTGTGTGTGTGTGTGTGTGCGTGCACGCGTGTGCATGCACATGCACGCATGTGTGTGCACAGGCACATGTGTGTGTGTGTTGCTGCTTCAGTCATGTCTGACTCTTTGCAACTCTATGAACTGTTGCCCAACAGGCTCCTCTGTCCATGAGATTCTCCAGGTGAGAATACTGGAGTTGGTTTCCATGCCCTCCTCCAGGGGATCTTCCTGACTCAGGGATCAAACCTGCATCTCTTACATCTAACTAGCATTGACAGTCAGGTTCTGTACCATTAGTGCCACCTGGGAAGCAGTTGAAAGCCTTAGGAAGATTTAAAACAGAGGAGTGGCATGACTGAGTGATTTTTTTCATAATATTAATCATATGACATTCTCCTACTTTTAAAAGCTTGCAAAAGCTTCCCATGGATTTTGGGATAAAGATCAAATTACTTATTATAGATAATTAATTACCTACAAGGCCTATATGGTTGTGCTCCATCTGAGTCTTCAGCCTCATACGGTATTATGTCTTCAAGTCTTTGTATTTACTAACCTTTATCTTGCCACAGGGCCTTTGAATATGCTATCTCCTACACCTGGAAGTACCCCCACCTTTTTTATTTCATTAATGCCTCTTCATCCCTTGGATCTCATTTTATTGTTCATTTTCACTGCCTGGGTAAACATTCTCCCATTATGGATGTTTATAGCACTATTCCCATCTCAGTCATAGCATTTGTCATAAGTGCAGTCCTGTATTTGTATAATTATTTGAATAACATAATTTTCTCATGCAAAATTGGAAGCTTTGTCACCATTATATCCTTGGCAGCCATAGTACTTGGTGTCTTTACAGAAAACACAAAATCAGCATTTATTGAATGAATGAATGAATGAATAAAATACATTTCCCTAAGGTCTAACTTATGTATCTTATATTGAGGTGGATGTGGGGACTTGAAAGGAATCTTTTACCTACTATGTGTTTGAGATACCCAAGTAATGTGTCATATACCTTTCATTCTGTACCTGATGTCCTCTATTGATTAATTAGATAGAGCCGTTCTCTCTGAGTACTGTAGTTTTCACAGATCTATCGGCTCACTGGATACCATCACTGCTCTGCTGGTATGGTAGTGTCAGCTTATAGCAGAGCCCTGTTCCATCAGGCTCTGTAGCCTCTTGTGCATTGATGGGCATAGTGGGTCTTGCTGCTGCTTTACTGAGTAGAGAAGTACCCTGTTGATGGATGCCATTGCTCTGATAGGTCCCCTCACATTACCAGAGGAGTTCCCTATGATAAAGTTAAGGATGTGTGTTTGTGGTGGGGAGATCTTTCTGTATTATGTTGTCCTCTGTAGAGGAAACCTAAAGAGTGTTTCCGGGGCCACTGATGTTTCAGTTCAGTGAAAACTCTTTCCTCTTCCTTAGGACATATGCACATGCATGGGGCTTCCCAGGTGGTGCTAGTGGTAAAGAACTCACATGCCAATGCAGGAGACATAAGAGACATGGGTTTGATCCCTGGGTTGGGAAGATTCCCTGGAGAAGGGCATGGCACCCTACTCCAGTATTCTTGCCTGGAGAATCCCATGGACAGAGGAGCCTGGCAGGCTGCAGTCCATGGGGTCGCAAAGAGTCGGACCTGACTGAAGTGACTTAGTATAGCACACAAACACGTGTATACTAGAGACTGAGGCTGTGCTGCTCTCAAACATTATGTGAGCTGTGGAATCAGACATACAGACTTGGCTTCCTCTCACAACTCCACACATTACTGGCTGGATGACCTTGTATGTTGTTAACTTTGAGCTTCAGTTGTTTCCTCATCCACGAAATGGTACAATAACTTCCTTGGAGGGTGCTTATAATAAATACACGCTTATACAGCTTTTACTACAGGGTGTGATGTAATAAAGATAGCTAACCAATTTGTGCATTAGGAACTGTTCTGAGTGCTATATAAATATTACCTCATGTAAACATGCTCACAAACCATCCTGTGAAGGAGATACTATAATCTCTATTTTAGAAATGAAGAAAGGGAGGTACAGAGAGGTTAGGTAAGTTTTCCAAGATCACACACCTGGAAGTAGCAGAGCTGAGAGGGAGGAGCTGGGATTTTAGAGCTAAGCTTTCCTTTCTTGATTCTAGAATTCTATACATTGAATTAGTACAGGGTC
This sequence comes from Oreotragus oreotragus, assembly GCA_006410675.1. NCBI lineage: Eukaryota > Metazoa > Chordata > Mammalia > Artiodactyla > Bovidae > Oreotragus > Oreotragus oreotragus. The sequence continues at coordinate 435,353 of SJYX01019947.1, forward strand.
ATTGTATTACATAATAGATATATTCATTCACCACCCCACTCCCCACAGCGGTCCTTCTCTGTATTGGGGCTAACACTAAAACCACCCCACTTCCCATAGTGGTCTTTCTCCAAACCAGTATTATGGCTAACACTAATGAGGAGATAAAAGCATAAGTAACTGCCTGACTTTCTTTTATCTGAGAATAATTGAATATTCCTGGCAGCCAAAGGCTCTGAGCAGAGTGGATTCTTAGGATTACTGTCTTAAAAGAGGATTTCATTACAGCCCATGCTATCCCAGAGGTTTTCCCTGATGTTTATATCCTTAAGGAGGAGCAGGGACACAGAAAAGTAAATTCAGGTTAGTCTTCCCAGGTTATGTGAGAGTTATTGTAACTTACAGATGTCTGGTTTTGGACGGATAATGTGTTCTCAGGTATATCTAGCATTTTGGCATCTGTGTATATATTATTGACATGGATAATAAAAATAAATGCTAAAGAATAAGGCTCATCATGTTGCAAAGAATGAAAAAGAAGTTATTATCTTCTTTTGAAGGCCTTTGATGATCTGACATTATTTAGTAAATGAATCTCCAAGGTAGGATTCCAAAGTATTAGAAAAGGGTGGCTATTTCTTGAGATCATGGACTTTGTTCTTGGACAGCATCTCTTCATTAGATTTATTTAATTATGTTGAAAATTTATCTACCTATGTATTTATTCCCGCTGTGCTGGGTCTTCGTCACTTCTCACAGGCTTCCTCTGGTGGCTGCCAGCGAGGGGTTACTCTGCATTGCAGTGTGTGGGCTTCTCACTGTGCTGGCTTCTCTTGTTGCAGAGCATGGGCTCTAGGGCACATGGGTTCAGCGGTTGTGGCACAGGCAGGGGCTTTGTTTCCCCACAGCATATGAGATCTTAGTTACCATGCCTGGGATTGAACCCATGTTCCCTGCATTGGCAGGCGGATTCTTAACTACTGGACCACCAGGGAAGTCTCCTCATTGGAGCCTCAAATATTTAAGAAGAGATGAAAATTGTAGAGAAGAAGGAAAAGAAGTGGCTCCGAATTTTTTTTAATAGGAGCTTGGGGAGCATGATTTGGTTTTAACTTGTGACTGTGTTTGTAAGAAACACCCAATATCTTTAGGTTTGTTTAGGATGGCTGATGGAGGTTGTGAGGGATGATAAAGCCATCAATTGTTACTACTATGGAGGTGAAGGGGAATTTATACTTTCTTTTGCTAAGGTGATTTTCAACAAAATCATGAGAAAGATAAGGTTCTTAGCAAAATCTGCAATTGTAATTATGTAGCATCAGCTTTTTTTCCTTTCTCCATTCATTGGTTTCCACCCCACTAAAGACTACTAATAAACAATCACTAATATTTGCATAGTTTTTAACTTCTGGAGATGCTGTTTTGAATCACTTGTTACATCAACACACAATGGCTTGAGCCAAAGAAAGGAATTGAATGCAATATCAGGACGCAATGAATAGAAATACTGATTGAGTTCAAAGAAATATTCAGTGAAACTCAGTCTCATCAGTCTCTGAAAACTTGAGTCTAATGTTTCAGACACTCTAGAATGGCTAATTGCATTTCTGAACTATGTCTCTGAACAGCTGTATATTCTTAAACATTCACCAAAAATGAGGAATTCCTTTAGGGTAGCTTTTACTTCAGACTTTGTCACCTCCTGGAGCTGTTTCTTCTCCATTTCTTTGATAAGTGTTTCCTTAACATCTGTTTGCATTTGCACTTATTTTCTCTAAGCTCGTAAATTGTATTGATGATTTTGACTTATCAAATAGAGGTTGATAGAAGCATTTAAAAAAATATTATGAACTTCTCTATGAAAGTTAGCTTTTGTTTGAGCAATTGTAAACTAAAAGTTTTTGAGGGCCCTAGATAATTGTTGGGCTTCCCTGATGGTTCAGTAATAAAAAAATCCTGCCTGCCAATGCAGGAGACTGGGGTTCTATCCCTGGGTTGGGAAGATCACCTGGAAAAGAACATGGCAGTCTACTCCAGTGCTCTTGCCTGCAGAATCCCATGGACAGAGGAGCCTGGCAGCTACAGTCCATAGTGTTGCAAAAGAGTTGGACACGAGTTATCAACTAAACAACAACATGGATATAAATATAAGAGTATGATGAGGCTTAAAATTCATTGGAAATTGAATCTCCTGCCATCTTGGACCTTATTAGTTCTAATCAGTTTATATCATGTCCTCGGGCTATGTCAGGGCTTCCCTGGTCTCTCAGTGTTAAAGAATCCACCTGCCAATACAGGATGCTTTGTTTGATCCCTGGATTGGGAAGATACTGTAGAGAATATCAGCCCAGTATTCTTGCCTGGAGAATTCCATGGACAGAGGAGCCCGGTGGACTATAGTCCATGGGGTCACAAAGAGTCAGACAAGACTGAGCTGCTAAACAACAACAGATAACTGCTGGGCATTGTGGCTGTATTCTGCGTGGTCTATGGGTATTCTTTCACCACATCTTTCTTGGGAAACCTGAGAAATTTGCCTCCTCTCAACAGTCTTTTCTTCCTTCCTGTTCTCAACAGCGTGGTGGCCCCCTCAGTAGTGGCACATTCAAGTCTCCATGCCACAGCCTCTGTGACAGAAAACAGAGCCTCCTGAGCACAGCTTGAGGGGCTTTTCCTACCTCAGGGCCTTTATCTTCCTTCTGGTAAGCTGCAAGGCCAAGTTTTTCAAGAGTCCCCCATCGCCTCATTAAGACAGGAGCCCAGGAAGCTGTGGGTGGGGAAAGATGGTGGGCAGCCCAAGGCACTGTAGTCTGTCTTTCTGGCCCCTTGAGCTGGGATCCCTCCTCTGACTTTCAAGAGCTGCCTCCCCCAAATCAAGGCAAATGTTTAAAGTCTTCAACCCTCCCTTGGACACGACTGCCATCTTCCCCTCCTCCCCTTCCACCCTTCACAGCACAGGCTCTGGTTGGGCCAGGAGAGCTCGTTTTATGTCACTTTCATCAAACATAAAACCTCCTCAATAGCTCTGGCTGGGAAGTGGGGGCAGAGGTGAGAGCAAACAGCGAAGGTGGCCTCACTGGTGCTGCTGGGGCCAGGGGGCTGTGGGG
>SJYX01019947.1:439702-451665 GCA_006410675.1 Oreotragus oreotragus
GGTGAGGGGGCTGTGGGGCCAGGGGGCTGCTGCGGTGAGGGGGCTGTGGGGCCAGGGGGCTGCTGCGGTGAGGGAGTTGTGGGTCCGGAGGTTGCCAGGGAGGGTGCTGGGCTTTGGCCTAGGTGACAGCCACCCCTGCTGGGTGACCAGGATTAGGCAAGGATGGCCGAGGAGCAGAGCCCCTTCCCAGGATGGAAGGGCCTGTCAGGCTAGGAGATTCCCTCCGTGTCAGCTGGCCTTGAGCTGGCATTGAAATCTGACCAAGGTCAGGGCATGTCGAAGGGGAGCAGCCAGGCTCAGGGGAGGTCGGCTCCTGCTGTTCCCTCCAGCACGTTTCTTCAGCAAGTCCTAGGGGCCTGTAGTGATAGTGAAAGTCGCTCAGTCATATCCAACTCTTTGCGACCCCATGGAGTATTGGAATTCTCCAGGGCAGAATACTGGAGTAGGTAGACTTTCCCTTCTCTAGGGGACCTTCCCAACCCAGGGATCGAACTGTGGTCTCCTGCATTGCAACCGGATTCTTTACCAACTGAGCTATGAGGGAAGCCCCTAGAGAATTTGCTGCAAAAAGATGATTGACAGGCCATCTCTTCCTTGTCCCTCCCCCTGACCCCTCCTCCACTTGGCTTTTTTTGAAGAGGGGCTCATTGGTCCTCTCTCTAAGCAGGAAGAAGGTCCTTAGAGAAGAAAGACCTAAGCAGGTCCTCTCTCTCTTCTCTCTGGAAGAAGGCCTGGTTTAGGAGTACCAGCATGCCATATGCAAGTGAATCCAGACAGGTAGCTTTTAACATACAATAGGTGTAAATTCCACCAAGGGGGAGGGGGGAAGGGCATTTATTCCCACTATTACAAACTGCAATCAGACTTTTCCTTTGTATACCACTGTTTGGTCCTAGGTTAAGAACAATGTGATTTTGTGCCAAGTGGCCTGGAGGTCAATGCTCAGACATTCAGGAAAATGTCTAGAAGGGACCTTAGAAATCTGGAATCCAGCGGTTTTCCAAACTTCGGTGCACAGAGGAAGCACCTAGAGGGCTTGTGGGACCACAGATTGCTGGGCCCCATCCCAGAGGTCAGGATTCTGGATCTGGGGAGACCTGAGAGTTCGCATTGCCAAGGACTTCTCGTGGAAGATTCATGCTGCTGGTCTGGGCACTGCACTTGGAGAACCACGGGTCTAATCCAACGTCTTCATTTCATAGATGGATCAGCTAAGGCAGAACCCCAGCTGGGTTCCAGAATTGGCATTAACGCTTACCAGGTGTTAGGACTTTGCAATCTCATTTAGCTGTTCTGGGCCTGCGTTTTCTCATCTACAAAATCAGGTAAGAACCTCGGTCATTCCTACCCCAGGTTTAGTCTGCAGGTGACTGCTATTGAGTAGTTGCTCAGGCTTTCGTAGCAGCCCTCTGGTTGGGTGTGGCGCTGTCACGAGGTTTTCAGGTCTGTGAGCTTACACAGCTTCCCTCTGGTTCCTGGGTCAGGTTTAAGCCCTGCCTTTCCTCTGTGGAGGACTGAGACACGAAGGTGCTGTCAGGTTGAGGCAGAGACATAAAGCTTTGTTCTTTTTGTTGTGGTTTTCTCATTTTCCATTTGCCTCTTATGTTTGCTAACATTTCTAAGATTATTGGTTTTCTTTTTTCATGTAGAAAGTTTCCCAATGTTTTCCTTTTCTGTTTCTTTCATATCCTTTGAATTTAAAAATTCTTTTACCATCTGATCATAAGGCTATTCAAGGATATATTTTCTTATTTTCCTTGTGATTTTTTATCTTGTATACCCTTATCCCTCTGGAGTTATTTTGACATGTGTTATAAAGTTTGGATCTTGTTTGACTGTCCTTTTTTTGTAAATAGCTAAACTCTGGCATCATTTGTTGAGTAATCCCTTTCCTCTCTTTTGATGTCTGGCTGTGTGCATTCTTAGGAATGCACATACTCTAGGAATGTAGAATAGGTGGGAGTGAGATTTTTGTCCAAGCCCATTTTTTTTTTCAGATGGGGAAGTTGAGGCCCAGAGCAGCTAACTGGTTTTCCTAAGGTCATATTAGTTAATGGAGAAGCTCTGACTTCTTTTGTTTGTTTATTTTTGGCTGTGCTGAGTCTTCCTTGTTGTGCTCAGGCTTTCTCTAGTTGGGGTGAGCAGTGGTTTTTCTTGTTGCAGAGCATAGCCTCTGGAGTGCAGGTTCAGTAGTTGTTGCGCATGGGCTTCATTGCTCCTTGATATGTGTAATCTTTTTGGAGTAGGAATGGAACCCGTGGACCCTGCACTGGCAGGAGGATTCTTAACCACTGAGCCACCACGAAAGTCCAGATCTCTGTGACTTCTAATCTGAGTTTGAGATATATGGGTCTGCTTGTCTATCTAGCTCCAGGGGACATTTGACAGGAGAAGGTTAACTAACCAGCCACAAAGTCAATGAGCATGACCTAGGGTCTCTGAAAGGTAGGGACCAGCCTTCCTCAGCCATCCCAGAGAAACCAGTAAATATTTACTGCACATCTATGTTCAAACTCTCCTGGTGGTTCAGTGGTAAAGAATATGCCTGCAGTGCAGGAGATGCGGGAGATGTGTGGGAGAGTCAAGTTCAATTCCTGGGTTGGGAAAATCCCCTGGAAGTGAAAATGGCAACCCACTCCAGCCTTCTTGCCTGGAGAATCCCATGGACAGAGGGGCCTGGTGGGCTAGAGTCCATGAGATCACAAAGAGTTGGACACGACTGGGCACGCATGCATTCAGTGACTTGTATGAGATATTGCTGGGGACAGAGAAGCAGGTGTCGCTGTCTCTGGTGACAAGGGCTCAAGTCTAGTTGGGAGAAAGATTGCCTGTGAAATAGTTCCGTCTTTACACTCTTATGTATTGACTCACTCAACTCTGCAACAGAGTGTCAGGAAGGCCCACAGTGTGTGGACTTTTCTCAGGAAAGGTTTCACAGAGGAGAGAGGACTTGAACTCAAAAGATGGCAGTATCCCCTACCTGTGTAGCGCAGTAAAGGCAACAGTAGTCTCTTCAGGGCCTGTGTTAAAATTCACACAAGGCCTGAGAGGGTCCTACTGCTGCTGCTGCTAAGTCGCTTCAGTCGTGTCCGACTCTGTGTGACCCCATAGACGGCAGCCCACCAGGCTCCCCCATCCCTGGGATTCTCCAGGCAAGAATACTGGAGTGGGTTGCCATTTCCTTCTCCAAAGCATGAAAGAGAAAAGTGAAAGTGAAGTCGCTCAGTCTGTCCGACTGTTAGCGACCCCATGGACTGCAGCCCACCAGGCTACTCCGTCCATTGGATTTTCCAGGCAAGAATACTGGGGTGGGGTGCCATTGCCTTCCCCGGAGAGGGTCCTAAGCTATAAGTAAAGACTGACCCAAGGGGTTGGGGAAGGAATGGCACATTGTCTCTGGCCAGAGGACAGACCTGAGTGATATGATGGAGGTCCTTTGGTGAGGAAGGTTTCAGGAACCCCTCATTTCCTACCACATGCTATGACAGGGCTGTCTCTACTCTCTACTTTTCCTTAGCAGAAACAAATACTAGGTAGAATTTTTTTCAATACAAAAGTGCACTCCGTATTTCTTTACCGCTTCATGTCATTGTTAATTTTTTTTTTTGCATTTAATCTAATTATAGTCTGAAGACCGAAAGTTTGGGATAAAGGTGATAATTCATAACTGAAATACATATCGATGAGGTATAAATAGCAAAACTAAAAATATGGCAGAAGAGAGGGAAGTGAAAATAAAATAAGCTCATGGATTATTACATAGGCATATGTGAGTCCAAGGATTTTTTTATTAGACTTTATTTTTTAGAGCAGTTTTAGATTCACATAGGAGTTAAGTAGAAGATACACAGATTTCTCATATACCTCCTGCTCCCACACATGCACAGCCTTCCTGACTATCAACATTCTACACTAGAGTGGTATACTTTTTACAATTAATTAACTACAATGACAAGTCATTATCACTCAAAGTCCATAGTTTACATTAGAGTTTACTCTTGATGTACACGGTTTAGGTTTTGAGAAATATATAATGGCATGTATCCACCATTACATTATCATATAGAGAAGTTTCACTGCCCCAAAATGCCCTGTGCTCTGCATATACATCCATTCCTTCCCCCAACCCCTTCCAACCACTGATCTATTTAGTCTCCATACTTTTGCCTTTTTAAGAATGTCATAGTTGGAATGCTACAATAAATAGTCTTTTGAAATTGAATTCTTTCACTTAGTAATATGACTTAAGGTTCTTGCATGTCTTTTCATGGCTTGATATGTCAGCTTCCCACCCCCTCTATCTTTATTGAGATATATTTGGTAGATAACATTGTGTAAATTTAAGGTACACAGTGTGACGTTTTGATGGTCATATATATTGTAAAGTGATTACCATGTTAAAGTTAGTTAACACATTCATTACCTTACATAAGTTACCTTTTCTGTGTTGGTGGTGGTTGTGAGAATATTTAAGATCCACTCTCTTAGCAACTTTGAAGGATACAATATAGTATTGTTAACTATAGTCACCATACTAAATATTAGATCCCCTGAACTTGTTCATCTTATAATTGGCAGTTTGTACCCTTTGAACAACATCTCCCTTTTTCCCCTCCCTGCAGCCCCTGGCAACCACCATTCTACTCTCTGTTTCTGTGAGTTTGGCTCTTTTTTAGATCCCACATATAAGTGAGATCATACAGTATCTGTCTTTCTCTGTCTGACTTATTTCACTTAGCATAATGCCTTCATAGTTTATCCATGTTGTCATAACATTCAGGATTTCTTCTTTTTTATGACTGAATAATGTTTCATTGTGTATATATGTATACATTTACACACACATTTTCTTTATCCATTCATGCACAGGCACTTTGATTGTTTCCATGTCTTGGCTATTGTGAATAATGTTGCAATGAACAAGGGGCTGCAGATATTTCTTTCAGGTAGCTATTTAATTTTCTTTGACTATATATCCAGAAGTGGGATTTCTGGATCATATGGTAGTTTTATTTTTAATTTTTTGGAGGAAAACTTGTGCAATTTTACATAGTGCCTGTACCAAGTTACATTCCCACCAACAGTGTACAAGCGTTCTCTTTTCTTTAATATCCTTGCCAACACTTGTTTTGTCTTTTTGACAATAGTCATTTGAACAGTATTGTATGAGTTCCTATAATAACCATTTATCAGATAGATGATTTGAAAATATTTTCTCCCACTCCATAGATTGCCTTTTCATTTTGTTGTTTCCTTGGCTGTGCATGAGCTTTTTAATTTGATGTAGTCTCACTTGTCTATTTTTGCATTTGCTGCTTGTACTTACCCCAAAAATTTTTGCCAAAACCTAGGTCAAGGAGCTTGTCATAGGAAAGCTGTGTTTTCTTCCAGGAGTTTTATGGTTTCAGGTCTTAAATTGAAGTCTTTAATCCATTTCAAGTGAATTTTTGTGAGTGCTATAAGATGGGAGTCAAATTTTATTCTTCTCATGTGGATAACTAGTTTTACCTAATACCATTTATTGAAGAGTCTTCCCACTAAATATTCTTGGCTCCCTTGTGAAATATTAGTTGACCGATTATGCGTAGGCTTATTTCTGAGCTCTTGATTCCGTTCCATTGTTCCATGCTGTTTCAAATTCTATACTTTGTAATATAGTTTGAGATCAGAAAGTGTGATCTCTCCAGCTTTGTTGTTCATTCTCAGGATTGTGTGGGTATTTGGAGTCTTTTGTGCTTCCACACAAATTTTAGATTGCTCTTTCTATTCTGTGAAAAGATGTCATTGGAATTTTGATAGGAATTGCATTGAATGTGTAATTGGCTTTAGGTAGTATGGACGTTTTAACAATATTCTTTCTATACAGGAAATGGGGATATCTTTCCCTTTATGTCTTCTTCAATTTCTGTCCACAGTGTCTTATAGTTTTGGTGTATAGATCTTTTTACCTCCTTGGTTAAATGTATTTCTAAGTATTTTATTGTGTTTGATGTATTGTAAATGAGATTATCTTTGTTATTTCTTTTTCAGATACTTTGTCCTTAGTGTATAGAAATGCAACTGATTTTTGTATGTTGATCATAGATCTTGCAATTTTACCAAATTCACTGATTAGTTCTAAATTTTTTTAATGTGGTCTTTAGGTTTTCTGTATATAAGATCATGTCATCTGCAAACAGACAATTTAACTTCTTCCTTTCTGATTTTGATGTCTTTTATTTTTCTTGCCTACTTTCTCTGAGACTTGAGTACAATCCTGAATAGGAGTGGTGAAAGTGGACACCCTTATCTTGTGTCTGTTCTTAGAGGAAAAGCTTTCAATTTTTCTCCATTGAGGATGATGTTAGCTGTGGGCTTATTGCAGGTGGCCTTTATTATGTTGAAGTATGTGCCTTCCAACCTAATTTGCTGAGATTTTCTTTTTATCATGAAAGGATATTGAATTTTGTCAAATTCTTTTTTTCCCATCTGTTGAGATGATCATATGATTTTTATCTTTCATTCTATTATTGTGACATTTACTGATTTGTATATATATATATTTTTTACTATCAGTTCGGTTTTTTTTTTTTTTTTTTACACGAACTCCCTTCCTTGCATCCCAGGGGTAAATCCTTCTTGATCACGTACTATAGAATTCAATTTGATAGTGTTTTGTTGAGAAATTTTGCATCCACCTTTATTAGGAATATTGGTTCATAATTTCTTATAATGTCCTTATCTGGTTTTGGTATCAGAGTAATACTGGTCTCATAAAATAAGTTTGGGAGTGTTCCCACCTCTGAATTTTTGGTAATTGAGAAGGATTGGCATTAATTCTTTAAATGTTTGGTAAAATTCACCAGGGAAGCCTTCTGGTCTTGGAATTTTATGTGTTGGGAATTTTAAAATTACCGATTCAGTCTCCTATTTGTTACTCTTCTATTCAGATTTGCAATATCTTCATGATTCAGTCTTGGTAGGTTCTATGATTCCAGTAATTTATCCATTTCTTCTAGGTTATCCAATTGTTGGTGTGTAATTGTTCATAGTTACCCCTTAAAATCCTTTGTATTTGTGTGGTATCACTTATAATGGTTCCTTTTCATTTATAATTTTGTATCTTTTACTTTTTATGACTAGTTCTATTAGTTTTTCCAATTTTGGTTGTCTTTTCAAAAAACCAACTTTTAGTTTCATTGATCTTTCTTCTGTTTTCATGTTCTCTATTTCATTTATTTGCAAATCTTTATTTCCATCTTTCTGTTAACTTTGGGCTTATTTTTTTTTCTAGTTCCTTGAGGTATAATACGGGGTTGTTTGAGATCTTTTTCTAAAATTAATGTAGGCACTTATTACTATAAACTTTCTTCTTAAAAATGCTTTTGGTGCATAAGTTATCATATGTTGTTTCTATTTTTATTTGTTTCAATACATTTTTATTTTCCTTTGATTTCTTTGACCCATTAGGTGTTCAGGAGTGCACTGTTTAGTTTCCATGTATTTGTGAATTTTCCAATCTTCTTCCTGTTTTTGATTCCTAGTTTTATAACATTTCAATCCAAAATGATAGTTGATAAAATTTCAATTTTCTTAAATTTGATGAGACTTGTTTTGTCTATTTGGGATAACTATTACCATTAACAGTTGTTGTTTTAACTTGCCTAGGTCATAACTGTCTACATATGGCTTTCACATCCTATTCTGAATCCTCACCATTGCCTATGAGATTTCTGCTTTCAGGAAAGGGCTGTGATGCTGGATACATTGTTGCAGATTTACTTACAGAGTAGTTATCCTGGGACAATGTGCTTTAGAAGAGAGGATGCAAAAATGTTTTCTTGGAGTTATTGAGGTCATTTTCCTTGACAAAGGAAAAAAATGTGTCTCTAATGTAAAAGTCCCGATGATTTAGTCCAAAGGTTGTGGACTATGTGCTTAGTTAAATGTCTCACTTTTTCATGGCTATCCCATGCTTTGTAAAGACTAGTTTCCCAATCAGTCCATTACCCCTTAAATCACCTTCCCCGTGTCCCTGGGGGACCCTAATGCCTGTGAATTGGGTAATAGTACACTTATTATACTAATTATAAATTATAGAACACTTACATGGAACAGTCTTTACACATGCCCCATGTCAATCTGTTCCAGGCCTGGCAACAGTAAGCACCTCCCTATGAGACAGAACATTTCTTGGGGATTATTGTACTCCTCTGGTTAGTCCATTAGTGTTTGGCATCTTGCCCCAATTTCACTATGACCATGTCTTTGATTGCCCAGAAATGTGTCGCACATCCTACATATCCTACTGTTGAAGCTCTTAAGACCTTGCTGAAATTCAAAATTCTACAGATGCCAAAAGCCATACTTCCAATCAGGCAGACAACAAGCTTACCACAGTGAAGAAAATCTGGGGCCATTGGAGAGCTGTCTTACCCCTTCACTCCAACATTGAGGTGGAGAACTCCATGTAATCAAACTTTTAGTGCCTTCCACTCAGGAATTTCTGCTTCAAAGGTTTTAGCCCAAAGCAAGGCTATATGCCCTCACCCCCACCCTGTGGCACAGTGGTAAAGACTTTGTCTGCCAGTGCAGGATTTGCAAGAGATGCAGGTTCAATTCCTGGGTCCAGAAGGTCCTCTGGAGAAGGAAATGGCAACCCACTCTGGTATTCTTGCCTGGGAACTCCCATGGACAGAGGAGTTTTGACATACCTCAAAAGTTACTAGGCTGGACAGCCCCCACATCCCCAGTGAACCAGTCACCTTCAACCACAGAGAAGAGGGAAGTTCAAAATGGGGAGTGGAAAAGGAGAGGAGTCAGAATGAGAGGGATGGTTAGCTATGAGGGATGGGGACAAGTAGCCCAGAAAGTTTTGACTCCTTCCTTCCTATCTTGCCTCACAGTCTTTTGTAGCATTGCCTCCGTTAAGAACTTCAGGCAAAGGAATAAAGATGTAGAATCATTTGCCATAAGAGTCAGTTGTTTAATAGGCTGGCTCTCCAAGGCACCAACCACCCTAGATTTTCACCTAGGTTCACTGGAAGTTGGTTAAAATTTCCTAAGTTCTTCCCCTTTATTTCCATCCTCCAAACACATCAAATACTGTGAGCTCCCCTTGGATTCCTGTGGAGTGCCTACCTCATTTTCTTGGGAAACCCAGAAGTGTCTTAGTATACCTTTCACTGTGTCTGCCTCTGATACCTTGGGGCTACTTTGCTTAAACAGAAATGCAGGACTAAACATAACTGTGCTTTTTTAGTTCTGAGTGTAATGGTTGAGGAAAAGCAATGGGTCTTTGGTTTTCCTGATGATGGTATAATGTGATACTGAAAGGTTGTTGCTGAATGAAAAGACGCCAGGATTCTTGGCCTCCGGAGGAGAAGAATTCAATCCAGGGCCAGAGACGAGGCTTGATCACTCAGAGCTTTTGTGTAATAAAGTTTTATTAAAGTATAAAGGAGATAGAGAAAGCTTCTGACATAGGCATCAGAAGGAAGCAGAAAGAGTACCCCCCTGCTAGTCTTCAGCTGGATGTTATATAGTCACTAGCAGTCTGTTAATGAAAGAAAGGAATGTCTTAAAACTCAGAATGGCACCAGGCCCCTCACCCGTAAGATGCATTTTGGGATATTCTTGGCACCAGATGATTCATCCCGGGCCATAAAATGATTGATTTGAATCTTGTAGAAGGGCAGATTGCCATACAAATAATTTCATTTACATAGATTAAGGGAACAATATCTGAGTATAACATACTGGTTTGTCAAGTAGGTTCTGAGCCATTAGGCGGAACCGATTTGAAGACAGAGGCTGGGGTAAATGCATAGTACATTAACATAGCTTAAGACAAACATTTCCTTAAGAAAAATGCATTGGTTAACTCAAGGTTTGAGGATAGTTAACTTCAGGTGAAACCAGGTGTCATTATGGCAACACAGTATTTTAAGAGAAACCTTTTAAATTTGTATAGAGAAGGAAAAAAATATTGCTAGTTTGTTTCCTCCTGCCATTTAAGAGAGAGAAAAATGTCTGACACTTGCAGCCTATTTCCTCTGTTTGTAGACCCCTGGCCTTCCTGCCTGTTAATACCACACAATCACATGCTGGATTTTTGTACTTTCTCTATAAAACATCTGCATCTTTACCTTTTTGATAATGCTAGGTTCTTGATTAATTGGATTTTATTTCCTTTGTATTTTCTTCATGAAATTTCATTTAGGTGGATGCCTTTTACCCAGGTAATTCTGGTAGATTAGCTGTTACACCTTCTCTTTTCTCATTGTGAACTTCTATTAGGTCATTCTTATTCTGAGACCCCACCATTATTAATTTTTCCCACAGTTAACAACTCTGTTTTTAAACACAGGTTATTTTTTCATGCCCAGAGACACATTCTTCAAAGCATTCAGCTTCTTTGTAACTTCTTTGATCTTTGCATATGAAAACAAATACAACAGAACCTATTCTGTAGTCTCTCATGGGGAGGGCAATCAAATAGGATATTGACAATTCAGATCTGAAGGTTTGCAGAGAAATGAAATGTTCTTAAGAGGTTGTGAAGGGCATAAAGGGCCTCCACTTAGGTGTGCCTGACCAAGCTGATGGCTTCCAGGTGGGTATTTGTATGAGGAAGAGGTGTTATTGAAGTTTTGTATATAAATACCTAGGAAGCAAAGAAAGTCATCAGTGGGAGGGTAGTGCAGTAGAGGGGGCAAGGTGGTTTGTATTTCTACCCCAGTCTGGACTAGGGACTAGATCCAAGTACTATAGCAAGATGGGCTATTAGAATAAGGCATTTTCGGAATTATAGGCCAGTATCACTGATGAACATGGATGCAAAAATTCTCAACAAAATTCTACCAAACAGAATTCAATAACACATTAAAAAGGTCATACACCATGATCAAGTTGAATTTATTCCAGCAATGCAAGAATTCTTCAATATATGCAAACCAATGTGATACACTATATTAACAAATTGAAAGATAAAAACCATATAATAGATGCAGAAAAAGCATTTGACAAAATTCAGCACCCATTTGTGATTAAAATTCCAAAAAAATGGGCATAGAAGGAAGCTGCCTCAACATAGAAAAGTCCATATATGATAAGCCCACAGCAAACGTTCTCAATGGGGAAAAACTGAAAGCATTCCCTCTAAGATCAGGAACAAGACAAGGGTGCCCACTCTCACTACTATTATTGGACATAGTTTTGAAGTCCTAGTTATGCCAATCAGAGAAGAAAAAGAAATAAAAGGAATCCAGATGGGAAAAGAAGAAGTAAAGCCTCACTGATTGCAGATAACATGATACTACACATAGAGAACCCTAAAGATAGTATCGGAAAATTACTAGAGCTAATCAATGAATTTAGCAAAGTCACGGGATACAAAATCAATACACAGAAATCACTTACATTCCTATATACTAACAATGAAAAATCAGAAAGAGAAAGGAATCAATCCCATTCACCATTGCAACAAAAACAATAAAATATCTAGGAATAAACCTACATAAGGAGACAAAAGAACTGTATACAGAAAGTTATAAGACACTGATGAAAGAAATCAAAGATGACATGAACAGATGGAGAGATATTCCATGTTCCTGGGTTGGAAGAATCAATACTGTGAAAATGACTATGCTACCAAATGCAATCTACAGATTCAATGCAATCCCTATCAAAATACCAATGGATTTTTTCATAGAACTAGAATTTTTTCAAAATTCATGTGGAGACACAAAAGACCCCGAATAGCCAAAGTTGTCTTGAAAAAGAAGCATGGAGCTGGAGGAATCAGCCTTCCTGACTTCAGATTATACAACAAAGCTACAGTCATCAAAACAGTACACATGAACAAACACATGAAAAGATGCTCAGCATCACTCATTATTCAGCTCACTGACTTAGTCATGTTCGATTCTTTGTGACCCCATGGACTGCAGCACGCCAGACTTCCCTGTCCAGCACCAATTCCC
>SJYX01019948.1:6859-18278 GCA_006410675.1 Oreotragus oreotragus
CTGTCTATGGGGTTACACAGAGTCGGACACGACTGAAGCGACTTAGCAGAACAGAGACAGGAAACAGACTGATTGTTCCCAGAGCAGAGGGTGAGGGAAAGGGGGAGCGATGACTATGGGTATGGGGTTCTTTGGGGGGTGGTGAAACATGCTAAAATTGATTGTGGTGATGTTGCACAAGTCCATAAATGTACTAAGTTGGATTGTAAATAGCTGAATTGTGTGCTGTGTAGACTATATCTTGGGCTTCCCTGGTGGCTCAGTGGTAAAGAATCTGCCTGCCAGCGCAGGAGACTCAGGTTCGATCTCTGGGTCGGGAAGATCCCCTGGAGAAGGAAATGGCAACCCACTCCAGTCTTCTTGCCTGGAGAATCCCATGGACAGAGGAGCCTTGTGGGTTATAGTCCATAGGGGTCACAAAGAGTTGGATGTGACTTAGCAACTAAAGAACAACAGATTATATCATTTAAAAGCTGATGTGGAAAAAAGAATGCTACCATCATGTTGAGTCATTGGGAAAATGAAATAAAACTCATGAGAATCAACACTCAGTGAACGATAGATGACTTTCAGAGGTTCTTCGGCAGAGCTTATGAGAAAGCAGCCAGCCGTTGGAATCCCAGCACGCTCGCCATGTGTGACGCCGTGCCACGGAGATGCTCTGTAGCAAACCTCTGCCTTCTGCTTTCCTCTTCCAGGGCAGAGGACCTTTCGTGCAAGGAGAAAAGGGTGAAAAGGTAAGCACCTCTCCGTTGTCTCACTCCTCCAGGGGCCATGGAGGTAGCCCAGGACCAGGATGAGGGCCTTGGGTTCAGGAGAGGTGTGTGTGCCGTGATGCTGCTGGTAAGAATTGGGTGGCAGTAGGGGAGAGGTCTCCCTGCTGAGTGCCTCAGTGTGAAGTGCGAGGAGGGAAAGGCTTGTCCAGGTCCTGGATGCTCCACAGTGCCTAAGAGCACAGGGTACTTCATGGGGCTCCTGGTAAGTGGGATACAGAGCTGCAGATGTGGTTTGAGGACCAGCACGCTGGGCATTCAGTATCAAAACCTGTCCAGGCTTGTTTGCAGTGATGGGAAGGGCAGTCTGTGCGTGATCAGACATGCTGAGAAAGTTCGAATAGCAGGTACCAGGAGGAGCGGGGAGACCAGAGGAGCTTGGGGAATTGCCAGGAAATTGTTGCAGAAGCACAAAAGGAAGGTGAGGAGGGACAGAGTGGCAGGCGGCAGCAGCAGGACAGACAGAGGGACGGAGGCCTGTGACGTGCTCCCCAGCTGCTGCACCTTCTCTAACCTTCATTCACCGTGGCGAGGAGGCACACACTCGACAGATCCTGGGGAAGAGGGGGACGCTTTCTTAAAGTGTCCGCCTAGAAGAAGCAATAAAACAGTCACTAAAAATGCCATCTTCTACTCACACCAGTGATCAAAGCTACATCTCCCGTTTCTCAGGAGAACAGCCGTAAGACTTTGCAACGTACATTCATGTTGATTATTTTCTCAGAGTCTGGGCACTTGCAGACTCAGGACGCAGAGCACTGGACCCTGGGGGGCTCACATCCACCTCTTGCGTAGGGTTGATGATGTAAAGCAGGTGCCACTCTGTCAAGTTATGTGGAAACAGAGCTCTCACATGCCCAGCCCATTTTCTCCGTAGAGTACCTTTTATTTAGTTCGTTCAGGTCTAGAGGTTTACTCTCAGGAGATAAATGGAGGTTGTGCACAAGTACATAGCCACACGTTTCCTGCAGCGAAATCTATACGCCAGTCTGGAAACAACTGTTGCTCTGTCGACAACTACAACACTGTAGAATGTGTCTTTGTTGTGCAGGTCCATAACACAACGGCACATCTCCATAATGCAATAACACTTATGGACACATAGTCACATCTAGAAGGATAATTAATGACCCAGAAAATGAAGATAATATTTTGTTAATTTTTAAAACACATTGCAAAATATCTATGCAGTGTGAGTCATGCATTGTGTGTGTGCATGTGTGTGTGTGGAAGAGAGACAGATTAATTCTGGAAGCAAATCCCCATTGATAACCTCTGGTTGTCTGTGGGTAGCCAGGCTGTGGGGGTCTTTAGTTTGTTCCTTATATTCCTTTGTGTCTTCATTGATTCCACAATGAGCTTCTCTTTGTTTACTGTATTAAAAGCGCAGGCACAGCCACACACACACAGCAACTACTGCACAAGAATACAAAGCCGTCGGAGAGACGGCGTGAGCAGACAGCATAGCGCGAGCTTTGCACCCGCAGGCCTGGGTGGCCGGCGCTGCTCTCAGCTCTGCAGCCAGAGTCTAGTCTCCCGATGCCTGAAGCAGGGCTGATGGACCACCTTCCACGGTTCCTGTGTCGGCTCAAAGCATCGCAGCTGGAACTTGGTTTGACAGTTGACAGCATGCTGGTTCCTGAGGGCCCAGAGCCAGAGCACAGGGTATTAACAGGACACCCAGATGCTCCTCGGGCTCAGGACTGGGGCTGCCGGAGCCCTCTTGAAGTCAAGGGGCTCAGCCTGGGTCCTGGTCCAGCCTGAGCTCTGAGTGACGTGCTGTCCTTCTCGTATGCTGGTGTCACCAGGAGAAACCGACAGGCGCCCCTCCCCTGGGAGAAGCAGCTGCATCTCTGCCTCGTGCGTTCTGGTTGAGCTCGGGTCAGGCAGCCTCCTCCCGGTGCCTGGAGGCGCGTCCCTGGTGCCCTGGAGTCCAGGCCGCAGCACTCCCCTGGGAGCTGAAGCTGCGCTGTCAGAGCCCCATGGGGCACCTCCTCACACACGTGGTGCTGGCAGAAGAGGCTCTGGCACGCCGGGCTCTGTCCTTGGTTGACATTCTCTTGCAGTTGGGCATTGTTAGTGAAGTCTGAGTTTAGATTCTGCCACGTATGAGCTGTGCGATTTGGGGTGAGTCACCTCCATCTCTGGGTCCCTGCTTCCTCATCAGAGGAAACGAGGGAGTGGGTGTGATGATGCATAAGGGCCCTTGCATGTGGCTGTTCTGAGGTTTGGTCATCAGCCCACCCCCAGCCTGAGTCCCTGGGGCCACCTTCTGTAGCTTGGAGCCGCTGCCTCTCCTCCAAGGATGCAGGAGGCCAGAGTGAGTCAAGGGGATGACTGAATCCACGGCAGGGAGAAGGCCACTGGTGACTCGTGCGCTTGGAAAGAGCTTCATAGCCTGGCTTTTTTGCTTGAATATTCTCTCGACAGCAGGTGCAGAATACCAAGCAGACTGGATGGGCAAGAGCCCAATGTGTCTGGAATCATTGCTCTGAATTGTGCCTTTTTTTTTTTTTTTTTTAATTTTTGGTGACGCAATTAACCAATGTGACAGTGTGCACCAGCTTCTGTGAAGGCCGCGTGCCCTGTAAGCTGTGTCTCATGCTGTGTCTCACTGCTCACACAGTGCTTCAGGGAAACCAGTGCCCTGCCCATTTCACAGATGAGAGAGCTAGCGTAGAGGTCAGGTGACCTGCCCAAGGTCACTGCTAGTCAGATGGCTAGAAAACACAATACTAAAGTACTGTGTACTAAAGTGATGGGTACTAAAGTGAAGGGACGCTGGGAGGCTGATTGAATCTCCTTTGTCCTGTAGCTGAGTGAACTGAGGCTCAGAGAAGGTGAGTGACTGGCCCAGGGTCACACACCTGAAGCCCCTGCAAGAGCTCTTGGCCCCTTGACTCTCCCGGCCCAAGACTGGTGTGTGGCGCTCCATTCCTAGGCTGTTTCTGCCCTTTGTTTTGGAAATTAACATCTTCTCTGGTTCCTGTTGTGCCCCATATTCTCCCTGGGGTTCTTGGAGTTCTGCTCCCTCAGTGTTTTAATATGTATGAAATCAGGCTCAGGGAAAGGGGAAAGCAGGCTTGTGGGGCTGCCTGAAAAGATCTGCCTGCACCTCAGGCACTGCTGCTGCTGCTAAGTCACTTCAGTCGTGTCCGACTCTGTGTGACCCCATAGACAGCAGCCCACCAGGCTCCCCCATCCCTGGGATTCTCCAGGCAAGAATACTGGAGTGGGTTGCCATTTCCTTCTCCAATGCATGAAAGAGAAAAGTGAAAGTGAAGTCGCTCAGTCTGTCCGACTGTTAGTGACCCCATGGACTGCAGCCCACCAGGCTACTCCGTCCATTGGATTTTCCAGGCAAGAGTACTGGGGTGGGGTGCCATTGCCTTCCCTGCACCTCAGGCACTGGGGACATGGAAAGAGAAAAAGGGACTTGAGACCTCCTCACAGTGTCTGGAAGACATCTGCAACTAAATCCGTGCTTGTCTAAGGAGTGAATGGGTGGTTGGAACGTGAACCTCCATCATCCAGGACCAGGGGCCAGTACAGGGGTCCCAGACTCTGCGATCGAAAAGACTCAGCTTCAAATCCATGTCGATTGTGTGTTTCCCCTTGGGCTACTTTGAGCCTGTTTCCTTTTCTGTAAAAGATAGGAAAGGAAATAATACTTCCTACCATGAGAGGTTGCTCAGAGGATTCAGCCAGTGCCCTTGCCCACACAATGGGTGACAGTGCTGTTCTTGTTACCCCATCATCATTGGCAGTTCTGTCTTGGTGATGATGGTGATGGTGGTGATGTGATGGTGGTAATGATGGTGATGTGATGGTGGTGATGACGGTGATGATGGTGATGATGGTGATGATGGTGATGTCATGGTGGTGATGATGGTGATGTGATGGTGGTGGTGATGATGGTGATGTGATGGTGGTGGTGATGGTGATGGTGGTGGTGATGGTGGTGATGATGGTGATGTGATGGTGGTGGTGATGATGGTGATGTGATGGTAGTGGTGATGATGGTGATGATGGTAATGTGATGGTGGTGGTGATAATGGTGATGTGATGGTAGTGGTGATGATGGTGATGATGGTAATGTGATGGTGGTGGTGATAATGGTGATGTGATGGTAGTGGTGGTCGTGATGATGGTGATGTGATGGTGGTGGTGGTGATGATGGTGATGTGATGGTGGTGGTGATGATGGTGATGTGATAGTGGTGGTGGTGGTGATGATGGTGATGTGATGGTGGTGGTGGTGATGTGATTGTGATTGTGATGCTGATGATGGTGATGTCATGGTGGTGATGGTGGTGATGAGGATGATGGTCATGATGATGGTGAAGGTGATGACAGTGATGTTGGTGACAGTGATGACGATGGTGATGGTGATGATTATGGTGATGATGATGATGATAGGGTAGAGCCACTGCTCTGGGCTGGTTTGGACTACTTTGGGGAGAGTCAGGGAGAGCAGGGAGGGGCGATGACTTCCATGCCTCTCCACCCTTGGTCCTTCCATGTTGACAAAATAAATGAGTAACCATGGTGAGGATGTTGATGTGAGGTTTCCTGGGGCTGGGCACAGTGTCTTTTTCCCTTGGAGACATGATTCGTGACCCCCAAGGAGAGAAAAAGATTGAGAAACAAACAAAAACACAACCTCCTTTTTCATTCCAAGGGCCCTCCTGCTCTGGGAACCAGAACCTTCAGGGGAGGGAACCCGGAGAGGCTGCCTTGTGGTCGCTTCCTGGACCCACAGCGCCCTCTGGTGTCTGGAAGTCAGGGTGTCCATCCAGTTTTCCTCTGCATGGCTTCATTCGATATTAGGGAGCTCTCTGCCCTTTGGGGGTGCACCGCTTTTCCCTGGGAATCTGGCACATGGGAGAATAAGGGTAAAGGGAGCCTTTGTTTTGTGCTCAAATGTGGGCTCAAGTGTTGGAAAGAAAGCAGGCTTGGGGAATTGGGCAGACCTGGTTTGGACCAGCTCTGCAGTGGCTGCGTGAGTTTTAGGTGGTGTCTCTCTGAGCCTCAGTCTCATCATCTGTAAAGTGGGGCCGTTGATGCCCGTCTCTTAGGGCTGTGTTATAGGAAGTTGGCACTGCCTGTGAGAGTGCCTGCCTTAGGTCCTTACGTGAAAGTGAAAGTGAAGTCGCTCAGTCGTGTCCGACTGTGACCCGTGGACTGTAGCCCACCAAGCTCCTCCATCCATGGGATTCTCCAGGCAAGAATACTGGAGTGGGTTGCCATTTCCTTCTCCAGGGGTCCTTAGGTAGGTGCATATAAAGATCTGTCTTTTATCATTCTTCCTTTCATTCATCTGCTAGAAACTATTACTCAGATCCATGAAAGGGCGACAAGTGCTTCTTCAGGAGGCAGTCTTAAAGTACTGAGTACGTGGGAGAGAGTGGTGGGTTCATGGAGCTCTAAATCTGCCCTGGGTGGCCTTCTGGCAGAGAGCAGCCCAGATCTGGCACTGGGAAGACCCACCTCACACACACCCAGTTTCTCTAGAGTGGAGAGTAACCAAGGACAGGGTGGGGAGCAGGCTGCACAGTCCCTCTCAGGAGTTCAGATCACAACTTATAGATGGTGAAGGCCTTTGGGGGACACGGGATGGAATCAGAGCAAAGTGTCTCCAAGCCATGCTTGGGTCAGCAACTCTGTACTCAGCACGTGGTAGATGGGGTAAAAAAAAAAAAAATCCAAACAACAACCCGAAAGCCCTTTCTTCAGCATTTTCACAGGAATCCTGTCTGGCAATAAATAAAACTTTGTATGGATTTTGTGCTTGGATTTCACAGTATGGTGCCCCAGAAAAAATATGTGAGCAAGTAGAAGAAACTCAGCTGAATTTTTTGGGGCTGATTGGCTCCTAGCAGATAGAATTTTCAGTTCAGTTCAGTCACTCAGTCATGTCCTACTCTTTGTGACCCCATAGACTTCTGTATGCCAGGCTTCCCTGTCCATCACCAACTCCCGGAGCTTGGTCAAACTCATGTCCATCGAGTCAGTGATGCCATCTAGCCATCTCATCCTCTGTCATCCCCTTCTCTTCCTGCCTTCAGTCTTTCCCAGCATCAGGGTCTTTTCCAATGAGTTAGTTCTTCTCATCAGGTGGCCAAAGTATTGGAGAGCAGTGAGCTCAGGTGGAGAGCATCACCTTCTCGCTCTCTCGTGGAAAAGGCCATCCAGATTTAGGAATATGCTCTTACACAGTGATGTTTTCATTGTAGAAGGTGTAGGAAGTAGTCTATAAGGAGCTCTGGTTCGTTCAGAAGTGTCTGAACCCAGTCTAGGGCCAGGCACTGTGCTGGAGGGTGGGGGAAGGATGGCACAGTGAGGGGCATGAGCTTTAGAGCAGGATTAACCCGCTGTCTACACCTGAGAGTCAGGGTCGGTGGAGGCACCAGGGTGGGGTCGGGGTGGGTGATGAAGAGAGAGAATGGAGAATCACTGTGGCCCCTGCAGAGCTCGAGGGGCAGAGCCAGTGGTGGGTGGCAGTGTGGCTGCTCACGCAGTCCTGATTAGCCCGCAGTCTGAGCCAGCTGGGAGCCCTTGCTCTGAACATCACAGGGATGCCTGGGGCCCTGCTCCAGGGGACATTGAGACCTGCTCTCACAGTGACAGTTCTCTCATCTCAACACGACAGACCCACCTTGTGCCATCACAGCATGAAAGACCTGGTCTCTCCCACCAGATCTGGTTCTTTGTTTGGTGTCTTTAAAGGCAGGCAGTCTTTGAAATTGTGAGATGAGAGGATTTTGCAGAGGTGGAGATGGACTGCCCAGGTGGGTGGGAGTGGAGCGCAGGCTCTGCTACATGATGGATTTTCTTCCCATCACCTCCTTTCAGAGCTAGTGACCAAGTCAGGTCCTCGGAAGGTCTCAGCTGTCTTTACATGTCACGGGGGTCTGGTGCAGGTGAGACTTGGGCCCTTGCAAGGGATGATGGAGCCACTTTGATGTCACAGATTCTGGCTGAGAGGATGGCCTGGGGGCATTAACACTGGCAGCCAAGGTGAATTCAGTGGCCAGCGCTTGGTGACTCTTGTCTGGAATTGTCTCGGAGAAGTGCCTTGAAAGAATCATGATGTCAGCTTTTTATTGACCGCTTTCATCTGCCCGCTGTTCAGTTTATGAGTGCCAGCCTCTGCAACTCCCTGAAGGAGTCTGGGGCATGCCTGAGGGCACAGAGCGGTGGGTGAGGGTTGCTGGGGCCGTGTCTGACCCTATGTGCCCCACTGTTAACACCACACTGACCAGTGCCAGTTCCCTGCCTGTCCCTAGAGAGATGCCTTTATCTGGGATTTATTGACCCTCAAAACCTATGTCCCTCGTGGGGAGGAACTTATTTCAGGCAATGACAACATTATAGGGCCTCTGAGCCATAAAATATAAATTATATGTGTGCGTTTATATGTGTGAAACTTCTAAGATGTACTTATACCCTTTGCCTCTAGCTCTGGGTCTCATCCCTTTGTTAATGACTGGCTTAATCAGCACCCCCATCTCCTATTGTTAGCCTGTGCCTTAATGTGCATTATTCATGGTTATCGAGCTGGATAACTGTGGTCGAGTGCCTTCTATTTTTATCATAATTAAAGGATTTAGGGGGAAGTAAGTTTAGCTGCCTATGTGCCCTCAAATAGCCTTGCAGGTGGGGCAAATTGCTGGGAGTTGGAGTAAATAAAGGTGCCGCAGAACCTGTCCGTGGTGCTGAAGGACACACTGAGGAAGTTTTGCGTTCACGGGTTCTCACAGCCCCAGGCAGAGCCAGAATAGGAAAGTATGCACTTTTTCCAGCTCCGTCTGACACTCAGGCTCTTGCCAAGTCTCATGGCCCAGTCACAGGGCCAAGGGCCTCATACAGGAGGGTGAGAGCGTTAATCGGAAGGGTAAGTGCTGGACTGGGAGGGCAGTGGAGGCCAAGGGCACAGACCCTAGATGCCAGCTGGCTGGACTCAGATCCCAGTTTGGCCACTTAGCAGCTGTGTAACCCTGGCGAAGTCAGTTACTCAACCCCTGCAACCCTTGCTTTCCCCCATCTATAAACTGATGACTATAATTCCACCGGCCTCGGTGGGTTACAGCAAGGACAAAGTGAACTAGTGAAAATAAATGACTTCTATTGCTAAGAAGTACTCATAAATGTTGAGTATAATTACTATTACGCCAGTGTAGTTTTTCACTTTTTACACCAAATGACATCTTCTGCATCCTCTGCAGCGATGAGGTCTTATCCCCAGGGGTGGCTGACAGCTGGGCAATGTCAGTGTCCCCCACCTCTCACCCCCCACCCCCCACCGCAGGAGGACNAAATGTTGAGTATAATTACTATTACGCCAGTGTAGTTTTTCACTTTTTACACCAAATGACATCTTCTGCATCCTCTGCAGCGATGAGGTCTTATCCCCAGGGGTGGCTGACAGCTGGGCAATGTCAGTGTCCCCCACCTCTCACCCCCCACCCCCCACCGCAGGAGGACTTGTGCAACTCCCAGAGCCTCAGGAAGCCTGGAGGGTGTTATTAGAAAGCCTGTCCCAGGTGGGCTGACATAGAGGTATAAGGTGTCTTTCTCTTACTTCACTTCATCCAAAACAACTTGCAGAGCATCTAGGAATAAGAGCAGTCCCTTGTACTCAGAAGTGTCTGCCAGGACTGACGCACAAGCTACTTAGTTTTGGGGTACGTCTTGTTGTCCCTGATTTCAGGCTTGTTCACCATGTGACCAGCTGCAAGTGGCTCTCTGTCTCTGTGTGGCCAAGCCGGGGCTTGTGCTCACATATTCAGACACCCCGGAGAAGTGGTTCTCAGACCTGAGCAAGCTCCTGAGCCACACAGAGGGTTTGTTGAACCCGCTGGCCAGGCCCTGCTCCCAGTCTGTCTGATTCCGTGGCCCTGGGAGAGGCCAGAGAATCTGCCTGCCTAACCGGGCCCAGGGGTGCTGCTGTGCCAGAGCTGCACTCAAAGGATCACTGTGCAGAGGACCCCTCTGTTCCACCTGAAGGGCCTGCTCTGGCTCAGCCAGGGGGCAGAGAGGAATCCTAACGGGGCATCTCCACAGTGAAGCAGTGCTTTTGTTGGGGTTTAGGGGGCAGGCTCTGATATTTAAGTACTAGAACAGGAGACATTTCTGTTTTCTCTTTGTATTTCACCCAGTGAAGTCACCATATGATCTTTGGAGCTCTGTTTCTTGCAAGTGGGCCTAGGTGGGTAATTTCCTGCCAGACATTACCCTCTGGGGCTTCTGGTGAGATCATCCAGGCAGAGTGTGTGTGGAGGGGGTGAGGTCAGAGCTTTGACTTGGAATCAGGGCCCCCGATTTTGAGTCACAGCTGCCAGTGTGAACCGAGGGGAAGCCCCTCATCCCTTAGCCCTGGCTGTCGTCTGTAATGGGTTTCACGTGCATTATTGACGGTCATCCTTTTGTTTGTTTTTCACCCAGATTTTAGTAATTCTGTTCCATAATGACTGTGACATAGGAAGATGAAGCAAAGCGTATTTTCTTTTTATAGTTTATTTTTTATTGAGGTATAGTTTATTTGCAATGTTGTGCTAATTCCTTCTGTATAGAAAAGTGACCCAGTTTGTGTATGTGTGTGTACATATGTTCTTTTATTTCATGGTTTGTCCCAGGATACTGACTATAGTTCCCTATGCTGGACAGTAGGACCTTGTTGTTTATACCTTCTCTATGTGGTAGTTTTCATCTACTAACCCCAGACTCCCACTCCATCTCTCCCCTTTGGCCACCAGGAGTCTGTCCTCCATGTCTGTGAGTCTGTTCCATGCTGCTGCTGCTGCTAAGTCGCTTCAGTCGTGTCTGACTCTGTGTGACCCCATAGACGGCAGCCCACCAGGCTCCCCCATCCCTGGGATTCTCCAGGCAAGAATACTGGAGTGGGTTGCCATTTCCTTCTCTAATGTATGAAAGTGAAAAGTGAAAGTGAAGTCGTGCCCAACTCTTAGCAACCCCATGGACTGCAGCCCACCAGGCTCCTCCATCCGTGGGATTCTCCAGGCAAGAGTGCTGGAGTGGGGTGCCATCGCCTTCTCCGAGTCTGTTCCATAGATAGGTCCATTTGTGTTGTGTGTTAGACTCCACGTGTAAGTGATAAGTGTGGCATCTGTCTTTCTCTTTCTAACTTACTTCACTTATTATGACCATCTCTACTCTCATCCACATTGTTGCAAGTAGCATTATTTTGTTATTTTTTTATGGCTGAGTAGTATTCCATTGTATATATGGATATAGTCATCTTAAGCTGAGTGATTTCCTTTTCACAGGCAAAGAATGGAGGTTACAGATATTATATTCTGAATAACAGAACCTGATGCTCTTTTCAGATTCCCTTGTGTTCAAGTCATTTTCCGAAGCATTGTCTCAAGGCATCTCACTTTGGGCCGGAGGTGCTGCTCCTCCTTGCATCACCCTGCTCACAGGTGATGAAACTGAGACCCAGCAGGGGAAGGCAGCTGTTTCTGCTCAGCTGAGGGTCAGCAGAGACCTCACACGAACCCAGGCCCTCCCCCAGTCTGGGCCTCTCCTCTCCTCCCCTGTCTCTCCTCTTTATTTCTCTCTCTCTCCTTCCTCGGTTCTCTTCCTGCCTTCCCTCCCTCTATCCCCTTTCCTTTTTTTTTTTTT
>SJYX01019949.1:0-11691 GCA_006410675.1 Oreotragus oreotragus
GGCTACTCCGTCCATTGGATTTTCCAGGCAAGAGTACTGGGATGGGGTGCCATTGCCTTCCCCGCCAGATGTGGACTATAGTGAAATAAAGATTTGTGATATACCAAACAGATAATCCAAAATAATGGTTAGGAAGGTGCTCAGTGAGGTTAGCAGAGCAACTTATGAACAAAGTAAGAATTTTAACAAAGAGAAAATCATGAAAAAAACAAGCAAATCATAGAACTGAATAATGCAATTGGATGGGAAAAAAAAGTCAATAGAGTTTAGCACAGACTAGATCAAACAGGTGTATGACAAAGCTATATATTATCTCCCTATTTATTCAACTTATACGCAGAGTATATCATTAATGAGCTGTTTCTACTTTGAGCTTGCAAGAGAACAGTAAACAAACCTAAAAGGAATAGAATATATGAGTAGAAATTGATTAAATCACAAACAAAAGAAAGATTCTATAGTGAGGGTAAACAAAGACAAAAGCAAGTTATCTGGAAAGACTAATAAAATTGATGACTTGCTGGTGAGCTATATTAGGAAGAAGGATTCAGTTCAGTTCAGTCGCTTAGTCGTGTCTGACTCTTCATCCTGTCCATCACCAACTCCCAGAGCTTGCACAAACTCAGGCCCATCAGATTGGCGATGCCATTGAGCCATCTCAGCCTCTGTTATTCCATCTTCCACCTGCCTTTGATCTTTCCTAGCATCAGGGTCTTTTCCATGAGTCAGTTCTTCACATCATGGCATGGGGCCAAAGTATTGGAGCTTCAGCTTCAGCATCAGTCCTTCCAATAAATATTCAGGACTGATTTCCTTTAGGATTGACTGGTTTGATCTCCTTGCAGTCCAGTGGATTCTCAAGAGTCTTCTACAACAGCACAGTTCAAAAGCATAAATTCTTCAGTGCTCAGCTTTCTTTATGGTCCAACTTTCACNCAGTCCTTCCAATAAATATTCAGGACTGATTTCCTTTAGGATTGACTGGTTTGATCTCCTTGCAGTCCAGTGGATTCTCAAGAGTCTTCTACAACAGCACAGTTCAAAAGCATAAATTCTTCAGTGCTCAGCTTTCTTTATGGTCCAACTTTCACCATATATGTCACTTCGAAAAACCATAGATTTGACTAGACAGATCTTTGCTGGCAAAGTAATGTCTCTGCTTTTTAAGAGCAATCTAGGTTGGTCAGAGCATTTCTTCCAAGGAAAAAGTGTCTTTTAATTTCATGGCTGCAGTCACCATCTGCACTGATTTTGGAGTCCAAGAATATGGTCTCTCACTGTTTCCATTGTTTCCCCGTCTATTTGCCATGAAGTGGTGGGACCGATGACATGATCTTCATTTTTTGAATGTTAAGTTTTAAGCCAGCTTTCTCATTCTCCTCTTTCACTTTCATCAAAAGGCTTTTTAGTTCCTCTTAGCTTTTTGCCATAAGGGTGATGTCATCTGCATATCTGAAGTTATTGATATTTCTCCCTGCAATCTTGATTCCAGCTTCTGTTTTATCCAAACCAGCATTTCACATGATGCAGGGTGACAATATACAGCCTTAATGTACTCCTTTCCCAATTTGAAACAAGTCCATTGTTCCATGTCTGGTACTAACTGCTGCTTCTTGACTTACATACTGATTTCTCAGGAGGCAGGTCAGGTGGTCTAGTATTCCCATCTCTTGAAGAATTTTCCACCATTTTGTGTGACCCACACAAAGGCTTTAGGATAGTCAATGAAGCAGAAGTAGATGTTTTTCTGGAATTCTATTGCTTTTTTGATAATCCCATGGATATCGGAAATTTGATCTTTTGTTCTTCTGCCTTTTCTAAATCCAGTTTGAACATCTGGAAGTTCTAGGTTCACATATTGTGAACCTAGAACTTCCTAGCTTGGAGACTTTTGAGCATTGCTTTGTGTGAGAAGAGTGCAATTGTATGGTAGTTGGAACATTCTTTGGCATTGCCTTTCTTTTGGATTGGAATGAAAACTGACCTTTTCCAGTTCTGTGGCCACTGCTGAGTTATCCAAATTTGCTGGCATATTGAGTGCAATACTTTCACAGTATCATCTTTTAAGATTTGAAATAGCCCAGCTGGTATTCCATCACCTCCACTAGCTTTGTTTGTAGTGATGCTTACTAAGGCCTACTTGACTTTGTACTCCAAGATGTCACACTCTAGGTGAGTGATCACACCATCGTGGTTATCTGGGTCATTAAGATCTTTTTTGGTACAGTTATTCTGTGTATTCTTGCCACCTCTTAATCCCTTTTTCTCCTGTTAGGTCCATACCATATTTGTACTTTATTATGCCCATCTTTGCATGAAGTGTTCCCTTGGTATCTCTAATTTTATTGAAGAAATCTCTAGTCTTTCCCATTCTATTGTTTTCCTCTTTTTCTTTGCATTGCTCACTTAGGAAGGCTTTCTAATCTCTCCTTGCTATTCTTTGGAACTCTGCTTTCAGATGTGTGTATTCTTTTCTCAGCTATTTGTAAGGCCTCCCCAGACAACCATTGTGCCTTTTTGCATTTCTTTTTCTTGGGAATGGTTTTGATCACTGCCTTCTGTATAATGGTATGAACCTCTGTCCATAGTTGTTCAGGCACTCTATCAGATCTAATCCCTTGAATCTATAATTGTAAGGGATTTGATTTAGATCATACCTGAATGGTGTAGTGGTTTTCTCTCCTTT
This sequence comes from Oreotragus oreotragus, assembly GCA_006410675.1. Lineage (NCBI taxonomy): Eukaryota > Metazoa > Chordata > Mammalia > Artiodactyla > Bovidae > Oreotragus > Oreotragus oreotragus. The sequence continues at coordinate 2,687 of SJYX01019949.1, forward strand.
CTTCAATTTAAGTCTTGATTTTGCAATGAGAGTCCATGATTTGAACCACAGTCAGCTCCTGGTCTTATTTCTCTGACCATATAGAGCTTCTCCATGTTTGGCTGCAAGGAATATAATCAATCTGATTTCGTATTGACCATCTGGTTATGTCCAAGTGTAAAGTCATCTCTTGTGTTGTTGGAAATGGGTGTTTGCTATGATCAGTGCGTTCTCTTCACAAAATTGTTAGTTGTAGCCCTGCTTCATTTTGTTCTCCAAGGCCAAACTTGCCTGTTACTCCAGGTATCTCTTGACTTCCTAATTTTGCATTCCAGTCCCCTGTGATGAAAAGGACATATTTTTTCTTGCTAGTTCTAGAAGGTCTTGTAAGACATCATAGAACCATTCAACTTCAGCTTCTTCAGCATTAGTGGTTGGGCATAGACTTGAATTATTGTGATATTGAATGATTTGCCTTGGAAACAAACAGAGATCCTTCTGTAGTTTTTGAGACTGCACTTCCTAAGTACTGCAGTTTGCACTCTGTTGTTACCTATGATTACAGCTACATTTCTTCTAAGGGATCCTTGCCCACTATAGTAGATGTAATGGTCATCTGAATTAAATTCGCCCATTCCAGCCCATTTTAGTTCACTGATTTTTAAAATGTCGATGTTCACTCTTGCCATCTCCTGTTTGACTACTCCAATTTACTTTGATTCATGGGCCTAACATTCTGGATGGATGTTATATATGAATATAACATAACTATAAATATATGAAGAATTTTATCCTAATAAAAATGAAAATTTGGATGAAATTTAGAAAAATTCCTAGAAAAACATAATTTTGCAGAACTGACTCAAGAATAGATAATGTGAACTAAAGAACTGAATTAGTAGTTAACAGTTTTTACTCAAAACAAACCCTAGTCTCAAATATGTTTATGAAGAGTACTAAAAATCCTTTTGAGTATGTGTAAATGTAACTTCCTAAGAATGACAAAAGAAATACCAGCTTTCAATTCACTAAATGAAGCTGGTGAAATCAATACCAACAGTTCATGGGTAAGAAAAGGAAGAAAATTCACATGCCAATCTAAGGATGCAGAAATCTTAAAATGTAAGCAGACTGTTAAGCAATAAGTAACTCATTATAATAAAGTTGGATTTATTCTGGGAATGTGACATTAGTTCAACATTAGAATATCTACAGATGTTATTTACCCAAGAGAAAAAATAAAAGATATTTTAATCTCAGAGGAAATGGAGAACTTTTGAAAAATTCAATATAGTTTATTTGAAACTTCTAGCTAGTTAGAAGAGAAGTAAATTTTCTTTACTTAAGGGTTCCTATTAATTTTTAAAATTTAAATATATTTATTTTAACTGGAGGCTAATTATTTTACAATATTGTATTGGTTCTGCCACACATCAACAGGAATCCACCACGGACATACACGTGTTCCCCATCCTGAACCCCCTTCCCATCTCCCTCCCCGTACCATCCCTCCAGGTCATCCCAGTGCACCAGCCCCAAGGATCCTATATCAAACCTGGACTAGTGATTCATTTCTTATATGATATTATACATGTTTCCATGCCATTCCCCCAAATCATCCCACCCTCTCCATCTCCCACAGAGTCCAAAAGACTGTTCTATAGTGAACTTTATACTTACATTTGAGTCATTAAAACTATTTCTCTTAAAATAAGAAGTGTGAGTATAATGAATGAAAATGAATAAGTTATAGTGGTGCATATTATCATGAAAAGAAAGTGAAAGTGAAAGTTGCTCAGTTGTGTCCGACTCTTTGAGACCCCATTGGACTCCATAGTCCATAGAATTCTTTAGGCCAGAATACTGGAGTGAGTAGCCTTTCCTTTCTCCAGGGGATCTTCCCAACCCAGGGATCGAACCCAGGTCTCCTGCATTGCAGGTAGGTTTTTTACCAGCTGAGTCACAGGGGAAGCTCTACAGATATTAACACGAGTGAATACCACATCATAAAGCTTTGCCTAACAAAGAGCAAGCCATGTAAAAATCCATGCAAAATGTTTCCATTTATATAAAGGCTGAGACATGCAAAACTAAACCATATATCTATCTACTTACATGTATAGAGTGGTACAGGCATATATGATAAGTTATAAAAAGGAGAGAATATTTAATGCAAAATGTAAAAATGGAGTGGGTGGAGAGAGAGGGTGCATAGCTACATTAGCTTTAAAGTCACTGGGCACAATTCATTTTCATAAGCTGCATTGTTTCATGAATGCTTTATTATTATTATTCACTCATATTCTTGTATATGAAGTAGTTCTTATAATTTAATAAAATATGTTACAATAGGATGATAAATATGAGAATAGCTTATGTTACAAGGTGCTCATTAAATTTAATAAATATTTGTTAACTCTAGTCTGTATGAGGCATTGTTCTAGGTACTGGCTTAATACTAACACTATTTAGCATGTTTACTTACATATTTTCTTATTAGGACCAAATTGCCTTGTGGAGCAAATAGGTTAGAAATTATGTCCTTTTTAAAGAAGCAAACTACTCTTCTGTCAAGTTACAGTACTTGTCTATGTTGAAAAGAAACAAGAATTAGAAGACATACCTTAAGCTTGTTTCTCATGACCACCTCCCCTCAGTAATTGCCCTTTGTAAATAATAGCTCTTGTGACAAATAATGGCCAGTGTTGAAATTCAATTATATCTTGAGTTTAAAACATTTGTTTAATACTTTTGCATATGTTTTTAATACATTTGTTTATCCTATTTTTCCCTATTAGTGTCAAGTTCTTGAGTAGATGAATGATATCTTATAAATATTTATATTCCCCACTTAATCACAGTGACAGATACATAGCAATTGTTTAATAAATATTTGTTGTAAAGATAATGAGTAGCTGACCTTTGAACCTGGTGACAGATTTTAATATATCTAATGAATATTTACCCAAGAAGAGGACAACAAAATCTCTTATATATGATGATTAAAAAAGGAAGGGATTGAGTACCTTGTAATTAAAATATGTAGATAATAATGATTGCTAGACCTTGCTTGCTCTTGGCCTCTTGGAACTATTAGATACATGCTGTACATGATATTACTGAGAATGTTCAATCTTATGATTCCATGAATGTGGTATCAAACTTAGAAATGATTTCTAGGTAGCTAGATACAATTATGATTTTATTTCAGTTTTCCGAAACCTGAAAAAGGTAAACCTGAAATCTAGACCACAATTTTAAAACAAGTTCTTATGAAGTATTTGCATCATGAGTTTCATGTCAGCCAGTTGATAATTAATATTTATTAGCTTTGTTGTTGTTCAGTGGCTCAGTCATGCCTGGCTCTTTGCAACCCTGTGGGCTGCAGCATGCCAGGCTTCCCTGTCCTGTACCATTTCCCTGAACTTGCTCAAACTCATGTCCATTGAGTCAGTGATGTCATACAACCATCTCATCCTCTATCGTCCCCTTCTCCTCTTCCCTTCAGTCTTTCCCAGTATCAGGGTATGTTCTAATGAGTCAGCTCTTCACATAAGGTAGCCAAAGTATTGGAGCTTCAACTTTAAAATCAGTCCTTGCAATGAATATTCAGGATTGATTTCTTTTAGGAATCACTTGTTTGATCACTATGGCACCCAATGGACTCTCAAGAGTCTTCTCCAAAACCACAGTTCAAAAGCATCAATTCCTTGGCACTCAGTCTTGTTTAGGGTCCAAATCTCACATCCATACATGACTTGGAAAAACCATAGCTTTGACTAGATGGACCTTTGTTGGCAAGGTAATGTCTCTGCTTTTTAATACACTGTCTAGTTTGGTCATAGCTTTTCTTCCAAGGAGTGAATGTCTTTTAATTTCATGGCTGTAGTCACCATCTGCAGTGATTTTGGAGACCCAAAAAATAAAGTCTGTCAGTGTTTCCATTGTTTCCTTTTCTATTTGCCATGAAGTGATGGGACTGGATGCCATGATCTTAGTTTTCTGAATGTTGAGTTTTAAGCCAACTTTTTCACTCTCATCTTTCACTTTCATCAAGAGGCTGTTTAGTTCTTCTTCACTTTCTGCCATAAAGGTGGTGTCATCTGCATATCTGAGGTTACTGATATTTCTCCCAGCAATCTTGATTCTAGCTTGTGCTTCATCTAGCCTGACATTCTGCATGATATACTCTGCATATAAATTAAATAAGCAGGGAGAAAATAAACAGCCTTGACCTACTCCTTTCCCAATTTTGAGTCAGTCTGTTATTCCATGTCTGGTACGAACTTTGCTTCTTGATCTGCATATAGGTTTCTCAGGGGGCAGGTCAGGTGGTATGGTATTCCCATCTCTTTCAGAATTTTCCACAGTTTACTGTGATCCACACAGTCAAAGGCTGTAGTCAATAAAGCAGAAATAGATTTTTTTCTGGAACTCTCTTGCTTTTTCTATAAAACAGCAGATTTTGGCAATTTGATTTCTTATTCCTCTGCCTTTTCTAAATCCAGCTTGAACATTTAGAATTTCTCAGTTCATGTACTGTTGAAGCTTAGCTTGAAGAATTTTGAGCATTACTTTGCTAGCATGTGAAATGAGTGAAATTGTGTGGTAGTTTTAACATTCTTTGCCATTACTTTTCTTTGGGATTGGAATGAAAACTGACCTTTTCTAGTCCTGTGGTGACTGCTAAGTTTTCCAAATTTGCTGGCATATTGAGTGCAGCACTTTTGCAGCATCATCTTTTAGGATTTGAAATAGCTCAACTGGAATTCCATCACCTCCATTAGCTTTGTTCTTAGTGATCCTTCCGAAGGTCCACTTGACTTCACACTCCAGGATGACTGGCTCTAGGTGAGTGATCACACCATCATGGTTATCTGGATCGTTAAAAATCCCTTTATTAGCTAACTGTTCTCTAGTCTCTCATTGTCATATCCTTCATGGAACTAGAAAAGAAGTAAAAGAAATTGCCTGTGATTCTAAGAATTGCATGCTGATTTAGGAGATGAGAAATATGTAAACAAAACTATTAGAATTCAACACAGCATTCTTACTTGAAACCCTCACTCATGGATCATAAGTTGTGCTGTCCAGGAAAACTACTGTGGGATGAAATTTAGTATTATGTAGTGTTAATTCGTGTTATTAGGGATTTCCCCTCTAAATTCCAGATGTTCAAGCTGGTTTTAGAAAAGGCAGAGGAACCAGAGATCAAATTGCCAACATCTATTGGATCATGGAAAAAACAAGAGAGTTCCAGAAAAAACATCTATTTCTGCTTTATTGATTATGCCAAAGCCTTTGACTGTGTGGATCAAGGTAAACTGTGGAAAATTCTGAAAGAGATGGGAATACCAGACCACCTAACCTGCCTCTTGAGAAATCTGTATGCAGGTCAGGAAGCAACAGTTAGAACTGGACATGGAACAACAGACTGGTTCCAAATAGGAAAAGCAGTATATCAAGGCTGTATATTGTCACCCTGCTTATTTAACTTATATGCAGAGTACATCATGAGAAATGCTGGGCTGGAAGAAACACAAGCTGGAATCAAGATTGCCAGGACAGTTATCAAAACCTCAGAAATGCAGATGACACCACCCTTATGGCAGAAAGTGAAGAGGAACTAAAAAGCCTCTTGATGAAAGTGAAAGATGAGAGTGAAAAAGTTGGCTTAAAGCTCAACATTCAGAAAACAAAGATCATGGCATCCAGTCCCATCACTTCATGGCAAATAGAAAAGGAAACAATGGAAACACTGACAGACTTTATTTTTTGGGTCTCCAAAATCACTGCAGATGGTGACTACAGCCATGAAATTAAAAGACATTCACTCCTTGGAAGAAAAGCTATGACCAAACTAGACAGTGTATTAAAAAGCAGAGACATTACCTTGCCAACAAAGGTCCATCTAGTCAAAGCTATGGTTTTTCCAAGTCATGTATGGATGTGAGATTTGGACCCTAAACAAGACTGAGTGCCAAGGAATTGATGCTTTTGAACTGTGGTTTTGGAGAAGACTCTTGAGAGTCCATTGGGTGCCATAGTGATCAAACAAGTGATTCCTAAAAGAAATCAATCCTGAATATTCATTGCAAGGACTGATTTTAAAGTTGAAGCTCCAATACTTTGGCTACCTTATGTGAAGAGCTGACTCATTAGAACATACCCTGATACTGGGAAAGACTGAAGGGAAGAGGAGAAGGGGACGATAGAGGATGAGATGGTTGTATGACATCACTGACTCAATGGACATGAGTTTGAGCAAGTTCAGGGAAATGGTACAGGACAGGGAAGCCTGGCATGCTGCAGCCCACAGGGTTGCAAAGAGCCAGGCATGACTGAGCCACTGAACAACAACAAAGCTAATAAATATTAATTATCAACTGGCTGACATGAAACTCATGATGCAAATACTTCATAAGAACTTGTTTTAAAATTGTGGTCTAGATTTCAGGTTTACCTTTTTCAGGTTTCGGAAAACTGAAATAAAATCATAATTGTATCTAGCTACCTAGAAATCATTTCTAAGTTTGATACCACATTCATGGAATCATAAGATTGAACATTCTCAGTAATATCATGTACAGCATGTATCTAATAGTTCCAAGAGGCCAAGAGCAAGCAAGGTCTAGCAATCATTATTATCTACATATTTTAATTACAAGGTACTCAATCCCTTCCTTTTTTAATCATCATATATAAGAGATTTTGTTGTCCTCTTCTTGGGTAAATATTCATTAGATATATTAAAATCTGTCACCAGGTTCAAAGGTCAGCTACTCATTATCTTTACAACAAATATTTATTAAACAATTGCTATGTATCTGTCACTGTGATTAAGTGGGGAATATAAATATTTATAAGATATCATTCATCTACTCAAGAACTTGACACTAATAGGGAAAAATAGGATAAACAAATGTATTAAAAACATATGCAAAAGTATTAAACAAATGTTTTAAACTCAAGATATAATTGAATTTCAACACTGGCCATTATTTGTCACAAGAGCTATTATTTACAAAGGGCAATTACTGAGGGGAGGTGGTCATGAGAAACAAGCTTAAGGTATGTCTTCTAATTCTTGTTTCTTTTCAACATAGACAAGTACTGTAACTTGACAGAAGAGTAGTTTGCTTCTTTAAAAAGGACATAATTTCTAACCTATTTGCTCCACAAGGCAATTTGGTCCTAATAAGAAAATATGTAAGTAAACATGCTAAATAGTGTTAGTATTAAGCCAGTACCTAGAACAATGCCTCATACAGACTAGAGTTAACAAATATTTATTAAATTTAATGAGCACCTTGTAACATAAGCTATTCTCATATTTATCATCCTATTGTAACATATTTTATTAAATTATAAGAACTACTTCATATACAAGAATATGAGTGAATAATAATAATAAAGCATTCATGAAACAATGCAGCTTATGAAAATGAATTGTGCCCAGTGACTTTAAAGCTAATGTAGCTATGCACCCTCTCTCTCCACCCACTCCATTTTTACATTTTGCATTAAATATTCTCTCCTTTTTATAACTTATCATATATGCCTGTACCACTCTATACATGTAAGTAGATAGATATATGGTTTAGTTTTGCATGTCTCAGCCTTTATATAAATGGAAACATTTTGCATGGATTTTTACATGGCTTGCTCTTTGTTAGGCAAAGCTTTATGATGTGGTATTCACTCGTGTTAATATCTGTAGAGCTTCCCCTGTGACTCAGCTGGTAAAAAACCTACCTGCAATGCAGGAGACCTGGGTTCGATCCCTGGGTTGGGAAGATCCCCTGGAGAAAGGAAAGGCTACTCACTCCAGTATTCTGGCCTAAAGAATTCTATGGACTATGGAGTCCAATGGGGTCTCAAAGAGTCGGACACAACTGAGCAACTTTCACTTTCACTTTCTTTTCATGATAATATGCACCACTATAACTTATTCATTTTCATTCATTATACTCACACTTCTTATTTTAAGAGAAATAGTTTTAATGACTCAAATGTAAGTATAAAGTTCACTATAGAACAGTCTTTTGGACTCTGTGGGAGATGGAGAGGGTGGGATGATTTGGGGGAATGGCATGGAAACATGTATAATATCATATAAGAAATGAATCACTAGTCCAGGTTTGATATAGGATCCTTGGGGCTGGTGCACTGGGATGACCTGGAGGGATGGTACGGGGAGGGAGATGGGAAGGGGGTTCAGGATGGGGAACACGTGTATGTCCGTGGTGGATTCCTGTTGATGTGTGGCAGAACCAATACAATATTGTAAAATAATTAGCCTCCAGTTAAAATAAATATATTTAAATTTTAAAAATTAATAGGAACCCTTAAGTAAAGAAAATTTACTTCTCTTCTAACTAGCTAGAAGTTTCAAATAAACTATATTGAATTTTTCAAAAGTTCTCCATTTCCTCTGAGATTAAAATATCTTTTATTTTTTCTCTTGGGTAAATAACATCTGTAGATATTCTAATGTTGAACTAATGTCACATTCCCAGAATAAATCCAACTTTATTATAATGAGTTACTTATTGCTTAACAGTCTGCTTACATTTTAAGATTTCTGCATCCTTAGATTGGCATGTGAATTTTCTTCCTTTTCTTACCCATGAACTGTTGGTATTGATTTCACCAGCTTCATTTAGTGAATTGAAAGCTGGTATTTCTTTTGTCATTCTTAGGAAGTTACATTTACACATACTCAAAAGGATTTTTAGTACTCTTCATAAACATATTTGAGACTAGGGTTTGTTTTGAGTAAAAACTGTTAACTACTAATTCAGTTCTTTAGTTCACATTATCTATTCTTGAGTCAGTTCTGCAAAATTATGTTTTTCTAGGAATTTTTCTAAATTTCATCCAAATTTTCATTTTTATTAGGATAAAATTCTTCATATATTTATAGTTATGTTATATTCATATATAACATCCATCCAGAATGTTAGGCCCATGAATCAAAGTAAATTGGAGTAGTCAAACAGGAGATGGCAAGAGTGAACATCGAC
>SJYX01019950.1:0-16418 GCA_006410675.1 Oreotragus oreotragus
TGAGTGAACTCCGGGAGATGGTGATGGACAGGGAGGCCTGGCGCGCTGCGATTCATGGGGTCGCAAAGAATCGGACACGACTGAGCGACTGAACTGAACTGAAGACACATGAGATCTGATTCATGGACCTGCTAGCTGGTGACTGGGTGACTAAAATTGAGCAGGTATGAGAGCAAGGAAAGAATGTGAAAACGTCTTAAAGGCTAATTTTACCATAGTCTTGATTTTCACAGATGTTCCTCCCTCCCATAAGGATTTCTGTTATTGATAATTGGCCTTTATAGAAAATGCATAATTTCATTTTCATGTACCATTACCCACAAGTACAATTTCACTTGCACACAGAACTGTTAGAGAAAATTCCTGATGTTTTCTAAAATGATTGACAGTGTGAATTATATTTTAATTTGACCTGTTTTGAAGCCAACTCTCAATGCTAGTGATGTTCAGCAAATGTTCATCATCTGGTTTATTGAAAGTTATTCTTATACAAAAATGAACAGCACCTGTTCTTTTGCCTGGTTTATCTATGGTTTTGTTTTTTATTGAATAGTTTTGGGGTGTTATTTTTCCGACAGACTGACATATGGCTTTATAAAAACAGTGTTTACTTTCTCAGGATACAAAGATTCTTAATCCCTCCCTACAGTGGAAGGTAGACTACCCCTAGAGTTATATTTTTAGAGAAGTTATCACCTGTTCTTTTGCCTGGTTTATCTATGGTTTTGTTTTTTATTGAATAGTTTTGGGGTGTTATTTTTCCGACAGACTGACATATGGCTTTATAAAAACAGTGTTTACTTTCTCAGGATACAAAGATTCTTAATCCCTCCCTACAGTGGAAGGTAGACTACCCCTAGAGTTATATTTTTAGAGAAGTTATGTTTTTAAACACGGATGGGAAAGCTTTCCTATAAGGTTCTTTTAAATCTCCTTTGTTTATCTCTGGTTGTGCGTTTGTTGTCATAAATCAACATTTATAGTATTAGTAGGAACAGGGATTAATCTTCAAATAAGAATGCCTTAGAGTAGAGATAGTAAAACTGCAGTGTTATAATGACAGTGTTTTTGCACTTTTATTTGCTGGAGACTAATCTTAAAGCAGATTTAAATGGGACACTAAGCAACCTTGTGATTATTCAGAGATGTGGGCTACGTGCTNAACAGGGATTAATCTTCAAATAAGAATGCCTTAGAGTAGAGATAGTAAAACTGCAGTGTTATAATGACAGTGTTTTTGCACTTTTATTTGCTGGAGACTAATCTTAAAGCAGATTTAAATGGGACACTAAGCAACCTTGTGATTATTCAGAGATGTGGGCTACGTGCTGATGATGTTTGCTTTCCATTTGAACAAGGCTTACTGCAAAAGTCTGGGTAAAGATACGTTCAAGGCAGGTAGTTTTGCAGTTTGCCCCAGAGGCTGGAAGTTTGAATTTTGGTAGAAAGGGAGAGCTTGCTTAAATCCAGTCATGTGTAGGGATTTTAAAGTACTGCTGAATAGTATAATTCCAAATTTAGTTTATATATTGTTGAAGTGAGAAGCTGTGGCTTAGTCATTTTGTTTGTAAGTTTTTTTTTTTTTAAAAAACCTCTAAGAATTAATAGTGATATATAGTTTAAAAGAAAAAAAAAATGGAGTCAAGGAGCTATCTAGAAAGAAGCTGAAAGAAGCCTGCAAACTTAAATACTCAGTCTGAAGATTTCTATGCCTTTTAAGTGAATGAAAATATCTTTACAGGGTCACCTTGATAAGACATTTTATTCTGTGTAGGAAACAAGATTTTTACTTTTTAAGTTTTCTTGGAGGGGTAACTAAAAATAGGTTCCACTGCAATATCAAAATGGGCTGTATGGTGTTGGTTTTAATCAAGAGTATATAAATTTAAAGGCTGACTAAGTCTAAATTTTCAGTTTTTTCTTTTATTTTGTGGTACTTATTAAGGAAGATGTGGTGTTGGTTTAAACCAAGGCATGGTGGTTTAGTCACCAAGCTGCGTCCCACTCTTTGTGCCCCATCGACTGCAGCCTATCAGGCTCCTCTGTGCATAGGATTTTCCAGGCAAGAATACTGGGTTGCCATTTCCTTCTCCAGGGGATCTTCCTGACCCGGGGACTGAACCTGGGTCTTCTGTACTGCAGGCAGTTTCTTTACTGACTGAGCTACCAGGGGGGCCCTTAATGAAGAATATATAAAGACTGATTAAGTTTGTAAATATTCAGTTTTTTTTCTTTTATTATTGTTACTAAAATTAAGAATAGATACAGTTTATAGTACATTTTCAATTAAAATATATCAGATTTTCATATTTACCTATAATGTTACCACTACAAACCTAGATATTATATAGAGTTGGAGAGCAGGAAGATATTATTTGCAATGTATGAAATCATTTTAGATTTTATATAGCTAAAATTAAATTATGTCAAAGCTGGATTAAATATAACCAGAAACTGGTAAATTATTTTATAGTTGAGTTAAGAAGTTTATTATATGTCACTGCCACTTAAATTCTAGGCTAATCTAGAAAAAAATGCTTTTTTTTCCACCATCGTAACAGCAGACTTCTGTTCAAGTGAACCCACCCAGGGCCCTTGGGGGGTGAACTCTGGTTGCCGACTTTGCGCAATGAGAAAGCTTTTCAAAGTATCTGTCCTTTAGCTGTATTTTTATCCCCGACTAGTACGTGCTTCCTGTAGAGACTTGTAAAATTACAGAAGAGCACAGGTAAAAAAATCAAAATCGCTTATGGTCACATTAAATNTTTGCGCAATGAGAAAGCTTTTCAAAGTATCTGTCCTTTAGCTGTATTTTTATCCCCGACTAGTACGTGCTTGCTGTAGAGACTTGTAAAATTACAGAAGAGCACAGGTAAAAAAATCAAAATCGCTTATGGTCACATTAAATAGAACTATCTACTGTTTTGCCATTTTATTATTTTATTGAAGTGTAATTCATTTACATGATTATTAGTTTCAGCTGTAGCATGTAATATTTGATATTTTTATACATTTTTATACATTACAACATTCAAAAAACAAAGATCATGGCATCTGGTTCCATCATTTCATGGCAAATACATGGGGAAACAATGGAAGCAGTGACAGATTTTATTTTCTTGGGCTCCAAAATCACTGCAGATGGTGACTGCAGCCACAAAATTAAATGACTCTTGCTCCTTGGAAGAAAAGCTATGACAAACCTAGGTAGCATATTAAAAAGCAGAGACATCAATTTGCCAACAAAGGTCCGTCTAGTCAAAGCTATGGTTTTTCCAGTGGTCACGTATGGATGTGAGAGTTGGATCTTAAGAAGACTGAATGCAAAGAACTGATGCTTTGGGGCTGTGGTGTTGGAGAAGACTCTTGAGAGTCCCTTGGACTGCAAGGAGATCCAACCAGTCCATCCTAAAGGAGATCAGTCCTGAATATTCATTGGAAGGACTGATGCTGAAGCTGAAGCTCCCAATACTTTGGCTACCTGATGCGAAGAGTTGACTCATTTGAAAAGCCCCTGATGCTGGGAGGGATTGGGGGCAGGAGGAGAAGGGGACGACAGAGGCTGAGATGGCTGGATGGCATCGCCAACTCGATGGACATGAGTTTGGGTCAACTCTGGGAGATGGTGATGGACAGGGAGGCCTGGCGTGCTGTGATTCATGGAGTCGCAAAGAGTCGGACACGACTGAGCGACTGAACACTTTACCAAATGGTCACCTCACTAGGTCTGTGCCGTCTACCACCGTGCAGTCACTGCAGCGTTCCTGAGGCTGTGCCCTGAGGTGTTCACGACACCCCCACGACTCACCTGCTCATAACTGCACCCGTTCCCCTTCATGCCCTTCAGCTGCTCTTTCCCGCCCCTCACTCCTGTCTCCTCTGCCGGCTGCTGGGTTGTTCTCTTGTCTGTGAAGTCTATTTCTGTTTGTTCTGTTTTGTTGGTTTGTTTTGGTTTTTAGAAAACTGCAATGAGATATCACCCACACTTGTTAGCAGGGCAATTATCATAAAGACAAGAAATAAACAAGTGTTGGTGAGGATGTGGATTAAAGGGAACTCTCGTGAAATGTTGGTTGGGATGTAAATTGGAACATCCACTATGGAAAACAGTATGGAGGTTTCTCAAAAATTAAAAAGTGAACTACAATACTACCCAGTGGTTCCACTTCTGGGTGTTTATCTGAAGGAAACGAAAACATAATTTGACAAGTTATGTGCACCCCAGTGTTCATAACAGCATTATTTACAATAACCTAGATGTGGACGCAACCTAACTGTCCATCAGTAGATGAACAGGCCAGAAAGATGTGTATACACACAATGGAATATTATTCAGCCATAAAAAGAAGAAAATCTTGCCATTTTTTTTGCAACATGGATAGACTTGGAAGGTATTATGCCAAGTGGAATAAGTCACATAGAGAAAGACGAACGTATGATTTCACTTAAATGTACCATCTGTTATTTCAATTACTGTGAATACAAATTAAATGTTGAACTTTAATAGAATGAGAATATCCCCTTCCAGATTCTATTCTTTTTTTTTTATCTTTTTTAAAATTATGTTTTCTAAGTAATGGATCTAGCTGAACACAAATCTTCAATACATTTTTAAAACACTGAACTCCTTCATCTGGCACTTTTGCTGAATTTATTTTCAATGTTTTAGGTTGAAGGTTTTTGATAGACAGCTTATTTCAGGTTAAGGAAACTCCCTTGCAGTCCTAAGAATTCTTTATATTTTTAGAAATGAATGGATATTACAGGGTATCAAAAGGCTTTTGTTTTTATTAAGTTGACCATATAATTTTTAAAAAATGGTTTTAAAAAGTTTTTTACAAGGTTCTACTTTATTAGCAAATTTTAGTTATATAATACAGTGTTATCAACCACAGTTATCTTTATATCCTCAGACCTTATTTATCTTTAAGTTAAAAATTGTGCTCTTCTAACCCAGCTCCCCCTATCTCCCCTACCCCCAGCTCCAGGCGACTGTTGTTCTCCTCTGTTTCTACGGGTTTTCTAAGTATAGTTGATTTACAATGTTGTGTTAATTTACGCTGTACAGGAAAGTGACTCAGCTGTACATATGTGTACAATCTTCTTTGTATTCTCTTCCATTATGGTTTATCAAGTGATATCCTGGAGAAGGTTTTGTGTGCACTTAAGAAGAATGCATGCTTTGCTGCTGTTGAGTGGGATGTCCCTTAGTTGCATCTGATCTAATGCACAGTTCAAGCGCAAAGTTTCCTTATCGGGTTTCTCTCTGGCTGGCCTCTCCATTGTTGAAAGTGGGGCTGATATCCCTACTCTCGTTTTATTGTCTGTTTCTCTCTTCGGACCTGTTAATAGGTGCGCAGCATATATTTCTTTTCTCCTGTGTTAGGTGTGTAAGTGTTTACGAGTGCTGCATTCTTTTAATCGGTTGACCCTTTTATCATCCTATAAGGACCTTCTTTGTCTCTTGTTAGAGCTGTTGGCTTCAGGTCTCTTGTGTGTGATAAAGTACGTCTGCTTCTGCTGTATTTTGGTTTCCATTTGTTGTGGATTATCTCCCTTTATCCCTCTACTTTCAGACTACGTGTACTTGAGGCTGAAGTGAATCTCTTGTAGGCTTAGTTGCAGGCAGCATATAGCTGAGTCCGTTTTGTTTTCTTAACCCTAATTCATATGGCCACTCTCTCTCTCTATTTACATTAGAGCATTTAACCCATTTACATTTAAAGTAGTTAGTGACAGTTATGGATTTACTGCTGCCACTTCTAAAGCTTCCGGCTGTTGGTAACTCCTTTGTTCCTTTTATCCCTCTTCCTTTGTGATTTGATGACTGGTTGTAGTGGTCTGCTGTCACTCCTTTGTCGTTATCTCCCGTGTGTGTGTCCGTAGAGTCCAGACCCTGAGCTCCGCAGGGAGGAGCTGGGCGTGGAGAGTGGGGAGGGTCGTGGCAGGAGGGCATAGCCTGCTCCGCTGGACGTGGCCCAGCTGTGTCACCGCGGGCCCACTGGTCCCGTGCCCGTCAAGAACTGCAGTCCTGTGGGCCTGCTGCTGCCAGAGCCGGGCAGTGGGTAGGAGCTGCTCAGCTAGTTTCTGGATTTCTTTAGAGTGACTCACTCTGTGCGGCTGCACATTCAGTGTGTCTGCAGGGGGCGGGGCCTTCTGGGTCCTCGTCTCAGTTGATGCCCTCTCTCGTGAAGTGCTTTCTCTTCTTCCTGAAGCTCTGTCCTCTCTGTGCTTGTGGTGCCAGATGCATCCGATGGTTTCCTTCCTACTTGATTGGAGGCTCTTTTTCAACCTCTTTTGAACTGAGTCCTCCTTTCCCACCAGGGGTCCATGTTTCCAAGTTACCTGGGTTCAGTCCTAGACCACCTCTTTTTCTGTATATATGCCCAGTTCTTAAGTGATTTCATAAAACTCTGTGGCTTCAAGTGCCATGCATTTAGTAAATCTCACATCTTTATCTCTGGCTCAGAGTTGTCTGTTACACTCCAAACTCTTCTGTTCAACATCTTTATTGAGTTATTTTTTTTAACACTTTTTTCCACATCCATTTAAAAAATCTTTTATCATTCCTTCATATTTATGATTTTCTTTACTATATTTTTCATCAGTTTTTTGTCCTCTAAGTATGTGTTTAAGATGGTTTATAGCATTATTGATTTTATTTTCTGTACCTACATTTCTGCTCTTTTATTTTTATTATGAAATTTTATTGTGCTCTAAATTTTTCTTTTTAAATCCCTTTTCATCTTAATCATTCCTTGTTTTAAATATCGTTGATATTTTAAATCTTAGCAAATTCTTAAGGCTTTACCCCCTATATCATTAGGACGGCCGTCTGTCTTTGCGATAGGGCACAGTTTCCGGGTGTTCTCCTCTAGTTGTTATACCAGGAGGTTTTCCTGCCATGTGTCTGGGAAGTTTTCTCCCGGGCTCTGCCCCTAGCTTATGCAGTGGCTTTCAGATTCTGACTGACGTTTGTCTGTGCTGTTCCTCAACTTTGAACAGGGTACATTTTGTTTGGTCTTGATGGTTTATTTATTTAGCAAACACGTGAGTTTCTGCTTTTGTGGATGCCTCCTGATGTTGGTGTGCTGCGTGTTTGGGTGTGGGTTGTCTCTGCTCCGTGTGGATTTGCAGACCTTCCGTGTTCTTAGAGATATGCAAGTGGGCAGAAAGAAATTATCTGTCAGCTGCCAGTGAAGTTCCAAGTTTCTGGGAAAGTGTCACCTAGAGAAACTTCACTTTATTGATGAGATACTTTTTCATAGCCTGTATGATGAGTATCTGCTTTTTCTGAACAAATGTGAATCCATAGTTCTCAGTATGTTTTGAATTCAGGTTTCTTCTTTTTGTGTCCATCCATATCACTTTCTTTTTGGAGTTTAGAGTCTTCTATATACAGTGCATTACCATGTGTCCTTTACTTGCAGTCTGGATGTCTTCTGGGAGTTCTGACTCTGAACGGATATGTATAAAACATCAACATATGTTGCTGTATAGCTCCCTTTTTGAGGAGGAATCCCAGCTACCAAAATAATTTTTTTTTTTTAGACACAGAATCTTTGACCTGAGGAAGGAAGGAAGATTTCTTCCTTCCTCATTTTTCAAAGCTTCTGTTTCCTGAGACCAATTTCTTTGCTCTCGGGTGGACCTGTATAGCTTTTTGTTGTTGTTTTTTAAGAGTCCGCTTCCATTTGCTTTGTCTTTATTGGCGATTCCTCTCAAGGTTTTTCACTGAGTTGTTTGTTTGTCCATCTCAGTTCTTGTTATTGGGATTTTAAAAATATTTTTCCACTTTCTCTTTGTAGCTATGTTAGTAAGTATTTAAGAGAGTCTATTCAGGAGATGGTAGCCAGATGTCACTTTGTGTATGAAGAAGAAAACTGTTCTTAACATATTTTTGATAGAATTCTTTTTGAAATGTAATATACACCCTCCCATCCATTTTATCCTCGCCTAATGAAAACAATTTTTGGTAAGTTGGCATCATCATTTTTGGAATCAATTATTGTAATTTGGTGTAGATTCAATTATAGATTAGTTTGTGTGACTAAAATCTAAATATGTAGTGACCTTCTTGTGACCTTGAAACTTGATTTTTTTTTTTTTTAAAGTCCTTGATCTCAGCTTGCTCTGTGGTCTTTGCCTCTTTTTCAAGAGGACAGCGTGCCACGTGGAGCTGTGTGACCTCCTGAGCTGTGCAGCACTGTTAGCTTTCTGCAAAATTAATAAGTGAATCAAAGGCTGACTCAGATCTCCCAAATGGTTTTTTTAACTCCAGAAAATCATCATATTCTCTGTTGCCATGAGTGTTCTTTGATTTTTCACACCAGTGAGATATGCTTTATTAATATAATAGAGCACAGCCAGCTCCTCCTGAGCTTTTATCCTTATTTTAAAGATTCTCAGCACCGTTCACGGAGCACATGGGGAAGCGCTGTCCTCTCTCTCCATCGCCTTGTCTGCCTCCAGGGCCCCTGTCACTAGTTCCACGACAATGGTGCCGTTCCTACCCCGGCGACTCCAGTCTCAGATAGTCTCTACAGTTCACGTCCACCTGGTAACGTGTTCAGGTCCAAGGCATGAGGTTGGAAGCACACCGACCGGCTTTCTGGAAGAAAGATTGTGTCAGAACATAATGAACATAGATGAGTGAGTGTCAGACATTTCCATCCTCAAGAAAGGCCTGCTTCTGCTTCCTCACTGCATTTCCTTTATTCCTTCCCTAAGTCATAGTCCCCCAAGTTTGAGGTCATGAAATTTAACAAGAGAATTTGAAAATTGGAGGCTTTGTTAACATTTAGAGCCTCTAGTTTTTATTGCTTGATATAAAATTTACTCATGTTAGGTGTGGAATACACAAATGTCAAGGAACTTTGAGGAGACCTTGAGTAATTTGAACCATATATCTCTATTCTTAGTGAAAAGGGAAAATACCCCAGAGGAGGTTTTATGTGGAGTAAACCAGGTCTGGAAATGGTCTGCATTGAAAGACCAGAAGGCCTTTTGATGTCTGATTCTTTGATTTGGCCTTTTCTCTGTTAAGGGGGGGCTGTGTGATTATAATTAGAAACATTTCAGATTCTTTACCTGGTAGTTAATTGCTCCATAATTGGCTCTATTGTGAGTGATCATGTAGCTTTGCTTGATAGTGGGGTTTGAAGTTATTATTGAGGAGACACTCCCTGTGCAGCAGGGAAAGTTTGGTCACACCCCTGATGGGAAGTCACCTGTCTTGCAGGTTTGGCTGTGATGTGAACATACATTTATTATATATTTAACATGTTTCACTTTAATGATTTTCTAAGTAGTTAATGGGGATATAATAGTTTGGTTTTCTTGAAAATTGTGCCATTATGTTTGAAGTTGGAAGGCTATGGTTTTCCAAGGCTATGGTCATGTATGGATGTGAGAGTTGGACTGTGAAGAAGGCTGAGTGCCAAAGAATTGATGCTTTTGAACTGTGGTGTTGGAGAAGACTCTTGAGAGTCCCTTGGACTGCAAGGAGATCCAACCAGTCCATTCTGAAGGAGATCAGCCCTGGGTGATCTTTGGAAGGAATGATGCTAAAGCTGAAACTCCAGTACTTTGGCCACCTCATGCGAAGAGTTGACTCATTGGAAAAGACTCTGATGCTGGGAGGGACTGGGGGCAGGAGGAGAAGGGGATGACAGAGGATGAGATGGCTGGATGGCATCACTGACTTGATGAATGCGAGTCTGAGTGAACTCCGGGAGTTGGTGATGGACAGGGAGGCCTGGTGTGCTGTGATTCATGGGGTCGCAAAGAGTCGGACACGACTGAGCGACTGAACTGAACTGATGGTTCCAGAGAAGACTCCTGAGTGTCCCTTGGACTACAAGGAGATCAAACTAGTCAATCTTAAAGGAAATCAACCTTGAATATTCATTGGAAGGACTGATGCTGAAGCTAAAGCTCCAGTACTCTGGCCACCTGATGCAAAGAGCCGACTCATTGGAAAAGACCCTGATGCTAGGAAAGATGGAGGGCAGGAGCAGAAGGGGGCAGCAGAGAATGGGATGGTTGGATGGCATCACCAATGCAATGAATATGAACTTGGGCAAACTTCGGGAGATGGTGAGGAACAGGGAGGCGTGGCGTGCTGCGGTCCATGTGGACACGCCTGGGCACCTGGACACAACCAGCAAGTGGAAGGCACTGCCAGAGTTTCACACTCTCGTTTCTTAGGTGACTTGAGAAGTTCTGGGCTTTGCATTGATACAAACATTTGCATCATCTTGAGCAAAGTTACCGCTGTGCTTTGGGAAGCTGTGAATGTCATGTTCTTCTCGAAAACAGCTTTCTTAAGTATGGCTGCTGGTGGCAGTAGGGACCCATCTGTTCTCTTTTCTGCCTTTGCATCTGAAACCACTTTCGATGGGGAGCAGTCAAAGTTTCCATTTTATTGTGAGCGTCAGCAGGCGTGCTGACACGACCCTCCTGCCAGAGGCAGGATGAGCAGCGTGGAGAGAGGACAGAAAGCAGTGGCGACCTTGCTTCCAGCTGAGGATGAAGCCTCTGGTCTCGGTCCTCCTTTGCAGGCGCGTCTTCATGGACTTCTGTGTTTCTTCTCGCGGCCTCAGAGAGTGTCTGTCTAATGTGACTGTCAGGAGGCCTCCTCAGCAGAGATGATTATGACACTATTTCACACAATAGGTTTAATTTGGAGCATGAGATCTTTAGGCTTTTGGATGTTTTCTTCAGGAACTAAGTTTGCAAAACTCGTACTTCTTAGCTTCTTGAGTTTTACCATAATCAAGATTGATTTTAGCAATGGGATGTGGTGAAAATAAATGTGATCCTGATGAGGAATTGATACTAATACAATATAGCAATACTTTGTTTAATGTTTCATGGTCAACAAATAATTCGAAAACACATTCCCTTAATGTAGCCTCAGAAGAACTTTGTGTGGTTGGTTGTTATTATCTGCAATTTCAAGGGAGAAGCTGAGGCATTTGAAGGAGGGGAAGCAGTGTAGCAGGCCCAGCTCAGCCCTCCTCTAGCCCCGGAGGAGCTGACTGAGGCGCTCACGCTCTGGGCCAGTCAGGGGTGGCAGGGCTGGAGACCAGCACAATGCATGTGGCCCACAGGCGCACTTTCAGCAAAAGGTGGCATCTTGTGATTGAAGGAAAACATGTCATCGGCGTGGTTTCTCTCTCTCCCTCCCTAGAGGTAATCAGGCCTTTCTTGTTCACATTTTATGCTTTTACCACATCTTTTAAAGGCTGTGTTATCTCCTTGAAATGATAGCTGTTTTTCATTAGGAGGAATTCTCTTCAAGGAGAATTGTCTGTCCCCTCTGCAAATAGACTTTTGATAATCATAACCGAGTAATTTGTCACACAGACCAGGATGCGCGTGAATCCCACAGCCGGAATCTCATATTAGTCCCAAATTCTGACTCCCACTGTATGTGCTTTAACATGGAATGTTGTAATTCCAAAACAGATGTCACACACTTTTCTTTTTCTAACTTCTGCTTTTAAGGCTCTAAATTGTTTTAAGAAATGCTGAGATTGTATCCTACAAATTTTTATATGTCCTGTTTTCCTTGTGATTCATTTACAGGTATAATTAGTTCATGATCTTCAATATGATGTCTTATTAGACAGAAATTACCTCATGGTGTGTTTTCCGCTTTCCAAAAAAAATGCCCTTTATCCCCTCTCAGCAGGCAGAGATAGGAAACAGGGATGCATACACCTGCACGCATGGATATGTGTTTTTATTCACATACGTACACCAACACACATACCTACCTCTGCTTCTGCGTTTAGCTAAACATATAAGCATCATGAATTCGCACTAATTCCAGCTCCAGGGAGATGCCACAGGTTAGCCTCTCCTCATGTGTTCTTCCCTTCTCTGACAGAGAGAAACCTGACTTCCAATATCTGTAAAGTTGTTAGCTCAAAGCCTGAATTCCAGGAAGTGGTTTTTGAATGGAAGAAGAACCCTGAAGCCCTGGTTTGATTCTTCTCTGAGCTCTCTCTGTCCTGAGTCTTGTGACCTGAGATTTGTCTTCAGAAGTCACCCTGGCTATTTCTTCTCTCTCCTCCTCTGCGTGGTTATGTTATTAATCACCTGAAGTGTGACCAGGCTTTTTATGGTGGTGTTTCACCTTAGAATTTCCCTCCTCCGTCCTGTTTCATTCTTTCCTTTTCCGTCAGTGGAACATGAGCATGGTTTTAAGAATCAGACCTGGACCGCAAGGCGCGATTGCAGGGCAGTGTCCCCCAGCTCCGCTCTGCTCCGAGCCTCCCTGCAGACCCCCGGTCTCCTCAGCCTCTGGCCAAGCCTCTATGTGTGTATTTTGCACAAATTAGCTCTTAGATTTTCTCTTCATTCGTACACTTTCCTTTTTCCCTTTATTATAAACTGAAAGTCAGTCACTGCTCTTACATCCGCACAGTATACTAATGTGCAGATGAAGCGTAGTTTATGCAACTGCTGTCCTGCCTGTGGACCTGGAGATTGTATCCAGTATTCGCAATGATGAATGATGCTGGGAAGAGTAACTGAGTACATATGTATTTTTGTAGTCTTTGAAGGAGAAGGCAATGGCATCCCACTCCAGCACTCTTGCCTGGAAACTCCCTACTGAGCGACTGAACTGAACTGATGGTTCCAGAGAAGACTCCTGAGTGTCCCTTGGACTACAAGGAGATCAAACTAGTCAATCTTAAAGGAAATCAACCTTGAATATTCATTGGAAGGACTGATGCTGAAGCTAAAGCTCCAGTACTCTGGCCACCTGATGCAAAGAGCCGACTCATTGGAAAAGACCCTGATGCTAGGAAAGATGGAGGGCAGGAGCAGAAGGGGGCAGCAGAGAATGGGATGGTTGGATGGCATCACCAATGCAATGAATATGAACTTGGGCAAACTTCGGGAGATGGTGAGGAACAGGGAGGCGTGGCGTGCTGCGGTCCATGTGGACACGCCTGGGCACCTGGACACAACCAGCAAGTGGAAGGCACTGCCAGAGTTTCACACTCTCGTTTCTTAGGTGACTTGAGAAGTTCTGGGCTTTGCATTGATACAAACATTTGCATCATCTTGAGCAAAGTTACCGCTGTGCTTTGGGAAGCTGTGAATGTCATGTTCTTCTCGAAAACAGCTTTCTTAAGTATGGCTGCTGGTGGCAGTAGGGACCCATCTGTTCTCTTTTCTGCTTGAGCATCTGAAACCACTTTCGATGGGGAGCAGTCAAAGTTTCCATTTTATTGTGAGCATCAGCAGGCGTGCTGACACGACCCTCCTGCCAGAGGCAGGATGAGCAGCGTGGAGAGAGGACAGAAAGCAGTGGCGACCTTGCTTCCAGCTGAGGATGAAGCCTCTGGTCTCGGTCCTCCTTTGCAGGCGCGTCTTCATGGACTTCTGTGTTTCTTCTCGCGGCCTCAGAGAGTGTCTGTCTAATGTGACTGTCAGGAGGCCTCCTCAGCAGAGATGATTATGACACTATTTCACACAATAGGTTTAATTTGGAGCATGAGATCTTTAGGCTTTTGGATGTTTTCTTCAGGAACTAAGTTTGCAAAACTCGTACTTCTTAGCTTCTTGAGTTTTACCATAATCAAGATTGATTTTAGCAATGGGATGTGGTGAAAATAAATGTGATCCTGATGAGGAATTGATACTAATACAATATAGCAATACTTTGTTTAATGTTTCATGGTCAACAAATAATTCGAAAACACATTCCCTTAATGTAGCCTCAGAAGAACTTTGTGTGGTTGGTTGTTATTATCTGCAATTTCAAGGGAGAAGCTGAGGCATTTGAAGGAGGGGAAGCAGTGTAGCAGGCCCAGCTCAGCCCTCCTCTAGCCCCGGAGGAGCTGACTGAGGCGCTCACGCTCTGGGCCAGTCAGGGGTGGCAGGGCTGGAGACCAGCACAATGCATGTGGCCCACAGGCGCACTTTCAGCAAAAGGTGGCATCTTGTGATTGAAGGAAAACATGTCATCGGCGTGGTTTCTCTCTCTCCCTCCCTAGAGGTAATCAGGCCTTTCTTGTTCACATTTTATGCTTTTACCACATCTTTTAAAGGCTGTGTTATCTCCTTGAAATGATAGCTGTTTTTCATTAGGAGGAATTCTCTTCAAGGAGAATTGTCTGTCCCCTCTGCAAATAGACTTTTGATAATCATAACCGAGTAATTTGTCACACAGACCAGGATGCGCGTGAATCCCACAGCCGGAATCTCATATTAGTCCCAAATTCTGACTCCCACTGTATGTGCTTTAACATGGAATGTTGTAATTCCAAAACAGATGTCACACACTTTTCTTTTTCTAACTTCTGCTTTTAAGGCTCTAAATTGTTTTAAGAAATGCTGAGATTGTATCCTACAAATTTTTATATGTCCTGTTTTCCTTGTGATTCATTTACAGGTATAATTAGTTCATGATCTTCAATATGATGTCTTATTAGACAGAAATTACCTCATGGTGTGTTTTCCGCTTTCCAAAAAAAATGCCCTTTATCCCCTCTCAGCAGGCAGAGATAGGAAACAGGGATGCATACACCTGCACGCATGGATATGTGTTTTTATTCACATACGTACACCAACACACATACCTACCTCTGCTTCTGCGTTTAGCTAAACATATAAGCATCATGAATTCGCACTAATTCCAGCTCCAGGGAGATGCCACAGGTTAGCCTCTCCTCATGTGTTCTTCCCTTCTCTGACAGAGAGAAACCTGACTTCCAATATCTGTAAAGTTGTTAGCTCAAAGCCTGAATTCCAGGAAGTGGTTTTTGAATGGAAGAAGAACCCTGAAGCCCTGGTTTGATTCTTCTCTGAGCTCTCTCTGTCCTGAGTCTTGTGACCTGAGATTTGTCTTCAGAAGTCACCCTGGCTATTTCTTCTCTCTCCTCCTCTGCGTGGTTATGTTATTAATCACCTGAAGTGTGACCAGGCTTTTTATGGTGGTGTTTCACCTTAGAATTTCCCTCCTCCGTCCTGTTCCATTCTTTACTTTTCCGTCAGTGGAACATGAGCATGGTTTTAAGAATCAGACCTGGACCGCAAGGCGCGATTGCAGGGCAGTGTCCCCCAGCTCCGCTCTGCTCCCAGCCTCCCTGCAGACCCCCGGTCTCCTCAGCCTCTGGCCAAGCCTCTATGTGTGTATTTTGCACAAATGAGCTCTTAGATTTTCTCTTCATTCGTACACTTTCCTTTTTCCCTTTATTATAAACTGGAAGTCAGTCACTGCTCTTACATCCGCACAGTATACTAATGTGCAGATGAAGCGTAGTTTATGCAACTGCTGTCCTGCCTGTGGACCTGGAGATTGTATCCAGTATTCGCAATGATGAATGATGCTGGGAAGAGTAACTGAGTACATATGTATTTTTGTAGTCTTTGAAGGAGAAGGCAATGGCATCCCACTCCAGCACTCTTGCCTGGAAACTCCCATGGATGGAGGAGCCTGGTAGGCTGCAGTCCATGGGGTCACTGAGTCAGACACGACTGAGCGACTTCACTTTCACTTTCCACTTTCATGGATTGCAGAAGGAAATGGCAACCCACTCCAGTGTTCTTGCCTGGAGAATCCCAGGGATGGGGGAGCCCAATGGGCTGCTGTCTGTGGGGTCGCACAGAGTCGGACACGACTGAAACGACTTAGCAGCAGCAGCAGTCTTTGAAATTTATATTGAGGATAACTTTAGAAATGAGAATGCTGGGTGAAAAGACAAACATATTTGTAGTTTTGTTGAGTATTGCCAAAGTCCCCTTCATGAAGTTTGCACTGATTCAACATCTACTGGCTACGTATTAGAATGACTTTTGACTTACAGTCTTCCAAGTAGAACATGTTGTTCTGTTTTAAATTTTTTTAAGTTCTGCTAGGTGATAAGCAGTTTCTCAATATTGTCTTAATTTGCTTTCTCTTTGTGAGAGTAAACATATTTTTTTATATTTAAGGGCTATTTTAACAGTCTTTAAGCTGGTTTTAGAAAAGGCAGAGAAACCAGAGATCAAATTGCCAACATATGCTGGATCATTGAAAAAGCAAGAGAGTTCCAGAAAAATATCTATTTCTGCTTTATTGACTATGCCAAAGCCTTTGACTGTGTGGATCACAATAAACTGTGGAAAATTCTGCAAGAGATGGGAATACCAGATCACCTGACCTGCCTCTTGAGAAACCTACATGCAGGTCAGGAAGCAACAGTTAGAACTGGACATGGAACAACAGAGTGGTTCCAAATAGGAAAAGGAGTACGTCAAGGCTGTATATTGTCACCCTGCTTATTTAACTTATATGCAGAGTACATCATGAGAAACGCTGGGCTGGAAGAAACACAAGCTGGAATCAAGATTGCCGGGAGAAATATCAATAACCTCAGATATGCTGATGACACCACCCTTATGGCAGAAAGTGA
>SJYX01019950.1:18548-30477 GCA_006410675.1 Oreotragus oreotragus
GAGCTGACTCATTGGAAAAGACTCTGATGCTGGGAGGGATTGGGGGCAGGAGGAAAAGGGGATGACAGAGGATGAGATGACTGGATGGCATCACTGAGTTGATGGACATGAGTTTGAATAAGCTCCAGAAGATGGTGATGGACAGGGAGGCCTGGCGTGCTGCGATTCATGGGGTCGCAAAGAGTCGGACACGACTGAGAGACTGAACTGAACTGAAACATATTTTCATATATTTAAGGGCTATTTGAACAGTCTTACTGAGTTATAATTGAAACAGTAATTTCATGTAGTGTACAGATTCATATTTTGACATGTGTTCACTTGTGAAACTGCCAACCCAGAAAGATGTCTGTGTGAGCACAGAATCACCCCCACGTTTCCTCTTGCCTTGTGTAATCTCTCCTGCCCACACTTCTGCCTCGCCACGTGCTGGCAGCCATGAGTCTCCTTTCTGTCACTGTCATTATGCTTTAATTTCTAAAATTTTAAGTAAATGGAAGCATATTGTTTGTATGCTTGTTGGTCCTACCTCTTTCCCTTGACTTAATGATGATGAGGTCTATCCATGTTGTACTGTATATCAGCAGGTCTTTCTTTTATACTTTTGAGTGACATTCCATTGTATTGATACACCGTAATTTGTTGATCTATGTATCTGCTGATGGACATTTACACTGTTTTCACTCTTGGGGCCATTACAGATAAAGCCTATGATAAAGGCTCTAAAGCCATAGATACAGTCTCTGAACATCAGTGTCCGGGTCTTGTATAGACATCTGCATTCTGTTCCCTTGGATAAACACCTGTAAGTCCCATGCCTAGGTCACGTGGTGGTTGTACGTTCACCTCTTTGAGGAACTGCCGTACTGCTCTCCAAAGTGGTGGTGCTGTTTTGCACCCACGGGCGTGTGTAAGGCCTCGAGGTCCTCCAGATTCTTGTCAGAACGCATTACGGTCATTCTTTTGTTTTCACAGTTCCAACAGGTGTGTGCAAGTAAGTCGCTGTGGCTTCAGTTTACATTTCCCTAGAGACTCATGTTGGAAAACTTTTCGCATCCCTTTTGTTGTGTACTTTGGTGTCTGTTCAAATCTTTAACCTATTTTTTAACTGGATTGATTATTTTCTTGTTATTCAGTTTTGAGAATCTTTTGTTCATACTGGATACAAGTGCTTTGACAGGTAGCTGGTTTGCAAATATTTTCTCCCAATGTGTGGCTTTTCTTTTCATTCTTTTAATAGTTTCTTTGAAAGAACAGCTGTTTTTAATTTCAATGAAATTCAGTTTATTTATTTGTTCTTTTATGGATTGTGCTTTTAGTGTCATAGCTAAGAAATCTTTCCCTACCTCAAGACACAAAGGTTTTCTCCTATTTTCTTTTGAAAGTTTTATAGTTTTTAATTTTGTGTATGCTGGGAAGTATGAATTGAAATGTTTTCTCTTTATTTCATAAAATTGCCTTCTTTACCTTTTAATACATATGCAATCTGTAGTGATCTTCATTCATAACCTTTCATTCATAATATTTTTAATTCGTATTCTTTCTTTTTCCAGATCAGTCTGGCTACATTTTTATCAATTTTATTCATCTTCTCAGAGAGCCAGATTTTGGTTACACTGATTTTTGTCTAATGGTTTCTGTTCTTGTTTTATTGATTTCTGTTCTGATTTTTTTTTCTTCCTCCCACTTTATGTTTAATTTACTGTTCTTTTTCTAATTCATTAAGGTGAAAGCTGGTGCTCTTGATTTGAAATCTGGATGTTTAAAATTTTTCTATGTAAGTGTTTGACTTTATAAAACTTACGTCAAGTTCTTTGCTGATTTAGTTGCTCAGCCGTGTCTGACTCTGCAGCCCCATGGGCCATAGCACACCAGGCTTCCCTGTCCTTAACCCTCTCCTGGGGCTTGCTCAAGCTCATGTCCATTGAGTCGCTGATGCCATACAACCATCTCGTTATCTGGCATCTCCTTCTCCTGCCCTCATTCTTTCCAGCATCAAGGTCTTTCCAATGAGTCAGCTGTTCGCATCAGGTAGCCTGAGGATTGAACTTCAGCTTTAGCATCAGTCCTTAGAAGCATCTTTTTAATTTTGATATGTTTTATGTTCATTTTCATTAAGTTTAAAATATTTTCTAACTTCTCATTTTATTTCTTTTTTGACCCATCCATTTGCTAGAAGAATGTTATTTAGTTTTCAATTATTTGGGGGTTTCATAGAAATCTTTCTTATATAGGTTTTAAATTTAATTCCACTGTGATCAGAGAGTGTGCATTGCTTGACTTGAATCCTTTTAAAATGTTGGAGAATTGCTTTCTGTTCACAAATAAGTCTATTTTTGCTAAGTATTCTACTCTTGAAAGTAGCATGTTTCTGCTGTGGTTGGATGGAATGTTCCGTAAGCCTCAGTTAGGTCATGTTAGCTCTGTAAGTTTTAATTTTAGCTGAATTTGAAAAGGTTTTGGCCGTTATTTCTTCAAACACTCTCCCATCCCACCTCTCCCTGGTGTTCTCCTCCAGAGGCTGCAGGTGCCAGTGCATTGTTACTCACGCTCTCCTTCCTGTTTATTGTGCTGGATTCCTTTCTGTGCTTTGCTTTGGTTAGTTTCCACGTTCACTCATCTTCTCTTTAGGTCACTCAGTCGTGTCCGACCCTTTGCAACCCCATGGCCTGTAGCCTACCAGGCTCCTCCGTCCATGGGATTCTCCAGGGAAGAATACTGCAGTGGGTTGCCTTTTCCTTCTCCAGGGGATCTTCCCGACCCAGGGATCGAACCCAGGTCTCCTGTATTAGAGGCAGATGCTTTAACCTCTGAGCCAGCAGGGAAGCCCAATCTTCTCTTTAGCAGTGTATAATCTGCCTCTAGTCTCATCCACTATATTTTTCAAACATGGTAGTTTTCCTGTAAAGCTATAGAAATTCTCTCTCTAGAATTTCGCGTGTGGAGGTAGTTCTCAGCTCATCACAAACTCCTTTCTCTGTTCTCTGTGTGTCTTTTGACTCCGGTTCTCTCCCAGGAATTAGCAGCAATCTTTCTTTCCCTTTCAAGCTTCTCCACTTGTCCTTTATTCTGGAGCGTCCTTATCCTGCATTCTCCAGTCCTTTCACTTCAGTTGACTTGACATCACTATCTTATATATCCTAATTCCTAGGTAAGGTTTATTTTCCTCTGTTGTACAAACCCTTAATATCCTATATTTCTCCTTTGCTCATTTCATTGAATGTTCACTGATAGCAGTGTCTTAATTCACAGTCTTTCCCCTGCTAGACTGGAAACTCCCGTAGCCCAGGAGTTGGCTGTGACTCACCTAGTGGTGACTCCTCAGCCTCTGTGCAGGAGCCTGCCCAGAATGGGCGTTAACGCATCAGTGGCACATGAGCAGGTGGGCACCGCATGGTGGCAGGCAAGCGGGTGACCGCACTGACCAGGCACATGGGGACAGGCACCAGGTCCTCAGAGAAGCTTAGTGTGACGGGGAGAGATGGTCAGGCAGGCCGGATGGATGGCTAGAAATAGGTGGGTATCTTAGAAGTAGCACAAACCCAGGTGACATGCTTTTATGCCCTGTCAATAGAGTGTTTTACAATCAGTAAAAATAGCTCTACGTGCTATTTTATCTCGAAGAAGACATCGTTTGCCCCTACCCGTCATCTTCCTCTTGAAAGAAAAATCTAATGGAGGGTTAGTTTTTTCATGGAAAGTATGATGTAAGGAGGAAAAGATAATTTATAAATATCAAATGCAGATATGTATTTTACAAATACATGTACAATTTATATACATACAGTTAACATATAACATGTATGTAAAGAATCTGCCTGTCAGTGCAGGAGACGCAGGTTTGTTCCCTGGGTTGGAAAGATGCCCTGGAGAAGGAAATGGCAACCTAGTCCAGTGTTCTTGCCTGGAGAATCCCCGTGGACAGAGGAGCTTGACGGGCTACAGCCCATGGGGTCGTGAAGAGTCAGCGACTTAGCAACTAAGCAACAAGATGTGCACACACACACACACACACACACACACACACACACACAATACCTCTTTAACATTCTTAGCGACGATCTTACAGAATGATGTGCCCTTTGTAAAGCTTTACTGGTTCACTCAGTGCAGTGACTTCCCCTGGCCTTGTTTGCAGTGTTGCATCCGTATCTTTGTGCAGGTCTGTCACACTGACAACAACACAGAGGATCTGTCTTCCCATTTTGGAAGCAGGGACAGGGTCTTGATCAGTTTTGTATTTCTGGCACCAAGCTCACATCTCGGCATACAGTGATAAGTAACTGCTTGATGGACATTTTAGTTTTCAAATGTTGTAAAAGTTATTTATTATACAAATATTAATGTTATATAAGGATAAATTATAGTAAGGGCCTAGTTAATTAATATTTAAGAGTGATTTAGTTAAATATATGTGCTATACACACACACACACACACACACAGATTTAAAGTAATAGAACAACTTTGACTTTGAAGTCAGATGGGCTGTTTTAACTTCTCATTTTGCCATTTAGTATATAAACTTGGGTAAACACTTAACTCTTCTAAATTTCATTGTTTTATTTTGTGAAAAAATAATTTTTTATAGTTACATAATAAAATGAAATAATGTATGCTGCTACTGCTAAGTCGCTTCAGTCGTGTCCAACTCTGTGTGACCCCATAGACTGCAGCCCACCAGGCTCCCTCGTCACTGGGATTCTCCCGGCAAGAACACTGGAGTGGGTTGCCATTTCCTTCTCCAATGCATGAAAGTGAAAAGTGAAAGTAAAGTCACCCAATCGAGTCCGACTCTTAGTGATCCCATGGACTGCATCCTACCAGGCTCCTCTGTCCATGGGATTTTCCAGGCGACAGTACTGGAGTGGGGTGCCATTGCCTTCTCCAAAAAATAATAATGTATGAACTACTCTAAATGTAATGAGTATAGAAATCACTCAATGTTCATTCTTTCCTCATTTGCAAAACCATTAAAAATTACAGTTACATAATAAAATGTTATAGTCTGTAGCAACATCATTCAGTAAAGTACTAGAAAACATCTACTGTGGCTTTGAAATACATTTCACATAATTAGAAATCATTTATGATAAGCAGACAATTTTCTCTCAGTGATAAATGTTACATTTATATTTGGTAAATAAAGAGAAATTTGCCTACTTAAAATTTTGTCTGCTTGTGCACAGTGATGAATGTAAGTGAGAATATTTTCCAGCTACTTTGAAATATTGAACTGCCCAGGGACAAGGCATGGATGGTGTTTTGAGGGGAATAAATATTTCAGCCTCACATTTCAGCCTTTCTTCTCTGTTCCTTTGATCTGGCTTTGGTTTACTTATCATTCTGCTTGAATGAGTTCACACTGCCTTTTTCCTCTCCATAGTAACAAGAAGTGGTCCTGCACCTACCTCACAGGGTTTAGGCTTTGTCATTTCATAGGAGGAACATGTGTTTCCTTGTTATTTACTGATACATTACTGCCTATAAAATAGGATGAGTTGATGGGCATGTATGTAGCTTTGCATATATTATGCATAATTTATATGTAGAACTTTTAATCAGTACTTCCTTACATATAGGAAACATGAAAGGAGGCAACATTAGATTTGAGATTTATTTGAAGTTTAAAGTGAAAGATTTTAGAGGGATTTTTCTTCACTGTACACTGAAGCTGTTCTATTCTCAAGGATCATTTTCCCAGGGTTTTCTTATTTCACCATAAAAATTTCAGTCATTTTTTTATTCGCCGAGGTGTGAGTGTCCATCTCTTGCAGCCCTAAGGACTGTAGCCCGCCAGGCTTCTCTGTACCTGGGATTCTCCAGGCAAGGATCCTGGAGTGAGTTGCCGTGCCTCCTCCAGGGGATCTTCCCGACCCAGGACTGAACCCGAGTCTTCTGCACCTCCGCATTGGCCAGTGCCCTCTGCGCCACCTGGGAAGCTAATAGTTTATACGAAATGCTATAGTCGCAGTATATAAAAAGTGCTAACAAGATGAAAGTCAGAAGCAGCTAGCAATTCTATCTGAAGAGTTAGCAGCTGAGCCCCTAAAGAATGACTGGTAATCTGCCAGTCAGTCAAAACAACCAAGAAGAGATGGCTGGGTAAGCTCCTGTAAAACTGATCCCCCCACAGGTATAAACTCTGTTCAGATGTAACATTCAGACCTAGAGGGTAAATCTGCAGAAGGAGACGTGGAGGCAGGGCACACCTGGGAGAAGGGAAGGCGGACTCCCCGCTTGTATAGCAGTGAGCAGCCTTGATGCCACGTAGGACAGCTGGAACTCGGGTACACACTTTTGTCTTGGTGCTTGAAGAGCCAGGCGAAGGAATGGGCCATTGTAGCCACGGGTGAAGTAAGATGGAGACACCAAGAGACGAGGGAGCCTGCTTCCTTGGTGCATATTGTAGGTGAGTATTTCTGCCCCACCCTCAAGGCTACCAAGGCCCAAGTCAGGCTAACAGAGTGGATTTATAGAGGAGCTTCTGCTCCTTACATGGCAGACAAGGTTTGTAGTTTGAATTCAGCCAAGCTATAAACAAATAATGAAAATGATCATTCAGTACTATTCAGAGGAAAGAATAGAGTCCAGACTGTCCACTTGGCATCACTCATAAAGACAGAAGCTGAAATGGCTTCTTGACATGCAAAGAATCAGGATGACACGCGACCTAGTTACTTTCAATTAGGATAACATGACCTTTTTATCCTCAACAGAAAATGCAAGCAACAGAGATTACCCCAGGACAAATTAGACACTAGAATCAGTGGATCGAAATTTAAAGTAGCTATGCACAGGAACGTCAAGAAAAATTGGTAGTAATGAATGAAAAGCTAAGAACTTTCAACAGGAAAACATTGGAAAATACAACATTTGAGGTTTAAAATGTAGCCTGAATATATCACCAGAATGAAGGTTACAAAAAGAATGTGAAGATAAGTCAATAGAAATAAGTCAATCTGAGGACAATGAGAAAATGTATTGAAAAAAATACAAGCTGCAGACACTTGCAGGGTAATGCCGATACATAAAATATATTTCATTTGAGTCACAGAAGCAGAGGGAAGAGAGTAATAGAACAGAAAAATATTTGAAAAAAATCATGGCCCCGAATTTTCCAGTTTCATGGAAGACAAAGTTATTTTAATTGAAGAAGCAGGGTAAATGGAAAACAAAACAATAACGCTTGCTACTCTCTGTCTTTTGGGCACAGCGGTCCTGGAAGTGGTTTAATGGCTCCTCATGGCGGCTTTAATTTGCAGTTCCTTTTTTTTTTTTTTAAAGATATTGAGAGTCCGTTCATGCGTTTTTTGGCTAATTATACATCTTGTTTGGAGAAATAACCTATGAGGATTCTTCACCTATTTTTATTTACTTGTTTGTTATTTTATAGTATTTTTTATTGAAGTGTGTTGTGTTAGCTTCTGGTGTATCACAAAGTGATTGTTACAAATAATAGACACGCAAGTCCTCCAACTTTGTTCCTTTTCAAAATACTTTTGCCTATTCTGAGTCTTTTGTATTTCCATGTGAATTTTAGGATCAACTTATTAATTTCAGTAAGACATCATCTGGGATTCTGACAGGGGTTGGGTTGAATCTGCAGATCAGTTTGAGGAGTATTGCCAGCTTTTCAATATTAAGGCCACCGTTAATTTCCACGTCACTGGCGTTCGTGTCTAACCCTTGAGTGTCGAATGCGTAGATGTGTGCACAGCATTTATCATCTTTAACAAGAATTTAGCAGAGACCATTGGTCTTAGTCACGCGAAGAAGAGGCAAAAGAAGTCTATTTATTGCTCATGGTTAGTGAAAGGTTTTATTTTGAGTGCCTTGAAAGTCATAGTTTCTGACTGACTCACTATCGGCAGCTTAAGTGCCAATAGCAGCCATGAGCATAGAGGATATAGCTGCTTGAAGTCTTGTTTTTCAGCCTAGCGGGGAGGGAGCGGAGACTCCTCTATGGTTTCCAGGCCTGTTGGAAGTGTTTTGTTCTGTTTTGTTTTCCTTGGGGCCTCCGGTGGAGAGGCCAGGCTGGCAGCAGATGAAGTCCACTGTAATGTGAAGCCTGTGAATGTATGTTGGGTCTCTGCCATCATTATCAAAAGTGCTGGTGCAGAATGTGCAAAGGGAAGATTTTCAAATTAAGGTTGGCCTGAACATATAAATGTTAGCTTTCAAAGCTCAAGAAATGGTAAATTGTAGTCCATTAGTCTCCTACATTTTATTGCCTGTTTGGAATAATCATGGTCTTCAGAACATCCTTTAATCTGAACTGGCTTGTGGTTGTGTAAGAATGCAGCTTCTTTCTTCTTTATGCTTTATATACTCAGACGAGGAAAATTTACTGCATTTTATAAATAAATCAGAGTTAAAAAGGAAATTTTCTTCCCACCTTTTTATCTTCACGGAGGCACATCTTTAAGGCATTTGAGTGATGCGTTTACACTCAGCTCCACAGCTAGTTCCACTGAAAAAAATAATCTTCAAAGTCACTTTTTTTTTGCTTCTTACAGGGCACATTATTTGGAATCATGGTAAAAGGAAATACTGTTCTTATATTATTGAGGAGCAGACCCTTCTCTTTTTCAAGTGCTGAAAAATTTCACTTCTATTTCATTACTTTGATGGAAATTAAAATGACACCTCATTAAAATGAATATCGTCTTTTTTAAGACAGATATTTTATGTTAAGACAAGATTTCAAAGTATGAATGGAGTTCAATGTGTTTGTGTGGTTTCACTGGGCAGAAATATTGACTTATTGAGTGGTGCCTTCTGTGGTGTTTAACTTCACCACTAAATTAGCTTTGTAGGTGAGATGGGACTAAAAATGAATTGAGAGGCTTCACTCATTTCCTTGTGTCTTCTATTTAATATTAAATGGAAAGCAGTATTTTAATATAAAACAATATTTGCTATCTGTAAATACTTTTTAATATGTGAAAAGACATTTATTATTATTAATGTTACAACAGTCTAGTCAAGCCTATGGTTTTTCCAGTAGCCATGTATGGATGTGAGAGTTGGACTATAAAGAAAGCTGAGCACCAAAGAATTGATGCTTTTGAACTGTGGTGTTGGAGAAGACTCTTGAGAGTCCCTTGGACTGCAAGGAGATCCAAGCAGTCAATCCTAAGGGAAATCAGTCCTGAATATTCATTGGAAGGACTGATACTGAAGCTGAAAGCTGCAATACTTTGGCCACCTGATGCGAAGAGTTGACTCATTGGAAAAGATCCTGATGCTGGGAAAGACTGAAGGCAGGAGGAGAAGGGGATGACAGAGGATGAGATGGCTGGATGGCATCACCAACTCGATGGACATGAGTTTGAGCGAGCTCCAGGAGTTGGTGAAGGACAGAGATGCCTGGAGTGCCGCAGTCGACGGGGTCGCAAAGAGTCGGACACGACTGCGCAGCTGAACTGCACATGTCGGACTTCCCTGGTGGCTCAGGGGTGAAGAATCCACCTGCCAGTGCAGGAGGTGCTCAGGAGACAGGTTCAGTCCCTGGGCTGGGGACATCCCTTGGAGGAGGAAAAGGCAACCCATTTCAGTGTTTTGGCCTGGGAAATCCCATGGACAGAGGAGCCTGGTGTGCTACAGTCCACGGGTTCACACAAGAGTCAGAAATGACCTAGTGACTAAACAACAACGGGAACAAATAGCGTACCAGTGACTGCCAGACTGCGTTTTCTCAAATGGCAAATAGGACGCGGGGTAACGCACCTGTCTGATTCCTGAAAACCTCAACACCATCTGTCTTCTGGAGGACTCAGTTTCTTGCGACATCTATGATTCTGTCCACGAGGATTCCAGTGATGCTTAGTATTGAAGAACATTTTACTAGGTTGTTCTGTCGTGGGTCCTGGCACTGCTGCTGCTCACTCGCTTCAGTCGTGTCCAGCTCTGTGCGACCCCATGGATGGCAGTCCACCAGGCTCCCCCGTCCCTGGGATTCTCCAGGCAAGAACACTGGAGTGGGTTGCCCTTTCCTTCTCCAGTGCATGAAAGTGAAAAGTGAAAGTGAAGTCGCTCAGTCGTGTCTGACTCTGTGCGACCCCATGGACTGCAGCCCACCAGGCTCCCCCGTCCCTGGGATTCTCCAGGCAAGAACACTGGGGTGGGTTGCCCTTTCCTTCTCCAATGCATGAAAGTGAAAAGTGAAAGTGAAGTCGCTCAGTCGTGTCCGATCCTCAGTGACCCCATGGACTGCAGCCTTCCAGGCTCCTCTGTCCATGGGATTTTCCAGGCAAGAGTACTGGAGTGGGGTGCCATTGCCTGGCACTGAGTGTCCACTTTTTTCTTCTGATTTGGTTTTCAGCACAGCATCGTGTGTTTCTTCATTATCATGCATGGGATCTGGCCAAGGGATGGGCTTTGTGTGTGTATGTGGACTGCCCACAGAAGGGTGTACTGCCATCACATCCATCAGACGTCAGGCTCAAAACGATCAGTCAGAAGCAGTGTGCCTTACTGCACTAGGTTATGTTTAACAAACAGCATTTTTATTATGGTCTCAGTATATAACTGATCATGAATAAAACTTTGGACTTGATTTTTGTAGTCAATTATAAAGTAAATGAACTAAATTTGGTAGTTAAAAATGAGATAAAATAGAGAAAATATTTGTCCTATTAAATTGAAAGTATTTATAGTAACAGTAGCTCAGGTGAGTTATTGGACAAAAAATGTAAAACAACTGACTTTCAGCATTTACAGAAAAAGTTGATATTTCAGCCATATATCATATTTTTATAAAATGTGTTAAAATTTTCTCCTGGCTAATTAATGGTGCATAATTTTAAGTTATATGGTTTATAAATATTTTAAGTTTTCAAAGTGAAGAGGAACTAAGAGCTTCTTGATGAAGGTGAAAGAGGAGAGTGAAAAAGCTGGCCTAAAACTCAACATTCAGAAAACTAAGATCATTGTGTCTGGTCCCATCACTTCATGGCAAATAGATGGGGAAAATATGGAAATAGCATCATGTTTTATTTTCTTGGGCTCGAAAATCAGTGTGGATAGTGACTGCAGCCACAAAATTAAAAGACACTTGCTCCTTGGAAGAATAGCTTAACAAACCTAGACAGCATATTAAAAAGCAAAGACATCACGTTGCCAACAAAGTCCATACAGTCAAAACTATGTTTTTTCCAGTAGTCATGTATGGATGTGAGAGTTGGACCATATAGAAGGCTGAGTGTCAAAGAATTGCTTTCAAACTGTGGTGCTGGAAAAGACTCTTGAGAGTTCCTTGGACTGCAAGGAGATCCAACCAGTCCATCCTAGAGGAAATCAGTCCTGAATATTTATTGAAAGGACTGATACTGAAGCTCCAATACTTTAGCCACCTGATGCAAAGAGCTGACTTATTGGGAAAGACCCTGATGCTGGAAAAGATTGAAGGCAGACAACAGAGGATGAGATGGTTGGATGGCATCACCAAGTCATCAACAAACAAAAGTTTTCAAATATCACCCACTAGCCTTACAAATAGCACTGAAAAGAAGACAGGCGAAAAGCAAAGGAGAAAAGAAAAGATATAAGCATCTGAATGCAGAGTTCCAAAGAATAGCAAGAAGAGATAAGAAAGCCTTCTTCAGCAATCAATGCAAAGAGATAGAGGAAAACAACAGAATGGGAAAGACTAGAGATCTCTTCAAGAGAATTGGAGATACCAAGGGAACATTTCATGCAAAGATGGGCTCGATAAAGGATAGAAATGGTATGGACCTAACAGAAGCAGAAGATATTAAGAAGAGGTGGCAAGAATACACAGAAGAACTGTACAGAAAAGATCTTCATGACCCAGATAATCATGAGGATGTGATCACTAATCTAGAGCCAGACATCTTGGAATGTGAAGTCAAGTGGGCCTTAGAAAGCATCACTAAGAACAAAGCTAGTGGAGGTGATGGAATTCC
>SJYX01019950.1:31263-48772 GCA_006410675.1 Oreotragus oreotragus
GAAAAGACTCTGATGCTGGGAGGGATTGGGGGCAGGAGGAGAAGGGGACGACCGAGGATGAGATGGCTGGATGGCATCACGGACTGGATGGATGTGAGTCTGAGTGAACTCCGGGAGATGGTGATGGACAGGGAGGCCTGGTGTGCTGCGATTCATGGGGTCGCAAAGAGTCGAACATGACTGAGCGACTGAACTGAACTGAACTGAATACTTCCTTTTCTATTATGAAACAGACTGAGATGCAAATGTGACCCTCTGAAAACGTGCAGTCTGTTGAATGGCCCGCAAGCGTGGAGAGCATGGGATGGACTAGTCCAGGGGGCGTGGCAGAGGAGCAGCTCCTGTGCATCCTGACCTCATGACCTCGTAGGGACCCTGGTCGTCAGCTGCAGCCTCTGCCTCAGCACCAACTCACAGTCCTCTGAATGGAGCCTCTGGGTGACTGCTCCCAGTCAGCCGGGCCCACCAGCCACAGCAAAGTCCGTCCAGCACTCGTGACAGCTCTCCGCCACAGTGGCCACCTGCTTCCAGGCCATGGGACCCAGTAGGGGTCCTTTTATGAGGCACTTATCTCATTCTGGGGACACATGTTCTGAGCATAGGAAGTGGCCATGACACCTGGAAAGCCACAGAGAGCAGCCAGCGCACGGGCCCCACAGGGGGCGCTGGGTGCAAGTCCCGCTTGGCCCGTCAGTGACGTGGAGCCTCAGGGACAGTCTCTTAGCCCCAGTTTCCGGTTCTGCAAAGTCAGGGGTATGGAAATGGCCTTACGCAAGCTGGACATGAGAATGAAGGAGAGAAGACACGCTAAAATCATTTACACAGCGCCTGGCGCCCAGTCAGAGCTCAGCAGTGGCCAGTATTGACATTCACCTGTTTATACCCTGAAGTCTTACTCTCTCTTCTGTCAGCATGTGGAGATTCCTCTTCGGTTGGTGGACCTTCTTGACTATTTCATTTCAAGTTACAAAGAACTGTGACGGTTACGGTTCTCTTAGGCGAGTCCACTGTGGGCAGGAGGTTGAGTCAGGCCTTGTGCTTTTTAAGTCGAGAGGCTATTCACATACTGTAAGCTTCATCCTTTCACAGGGTACAGTTTAGCAGATTTCAGCATATCCACAGAGACGCGCGGCATCGCCACTGTCAGCCCAGCGCGTCGCCCCCAGCCCCTGTGGTGAGCAGTCACTGCCCCCCACCCCCGTCCCCCAGCCTGTGCTGACCCTGACCTGCTTCCTCTGCGTCTACAGGTTTGCCTGTTCTGGGTGTCTCTCACAGACAGAGTCATTTGATACGTAAGCTTGTGACCTTGAGTCTGGCTCCTGTAATGGTGCCTTGTGTTCGAGAATTGCCCATGTTGCAGGTGCATCAGAGCTTCATGCCTTTTTGAAGCTGAATACCCTTCCACTGTGTGCATGGACCACGCCTCACTGCTCCGTCCATTGGGTGATGGAGGTCTGTGGTGATAAACAGTCTTGTTCTAGGGAAGGTGTTCGAAGCCGGTGTGTCCTTATCAGAACACACATTATGTGCTTATATCCTTCTTTCCTGAAACAAATCATGTTACTGTCATCTTTCGTAGAGAGGTTTTATAGCATTTGGATACTTCAGATAGAAATCTGGTCTGTACTTTTCTAGAGGATGAAAGCTTGTTCTTTGACCAAACCCGGTTCTTTGGCTGTGTGTTAACTCTGCAGCCCATGTGGCCTTCCTAGGGAGAAGGAGGAGCAGCTGACCCGGATGAGCGAGGGGCAGAGGCTGCAGGCACAGCAGGCGGACGCTGCGCTAGAGGAGTTCAAGCGGCAGGTGGAGCTGAACTCGGAGAAGGTCTACGCGGAGATGAAGGAGCAGGTGAGAGGCCGCCTCTGGGGCAGAGACGTGCAGGTCTCCCGTGGGAAGCATTGTGTTTACCAGCTCAGAAGGCTCTGCCAGGGTTAGCCCACCGTGTCGGGGTCAGGGCTTCAGGTGAGGCCCGGGGCAGACACACCCAACCACAGACCCCTGGAAGGTCGGGCAGCTCCTGTTAGCCGAGACAAGAACCCTGAAGGAGGGCTCAGCCGGCGGGGCTGAGATATTGCCTTCCTGGGCCGTGGGAGGGACTCCGTTCAGCTGCTCCTGGTGGTGGGGAGTGGGCAGAGCATGGTGGGAGGGGCTGAGGGCCCTCCTCTCCCTCAGTGCCCGGATTCTTCTGGAAAGCAGTGCCAGAAACCATTCAAAGTCCTGTTCACAGATGCAGCTGTGGCCAGACTGTGCCAGGCTTTGGGAC
Organism: Oreotragus oreotragus; assembly: GCA_006410675.1. Classification (NCBI taxonomy): domain Eukaryota; kingdom Metazoa; phylum Chordata; class Mammalia; order Artiodactyla; family Bovidae; genus Oreotragus; species Oreotragus oreotragus. The sequence continues at coordinate 33,527 of SJYX01019950.1, forward strand.
GCGGGTCAGCGTACAGATAAAACCCCATGACCGGTCTTTTCTCCAGAGCAAGGCCTCAGGTTACCCTCGTCTGTGTCTGTTCGTCTGCCATAGATAGTGTTGCATTGGTCAGTTACAGCAAATTATTTTTAAGTGGCATTTCAGGAGGACAGAGGCTATCTCCGGTTCTTATGTAAGTGGTATGTTGTATAGTTATGAGAAAAAATTTAAAAATTTATAGAAGAATAAAGGAAAGAGATACCTAGGTACCCATCATGAAGAATCAACAATTGTCAACACCGTTTATTTAAATAAAATGTTACAGATGTAGTTTCATTTTACTTTGTATTTCACGTCTAATCACGTTTTTCTCTCTTCTCTCTTCTCCTGGTCTTTTCCAGAGAGCTCATACTATAATTAATGTAGTATGTATCATTTCAGTGTATTTGTACTTTCATATGCACATGTAATGTCTGTATCACATGCATGTACATATATACATATATGTATAATTTCTATGCTTCCATTTTTGAAAAGTTAAAGACTACAGATTTTATGTCTCCGTCTTGTTTGCACTTTTACACTGAATTTTATATAGCTGTGACTTATCTGTTGATTTAGTGCAATGCTTTTAACATCATATGTGTTTTATAATATGAATATACCATATTTTATTTATCAGCTCCCCTATTCGAGAGCATTTAGTTGATTTCCAGGTTTCTTAATTATTAAGAGCATTACAATACTTGTTTGTGATTTCATTTTCAGCTGCAGTTTTCTTCCTCAGGAGGCCCGAGCACTCACAGGTGGTAGAAACTTCCCTGTGGAAGGTCATGGGCAGAACCTGTGGGGTTTACAAACCTGGAACTATGCTTCTTTATTATTTCCTTGATTTGGATTGTGTGGACCTGGGTCCTAAGAGCAAGGTTTGAGACCCCCGCTCACTGCCTTGGGTGAAAGCCAGACTCCTGATAGAGTTTGCGGCTGGAAGGAGGGCAGTTCGGTGCCCGCTCCTGGACGTGCGTCTCTTCCCAGCTCCCTGCTGTGATCAGAGGCCAGGCCCGGAGGAGGCATATCTGCTCAGATGTGCAGCGGAGCTCACAGGGAACTCTTTGATCAGCTTAACATTTAAAGGAATACAGAGAATATTGAAGGAGGGGGCCCCTGGCAAGAAGTTTTGAGTACACCCTGAAGAAGGCTAAAAAAAGGGGCTTTTGAAAGCACCAAGGCTGACAGTACAACTTTCCGATAAAAGGTGAAGCCATAGCAGGCACCTTTGGCTCAATAAATACACCTCTGGGGGTTGGTGATGCAGTATTAACAAACTGCCCAATAATGGGTCAGGAGAAAAACCAGCAAACAATATGGGACTTGTGAAAACATTTTGTAGAACAAAAAAAAGGCGTTTGTATCCAGCAGTCACAGCATAAAAGCACACTTTTGAAAACAGTCTATTGTAGAATTCAGGGGAAAAACCCCACCTAGAGTAGTAGTGCCTGTAATGAGAACGCATGAGCTGTATGAAAGCGGCACGTGCGTCAAGTGAAATGACTGCAGTTAAAGTTGCTGAACGTCAAGAATAAAATGGACATCCAGTAAGTTTCTAGGCAGAATGAAGCTGGAAAAGAAATCGGAGAAATAATGGAGTTTTGAAGGAGAAAGGCTGTGACTGATTTTATACATAACCAAGGAGCTTCTCACTTCTAAAATTAACAGAAAAACATTTTATTAGTAAGAGTTCACATAATGTATACTGATTGTTTCTCCTCTGGAAAAAAATTATATCAATTCAGAGATGAAGAAGAAGACACCCAGTACGTAGGGAAACCATCATAGTAAAGGATGAGCCGAGAACAGTGGAATTCAACAAAAGAAAAGTAGAATCGACTGATTGTCACACCTCTGGTTGTGAGACAGAATGCTGATCTCGACGCAGAAGGTGTCTAGAATAGAAAACACAAATTCAATAACAACAGATAATCTGAACCCTCAGGTCACATCAGTAAAGTTCACGAAGCCTGGATCAGGATGGGGGAGCACAGCGGCCACCACTCTACCATGAGAAGATGAGACGCAAAGGTTATTCATGAGATGAGGGATGTAGGTTAGAACACTCTTTAGATGCAGTAAACAGGCATCAACAAAATTAACAAGATGCTACATTCTCATAAAAATCTTGAGAAGATAAAAGCAAAACTTGAGATATTGCCAAAGGAATAGAGGTAGAAACAGAGCAAAATGTCCAAAATAAGACAAGAGTATGTAACTGTAGTAATAAATAGTGTTAGGTTAAATTTTTCTAATAAAAAAGGTATTGATTAGCTGACGTAAATGAGTATATGCTATTTATAAAAGACACAACTGAAAGTTACATGAAAGTTATATATAGGAAACACGTTTTACCACTTGTATTCAGAATAAAGAAAATGTAATACTGCCATATAAATTAACATCAACACAAGCCAATAAACTGGACAAAGGAATATTACACAAGTTATATATAGAAAACACATTTTATCACTTGTATTCAGAATACAAGAAAATGTAACACTGTCATAGAAATTAACATCAACACAAGTCAGTAAACTGGACAAAGGAACATATTTTTGCTTGAGAAAGACAAGCGCCCTTATGAAAAGGTGTAAGGAATACATGAAAAAATTGACATAGTCATGGGGTGCTTTAATAAATTTTTCTCCATTCTTGACTGCTCAGGGGGGCAAAACCTAAACAAAAAGGAGATCTGAATAGCAGTTTATAAAACTGCCATATTTCTATTTCCCACTCTTTAAATATGACATATTAAATTCTTACTCCAATGGAGCAGTTACAGAACTCAGTAAACCGATAAATTTCTGAAACTCAACAGGACATATTTTTACCACGATGCTTATTAGTAAAACCAGAAATTAAATTTCAGTCAAAATTGCTACATTCACCAAAAACTTTTGTTTTTTGAAAAACACCATTAAAAAAAGGAATTTAAGGCAAGACAGAGAACAGGAAAATAAAGGATTCGCAAATATTTCCAAGAACTCATATCTAAACTATAAGCAATGCTACAGCTCAATAAGAAGACGGCAAACCACCCAGTCAAAAACGGGCAGAATGTCTGGCCACCTCAGAGAAGACGAATGAGTGTTACCATTCCTCGAGGAAACGCGAACTACACCGAGCGGGGCGCGCCGCGCGCCCCCGGGAGAGGTGGGCTTTGCGCAGACGAGGCGAGGGCGCCGGCGAGGCGAGGGCGCAGATGAGCCGAGGGCGCAGATGAGCCGAGGGCGCCGGCGAGGCGAGGGCGCCGACGCCGGGCAAGGCGAGCTGCGGTCCCGCGCGGCGCGCGCTCTGCCGGCGAAAGGCTCACGGCGCACAACCGGCTGCCCGCCGGCCCTGCTGTGTGTTTAACCCGAGGATCCAAGTCGTCTCCCGACGAAGACTTGGACGCAAGTGTTGTCAGCAGCTTTACTCACGAAAGCCCTCATCCTGAACAAGCCGAATATCCCTCGAAAGTTGAAAGGACAGTCGAGATGCGGTGTATACAATGGAACGCGACTTGGGGAGAGAAAGGGATGAGCCGCTGACACCTGCAGCGAAGGGTGCGCCTCGAGAGTCGCGCCGGAAGGAAGAAACTGGGGGCCGAAGGGCTCGGGCCGCGAGCCGCGCGCCTCGAGGCGACGTTAGGGCGCCCGATGACGTCAGCGCCTCGAGGCGACGTTAGGGCGCCCGATGACGTCAGCGCCTCCAGGCGACGTTAGGGCGCCCGATGACGTCAGCTTGCTTGTTCCGGCAGAGCACCAGCCTGCTGGGTTTCAGAGCAGAAGCCTCGTCTTCCGTGGGTGGGCTCCACTTTCAGTCGAGTCTCCATCCTTTGCTGTGCTGGGTCCGTTGTGCTGGGCCTCTCAAGAGCGTATCTAGACTTGGTGGTGAATTAAACCCTTCCTCCCAGTAACTCCGGGCACTCATGGAACATTCTCCAGGGTAGACTGCATGCTTGGCCATGAAACAGTTCTCAATAAATCTTAAAAGGACTCAGAAGATCTTAAAATCATACAAAATGTGTTCCTTGACCTTGATGATAATAAATTAGAAGCAAACAATAATACATGTGGGAGAATACTGCATGTTTGAAAATTTTAAATAAGACACTTATGAGTAACTAATGGAGTAAAGGAGATATTAAAATTAGAAATTATTTTGAACTGAATTTAAGTGAAAACATGGCATATCAAGTTTACAGAATGCAGCTAACAGAGTACTTAGAGAAGAGCTTGTAACATCTATCTCCAAGAGGAACATTCTTAAACCAGTAACCTAGTTTTCATCTTAAGAAACCAGACCAGGGAAAGCAGGCTTCTGCTCAGGGAAGCAGAATAAAGGAAGTCATAGATATTTACATATGTATGTAGTATATATATTTATTTATGGAAAGCAAAGAAGTGGAAAACATTAAAATAGAGAAAGTCAGTGAAGCCGAAAGTTGGTTCTTTGAAAAGATCGAACAAAAGTGACAAATTTAGCTTGACTACTGAGGGTAAAATACAAAAAGTGAGGAGAAACAAAAGCACCAAAGCTAGGGATGCACAGGGAAGGGACACTGCTGTTGATCTTGTAGAAAATGAGATAATCATAAGGTGATAACTTGGTGCCAACAAACAACAAAACTCAGGTGAGATGGACGGATTCCTGGGAAAACGCAAGTTACCGAGACTGGCCACAGAAGAGATGGAAAGTCCAAATTGTCCTGTGACGGATGAGGATATTTAATTAGCAGCTAAAAATCTTTTCGCAAGGAAAAGCCCGGGACCAGATGGCTCCCTGGTGCCCTGTGTGCTGTGTACTCAGTTGTGTTCAGCTCTTTCAGCCCAGCGAACCGTGGCCGGCCAGGCTCCTCTGTGCATGGGATCCTCCAGACAAGAGCACTGTAACAAATGCTGTAGGACCAGGCAGTGTGGACGAGGAAGAACCCTGTTCCCGTCCCACCTCTAGGATTCTCTTCTTCAAGACTCCAAGGTGTGCACGATGTGTGTTCAAGGTTGTTTATTGTGATGTTATTTATCAAGGGTAAAAAAACTCGAAACTATATGTCAATAAATACATACATATATATAGTTGGGCTATAAAGAAAGTTGAGTGCCAAGGAATTGATGCTTTTGAACTGTGGTGTTGGAGAAGACTCTTGAGAGTCCCTTGGACTGCAAGGAGAGCCAAGCAGTCCATCCTAAAGGAAACCAGTCCCGAATATTCACTGGAAGGACTGATGCTGAAGCTGAAGCTCTAATACTTTGGCCACCTGATCCAAAGAACTGACTCACTGGAAAAGACCCTGATGCTAGGAAAGATTGAAGGCAGGAGGAGAAGGGGACGACAGAGGATGAGATGGTTGGATGGCATCACTGACTCAATGGACATGAGTTTGAGTAAGTTCCAGGAGTTGGTGATGGACAGGGAGGCCTGCCATGCTGCAGTCCATGGAGTTGCAAAGAGTCAGACGCAATTGACCTGAACTGATGTCAAAAAAGGCAGAGAGAATGTTAAAAAAAAAAAAAAAGCCTTGGAGAGAATGTGATCTCAGCAATCATTAAATTAGAAATCCATCTTCCTCTTTCCTCTGCAAAAACTGTCCCTTTAAAAATCAAACCATCTTGAAGATCCAGATGCTAAGCCCCTAGTTACTGTTTCCAAGTTAACTGGAGCAAACAAACAACTAGAAGGAAATTTAAAAAAAAAAAAAAAAAAGACGAGCCCTGCCCCGCCACCAAGTGCCACTGCAGTTAAAACAAGAGGAGCGGGGGCTGAGAGATGGCGTCTGCGCAGCGGATGCGGAAGCCGCCCACTGCCCCGCCCTGCGCCAGCGTCACCTTCCGTCTTCCTTCTTCGGTCGCCAGTCGTCTGTCCCTCTGTTTGATTCTCCCATTTCTGGACCTCCAGAGTCAGCATGTTCCTACCTTGCAGATATTGCATCTCTGCGGACCAGTTACCGATCCGACGGAGGGTCCTCTGTGGTGCATGCGGCTGGGTCTGCTTCCCCCGACACACCCTCACCCATGTCCTGTCTTTGCAGCAGTCCTCACTGACCTGTCCAGTGGCTCCGGATTCAGACTCAGTAAACCGTGACAGTGACGGCAGCGGACGAGCAGGCAATGCTCTGTTTGTTTTCTGTTGGAAGAAAGCTCTGCCGTGGTTGCAGTGACAGATAGTTTTGCCAAGTGCAGCTGAGTTTCTGAAACACAGAAAGCACCTTTGGGGTGAGTGTAATAATATGGAGCAGCCCCACTTATAAAGGAATCCGTATAGCCAGGCTCACTAGCAAATTGGACAGTTCTCACATAGCAAATTTTAATAGGCAGTAAATACAATAGATCTGTCAAAACATGGTAAATTAGATATCCTCCAATTCAGACTGTCAGTTGGTTAAAAAGTGTGGATGTGGCTCAAGTTCTCAAAGAAGGTCAATCAGCAGTCATTAGGTGGGGAATCCACGCTGCTGTTGGACATTTCCACAGCCTATATTTTCCTCTCCTGTTGCTGTTTTGCACTGCTCTTTTCTCACTGAAGTCTTTTGTGTAAATGCCAGGAGAGCTCAGGGCATCTTTTTCCACTTGGAAACTGCTGCACATAGAGGACAACGGGAATTTGAATTAAAAAAAGCTTTGAGTTTGTTTTTGAAATCGAATTGCTGTTTGAAAAATGAGGCCCATGAGAGAAAATGGAACAGACTTTAACTTTTCTAAAAAGTTGCTTCACACGTTTTTTTCACTGTGAAGAACTTTTTATCTCATTTAAGACTGCTTAAATAACCTAATTTTTACTCCAGTGGTGAAATCCATTATATATGTTAGCTGTCAGCAATTAGTTGTGCAAAATATACATATTTTAATTGTGAAAATGTATTACTGTTAGAATTATTCCTGTGTATGTGTATATAATTGATTTTTAAAAAGAAATCGGGTTCTGTATTTACCTATTCTCTGTGAAACAAATAAATGACTGAAAAAGACAGCTATGTCTTTTGAAGTATTGCTAGCAATTCTAAGGTGAAACTTTTTCATCTTGTAAACTGACTGAATGAATGTCAGCTCACCACTTCCTCCTGGGGCTTCCACTCAACCACTTGACTTTTCTAGTTAATTTTGCTCCTCTTGAAAATACATTCTCATTAAGTGACTGCTGCTGCTAAATATCTGGGTTTAAATTCTGTTCCTTTATCTTTGTAGCCATCAGCTACAAGGTATTAGCATTATACTTGGAAAACCCACGGTTTGCTATGAAAATCCAATTCAGAAACCCTGCCTTTGACTGGTGAGGTTGCTTCTGGGTGCTGTTACGTTTGAAACTGATTAGCAGCGCCTTACAGTCTAAAAAATTTTGAGTTCATCATCTCATAGTTGCTGTTGACTTCATGAAAAAATTCTCGAGTTACAAGGAAGGAGGAATGTCATCTGAATACATCTGTGCTTTTATAAATGCAGATGGATAACAAAACAGACCGAGAGAGACAAGACTCGACATACGGACCGTCCATCCTCCTGTCCTTTAAGGGCCCTGCTGGCTCATGTAATTAAACAAGGTCTTTTTAGACCAGCTTAAAGGTAGTAGAATATCCAATACAAATAGAAGCATTTTTTATCAGCTGCTTTCTGATGATAATGGGCAAATCTGTCTCTGCTTTCAGCATTTGAAAAATTTTGTCTTCAAATGAGATAAGGTATCAGAGATAAACGTCTCGAAGCATATTTAAGTATTCTAACAGAGCTTATTGTGTTAATCAATTCCAAATGTCAGTATCCAAAGTCTATGGATAAATGTTTGGTTTTGAAAAACAAAATTAAAGAAATCAAACAAATAATTAAAAGAAACCTTAACTCTCATCCTTAAATGCTTAATAGAGTAGTAAGTGAGACTTTATCTACTACCAAGGAAGGCCTGGACGAATTGGGCGATGGGGCTCGTGTGTGGGTTTGAAGACTCAGTGTTACAAAGATGTCCTAAAATATGTTTCCATGTTCTTTACTCTGTTCCTGTTGATTCTGCCTTGGTTTAGCCCCTTCTAATTCCACACTGTGTGTGCATGCTTAGTTGCTCAGTCCCTGTCCGATTCTTTGCGACCCAGACAGTAGCCCACCAGGCTCCTCTGTCCATGGGATTTCCCAGGCAAGAGTACTGGGGTGGGTTGCCATTTCCTCCTGCAGGGGACCTTCCCGACCCAGGGGTTGAATCTGTCTCACCTGTGTCTCCTGTGCTGTAGGTGGGTTCTTTACCAGCTAAGCTATCGGGAAAACCCATAAAAATGGGGTTGGGGGGGTGGCGGGCTAATGGTAGGGGAGTGAGGGAAACTGGCAAGCTGATTCTAAAATCTGCATGGAAATACAGACGGCTCAGAGCAACCACGGCAACCTTACGCTACCAGAACTTATAAACGCTGCTGAATACTGAGACTAATATTAAGCTATAGTCATAAATACAGTGTGGTTGTGGCACAAAGATGAACATTGTTTTAGCGGAAAGAGACCAAAAGTAGACACACACATTATGATCACCCTGATTCATGTCAAAGCAAGTACTGCTGTACAGCAGGCAAAGCAGGGCCAGGCCAGTAAATGCTGCTGTGGCAGTGAGGCGCTGAATAAAGCATCCACATCCAGGGTTGATAAAGAACTGCTGCAAACAGATAAGGAGGGGAGAGGTACCAGGCACGCGTCTGCTGCTTCTCTCTGTCAAGGATGTTAGTTTCTACTGAATCTCTAGTCAAGCACAGATGATTGTTTATCTGTCTTGCTGCCATTTGTATCTGTCTTATCTGCCTATCTGTCTGTCTATCCTTCTATCTATACATATCTGACAATATTTGAAGGACAATTTCTTACAGTTTATCTAAATATGTATTAAATACAGCAAAATTGTATATGTCTATAGACTTGTATAATTGTCTACTAAATTATATGTCAGATTACTCAGAACCTAACAACACAAGAGAACTTGACTAGAGAAAGAACAGGAACTTTTTACAACCACACCTGACAGAAATGCTAGATCCTGGTCCAGTGTCCATTCCTAGTCTCTTACTAATACAGTAGAGCCCTGAGTTTATTTAGGGCAACATTAGACACAGTTCTAAATTGGCAGTCTCTCGCCTTGCAGATGGAGTGTGGCTTCTAATGCAGAGAACTTCTAACACAGTGAATGAGATGGAAACAGCGTACTGTACTTGGTCCTGACAGGAGCTTGCAGGAAAGCCCCTTCAGAGGGTTTTCAGCAGCTGCTATGGACCCTTAACCCTTGGTCCCCTCGCCCCCAGCCTTTGGGGCTGGGGTTCTGAACTGCAGAAACCCCTCTGGGGCCATCACAGGAGGCTGAATTGCAGAGACCCAAGCGCTGACACCTATGAACTGCAGATGCCGTGACCTGTTCCCGAACGTTTCGTGTCCTGGGGGAACAGAGCGCTGGTGTTGCTTAAGCTCTGGATGCTCAGATGTTCTCTTTCGTGGAGCTCAAGTAACGCTCAAGACACCAGCGTACACCCCTCTCCATCGCCCGTGAACATTAGACAATCACAGAAACACACCTGAGCCCTTTTCTGCTCCTAATTTGATTACCAAGTTCTACACTTTGCTTTCTTGGAAGCCATTTACCCAATGAAGGAGTGGGTGGTTCTTTTTTCCTTACACTTGAAGTTAAATGGAATATGGAATGATGTATGATTAAGCAGAATCTTTTGTATCTATGGCAACTGAAAACCTTGTTTCTACANGCTAGATCCTGGTCCAGTGTCCATTCCTAGTCTCTTACTAATACAGTAGAGCCCTGAGTTTATTTAGGGCAACATTAGACACAGTTCTAAATCGGCAGTCTCTCGCCTTGCAGATGGAGTGTGGCTTCTAATGCAGAGAACTTCTAACACAGTGAATGAGATGGAAACAGCGTACTGTACTTGGTCCTGACAGGAGCTTGCAGGAAAGCCCCTTCAGAGGGTTTTCAGCAGCTGCTATGGACCCTTAACCCTTGGTCCCCTCGCCCCCAGCCTTTGGGGCTGGGGTTCTGAACTGCAGAAACCCCTCTGGGGCCATCACAGGAGGCTGAATTGCAGAGACCCAAGCGCTGACACCTATGAACTGCAGATGCCGTGACCTGTTCCCGAACGTTTCGTGTCCTGGGGGAACAGAGCGCTGGTGTTGCTTAAGCTCTGGATGCTCAGATGTTCTCTTTCGTGGAGCTCAAGTAACGCTCAAGACACCAGCGTACACCCCTCTCCATCGCCCGTGAACATTAGACAATCACAGAAACACACCTGAGCCCTTTTCTGCTCCTAATTTGATTACCAAGTTCTACACTTTGCTTTCTTGGAAGCCATTTACCCAATGAAGGAGTGGGTGGTTCTTTTTTCCTTACACTTGAAGTTAAATGGAATATGGAATGATGTATGATTAAGCAGAATCTTTTGTATCTATGGCAACTGAAAACCTTGTTTCTACACAAACTTCAAGTGTTTTACAAGACTTGTTTGTTTATTTTGGTTAAATTGTGGAAGGAGAATGGAGTGGGGTCTTGCATTTTCGGTCAGTATAAAATAACACTTATAACACTTTGAATTTTTCTTAATGTTTCGGTATAAGAAAGAGGTCTTTCATGTGCTTTAAATTGTTTTCTATTTTGATTATAGAGGATAATTTTTTTGAAGGAAGATATCCTATTTTTATAAATGTTGCATATACAAAGCTCTTAATTACATTTAAAATATTTTAATAATTATTATTTGTAATAATCTGTGCTAAAGTAGAATAAGAACCAAAAATCAACTTCATATGAAGATTTGTCTTAGAAGCACTGAATAAACCAGATCTTCTCTCCTTGATTTACCTTTCTTGCCTCCCTTCTGTTTTGCTTTTGTCTGCCCTCCATTCATCCTTGAGAATTTAATATGTATTTATTCTGCACACCGTGGCAATTAATTAATAACTAAGACACAACAGAATTGTAAGTCATAGTTTCTTTTATTTGGGAGCTCACTGTGTAGCTGAGTAAACGAAGCTTGCGGTTTGAAACACTCCTGCACTCTAGAGAAAAGCACCATGTGCTGGGAAAAGGAAAGGTTCCATTTTCTTACTCCCAGAGCACAGTAAGAGGAAGGTGTTTCTGTCAGTTGTGGATCAGAGAGCAGACCCCTGCGCCAGGAGGAGAGGCTCGAGTTGGCCTTGGAGAGGGATGGCTGGGTGAGAGAAACATGGAGGGTTTTCCAACAGAGAGGAGCAAAGTTGCCTCGTGAGTAGCCGCAGCCATTTGGGAAGTGCCAGGGAGCCAGAGCGCAGGGGTGGCTCCCGAGGACCAAGTTCCAGGCCCTCTAGGCAGAGGGCTGACGCGAAGAGCGCTCTCTCGAGGAGAGAATGCCTTGAAACCCATGTCCTGAGTTAGGACACAACGTGGGCCCCACCATGCCTGCTTTAGACATTCCTCAGCAAAGCTGATCACGGGCCTGAGGGCCTGTGCTGGTCCTCGTAGAACTCTGATCACTGAATCTGGAAGCTGCCCACCCATGTGTATGATTCAGTGGTTTCTAATATATGCACAGAGCTGTGCAACTGTCATCACTCCGGAAAAGCCCCACCCCAGCCCCTGCCTAGGTGCGATCACTAGCCCTCTTTCTGTTCTGTGGCTTTGACTCTTCTGAGGATTTCACACAAATGGGACAGCACAGCACACGGCCTTCCCTGCCTGCTCCCTTTCGCTTTGAAAACTGTTTTCAGGGCTCATCCGTGTTGCAGTGTGTGTTAGTACTTCGTCCGAATAATGTCTCATTTTATGAATACGCCACATTTGTTCATTCATCAGTTGATGGGCGTTTGGGTTGTTTCCTTTTTGGCAGTTACGCCATGAACATTTGAATTCAGGTTTTTCGTATGGATTATGTTTTTCATTTCTCACCTAAGCATGGAATTCCTGGTTCTTGTGGAATCCATGTGGGTTCACTGTATCATCTCTGTGGTTAATCTTTTGAGGAACTGTGAAATTGTCTTCCATTGTGGCTGCATCATTTTATACCCCCCAGCGCTTGTGGGGATCTGATTTCTCCGCATCGTCACCAACCCTTGTTATCATCTGGCTTTTTGATTACAGCCATCCTCGTGGGCGTGAGGTGCAGGTTGCTATTTTAATTTGAAATTGCTTGATGACAGTGGTGTTGAGCATCTTCTCATGTGCTTGTTGGCCATCGGTGTATCTTATTTGGAGGCATGTCTTCCAGTCCCTTTGCCCAATATTAAATTGGGTTTAATTGCCCATTTATTATTGAGTTTTAAGATTTCTTTATATATTCTAGATGCAAGTCCCTTTTCAGATAGATGGTTTGCAAATATTTTCTCCCATTCAGCACACAGCAAGGCCTTAATAAAACCTTGTTGAGTAAGTATTTGGATGTTCAAAATTGTATTTCTATCACAATATTATTACCAAAATAAAGTTTAGTCAACTATATACCAATGATAAATTCCCTGATTTGAAACTATTAAAACCTATCAAGAGAAGTGGACACATCTGTCACCATTTTATCATCTTTAAATTCAGCATTACGATTGGTGAGGTGTTGAAAGTCCATCATTTTAATGAATGTGCAACTGACAAAAATATGCAATGCCATTTGTCACTTGAAAGTTTGATATTTGATTTTCAAACTCTGCAGATGGAAAAGGTGGAAGCAGACCTGACTCGGTCCAAGTCTCTCCGTGAGAAGCAGTCCAAGGAGTTCCTGTGGCAGCTGGACGACACCAAGCAGAGATACGAGCAGCAGGTGCGTCGGCCCGAGGCCCTGGGGCTGCTGTGCGCTCGTCTCCGCCACACGCCCCCTCTAGCACAGCATCTGCACGGCAAAAACACTTAGGGCAGACAAAGTGTGATTCCCTTTGTTAGATTAATGAATTATAACAAAATAATTAGCATATAAATAAGTAGCAAAGATTATAAGAAAATCTTTAATGTCCCAATAAATAAACTGGCAAAGGAAAGAAAGATACATAAGAAGTAAATTGAGTAAATGACCATGTAGAAATATCTTCAGCCTTGGTGTTAATAAAAATGCAAATTAAAGTGATGTACCATCTAAAGTTGACAAAAGTTTTGTAAAATTGGCACTTTTATATACTGCTAGTGGCATTTTAAGTTAGTGTAGCCAAAAAAATTTCTGTAGCATCTGCTAAGAGTCATGAAAAATGTTTACATTTTCCGGCCCAATTATCCTTAATCTTGAAAATCAGACAGAAATACTCAAACAATGATGTTAATTATTTTTTAGATGGTTGATTCTTTTCTACATGCTCTACTTTCCACCCTGTGATAGTCTTTTTAACATGACAGTCCCTTTTTTTAGGGTAAAAATAAATTTATAGAAACTCCTTTGAAAGACTGTTAAGCTTCAAAGGCTTTTCTCAGAGTCATAGATTTGAAGCTGTACCAGATTTTTGTCTTTTATAGTCTTGGTCAAAAATATTTAATAAGGAAAGTTGATCAATTATTTAAAGGATTCATACTATTAATAGAATCAATACACTATTGCATCAATCTTATTTCATTTTCATAAAAAGGAAATTATATAGATGTTTGATGAGTGTATAATAGGAATTTTTGGAAAACCACTCAAAGGTCTCTGAGGTCAGTGCAGATTTAACCTGCTTCTCTTCTTCCCGTGTCGTGAGCTGATCATCAGCACCCTTGCTGAGAGTGAAGCTTCCAGTCACTTATGAGGCAGGACTATGATCTCGGAGGTGTTAGGAGAACATTTATTGACCTGATAATATAAAAACTTTTTAAAAACCCCTTTTTAAGCTGAAAATTCTATCAACCAGAATGGTATTCCCCTGACCACTCCAAACTGCCGACGATTTAACGCTGGAAGTGTATCATGAGGAAAGATAGCACGGAGTCGTGTCCCCCAAAGCATAGCCGAGCAGACTCCTCTCTGTGAACCGGCGGCAGTGGCAGAGGGCGGGGCTTCGCTCAGCCACGGGAGGGGCCCTGGAGTGGGCGGGGCTTCGCTCAGCTGTGGGAGGGCCCCTGAGGTGGGGCGGGGCAGGGGGCGGGGCTTCGCTCAGCCGTGGGAGGGGCCCTGGAGTGGGCGGGGCTTCGCTCAGCTGTGGGCGGGCCCTGGGCAGCGTGGTGTGGGGCCCACTGTGGGTGCGACTGTGGGGTGCGAGGCAGAGGCCCGCTCCGAGTGACCAGAGTCGCCACAGCCTCTGTGGGGTGTGGAGGCTCAAAGGCCAGTCACCAGAGCCTCAGTGGGGTGCGGGGGAGGCCGGCTCTGAGTGACCAGGAAGAGAGGAAGAACCCGGGACGACGGGCAGTGGAGGGTCAAAGGCAGTCTCCTCGGATTGTCCACCTATCAGGTCGCGAGGAGTAGGTCACTTATGGTCACTGCGTTTTAAGCAGAATGATGAAAAACGCAAACATGTTCCAAGGAGAGTTTCCAGAACTAAGGACGTGTGGCGTGAGGTCAGAGGAGTGTTTCAAGAAGTAAGGGTATTTGCCAAGAGAGGACGAGACTCCGGAGCGTTGCATGTTACGTATTTTTAAATTCCAGGCCTGTAATAGGGAAGTCTTACGGTTGGTCTGTGTGGTGAAAGTCACTCAGTCGTGTCCAGCTCTGTGCGACCCCGTGGACTACGGAGTCCATGGAGTTCTCCAAGCCAGAACAGTGGAGTGGGTGCCATTCCCTTCTCCAGGGGATCTTCCCGACCCAGGGACTGACCCCAGGGTTCTTTACCAGCTCAGCCCCCAGGAAAGCCGGACAGTGGCTGCAGTGGCGTGCAGGAGGACACACGCCCGGCCAGCCCCACTGCCACCTGCTTTCCAGACCCCAGCCCCTTCCCGCCCTCACAGCTGCTCTGAGAGGCAGCTCCATCGTCTGTTGCTCAGTCTCCCAGTCGTGGAGACTGAGCTCATCTGGGCAGGTTACTGGCCAGAGGGGCCGCTCAGCGATCAGGTGACGGGGTTGGACGTGGATGTGAACGTGAGTTGTGCTCTTCACGCTAACAGCCCCCGGGGTGTCTGGGGACAGAAATTGAGCCTCTACGTGAATGGTATTGTGGCAACATTTTGAATCATTTCAAGGTCGTTCTTTCCTAAAGGCTTATTCCAGTGTGCAGTGGTTTGTCTCGTGAGAAAGTAAGTTTCCCTCCTGAGTGTCTGCAGGTGACTGTCCTGAGTGCTGGGGGCAGGGGGTCCCTTCCAGGTCCAACATCGGTGACCGTCCACACCTTCCATCAGACCCTGGCCCCCCGCCTCCCC
>SJYX01019950.1:49421-74594 GCA_006410675.1 Oreotragus oreotragus
GGGGGGTACTATTCATCTTCGCCGCTGCGAGGGATGCTTTGGTGGAAAAGTTTTAGAAGCATTTATCCGGTCTAATCCTCACATTTTATAATGAGGGAGCCCGCATCCAGAGGAAATGAATGACTGGTGCCTTCTGGGCCTCAATTTCCTTACTCAGTGCGACTTGTGAGCCCCTCCCACATAGAGAGCCCAGTGCCAGGAACTGTAATGAAGTGAAAAAAGCAGAGTGGTATTTTAAAACATTTCAGCCCAAATGCAGGCATAAAGTGTGCAGATGTGGAGAGACAACGTCAAACACATGGGATAAACACTCACACAAATATCCTGCGAAGCCCAGGCTTTCATCAAGATTTCCTGTTTCTTTCCTGTATGACCCGTTGGAACAGAGAGACCATTCTGATTGTCTTTTCACAAGCCTCACTCAAGTTGGAAACAAACAACAAAGCAGGCATGCTAGGATTTCCTGAACCGTGGGTTTTTTTTTTTTTTTTTGGGCAATTCCAACATTTCATTCTTTAATCTTATATTTTATATCTTCTCTTTTCCCTGCAAAGCCTTTAAAGGGAAATGTAGTTCAACAGATAAACAAGTGGCCAGATTCTCCAGGAAGAATAAACACTTACTGTTGAGGATGATTAAAAACACTGGACAGCCCAATCCTTACACGACACCACTGTTTGGAACAAAATGTTTTGGTAGCAAAGACAAGCCAGGAATTATAGAAGATAAGAGCGCAACTGGGACATTTGAAAATCATTTGAGATATTTTAGAAACAGCATGCAATTCCCAGTCTTTTCTCTGTAAAATATCACCTAAATTTTTTAGGTGATACAACCTGAAAACATGGACCTGTTTTGAATCATACTGTTAGTCTCCACTGGGAAAGGACACAGCAGAAAGTGAGGGCGGAGACAGGGAAGGGGGCCCGGCACTGAGGGGGCGGCACCCGTGGGTGGGGGCAGGGCTGGGCCTCAGCTTTTGGGNTGTAAAATATCACCTAAATTTTTTAGGTGATACAACCTGAAAACATGGACCTGTTTTGAATCATACTGTTAGTCTCCACTGGGAAAGGACACAGCAGAAAGTGAGGGCGGAGACAGGGAAGGGGGCCCGGCACTGAGGGGGCGGCACCCGTGGGTGGGGGCAGGGCTGGGCCTCAGCTTTTGGGGGGGGGGAGGTGCGGCGCCAGGCTCAGAGGTCTGTGATCTGCAGTCGGAAAGCAAGGGTGTGTTCACTCCTGAGGGCTTCCTCTGCGGCAGGAGAGAAGACCGTTTGTTGACACTGAAGGCATCAGGTGGACAGGGGAGCCAAGGCGGGCGGGAACCGTCTGAAACGACTCGGGTGATGGCAGGGCTGGTCTGACAGCAGCAGCTCAGTGAAGTTTCTGTCAGGTGGTGAGGCCTCAGGTGAGGTTAGTGACCATGGATTTGCAGGTCTCCCTAAAAATTCTTCAAAATGGATTTCTGTGTAATTTGTTAATTTCTATGTCTAGTATGCCCCTGTTTTTCTGTCTTATTGCTCACCTTATCATCCTCTCTTAAAAAAGTCTTTCTTTCTCGGTTATCCTCTAAGTTTGTAATGGTCTTTGAGCCTCAGTTGCGGTCACTGGGCTCCTAGGTGGTGATGAAGACGAGTGCAGACCCTGGTCTTTCAGTTCTTTCCTTCCGTAGCCACCTGATGCAGGCATGCAGCTGTGCTGTGCAGCACAGATGGGTCCTCTAGGCACCTGGCGTCCTGGCGTTCAGACTGTGAAGGGCTGGGATCCCAGCCCACAGAACCGCGTTGGTGAAAAGTGCCTAACGCCCCACCTCTTCTTCCCTTCCCCTCCACCTTTCCTTGGCTTGGAATTGTTATTGTCTAGCTTCGTACAAATGGCACCTTTCCTTCGAGTGGGACTGAAGGGGGCAAAGATGAATGTGGTCTTTTTCAGTGACTGTCACGTGAAGACGATTTACTTTAGGGACACCTCAGTTTACAAGGGGCTTCCCTGATGGCACAGTGGTAAAAAACTCGCTTGACAATGCAGGAGACATAGGAAACTCGGGTTTGATCCCTGGGTTGGGAAGATCCCCTGGAGAAGGAAATGGCAGTCCACTCATGCCATTTTGCCTGGAGAATTCCACGGACAGGGGAGCCTGGTGGGGTACAGTCCGTGGGGCTGCAAAGAGTTGGACACGACGGAAGCAACTGAGTGCTTTCTGCACTTGAGTACAATAGAAAAACGATTCTATGGTTCGAGAAAAACGTTTCCTAAGTAGGGAAATGGCTCAGCGACGATCCCACTCTCCAGGCTCCTTCAACGTCTGAGCTCAAATCCTGTTCTTCATCACTTAATTCACATTTACTGAGCAGCCTCTGCGTGCGAACACTGCACGGGGCTTCGATGTGGCGGTGTGCATGGTGGCATCTGCCCTGTTGGTGGGGAGCCCACGGCACCCCAGCCTGAGTACAAAGTGTGAGGTGAGGCCATGACCGCCACGCAGAGGCGCAGTGAGACACCGCATCTGAGTGCAGGGCCCGCTACGCCAGTGTGTCCTTTCATCGTAGATGTTAGACGGGCGAGCCTTGCTGATAATGTGGAATGGCGCTTGAAGGAGGGGGGACTCGGGTTTTCCAGCTGAGCGACCAGGAGGACAAACAGTGGTGACAGACGCTGACTCCCAGAGAGGAAGTACCTGGACTGAGCTGGGGACGCAGCGGCAGCCAGACGTGGGCACCAGAGGGAGGAAATGGCAAGAATGCCCAAGAGCAGCCTGGGGGCGGCCGTGGGTGGGTGCAGCTTCCCATGCTGTGCGCAGCTGGGCCACAGGCAGGAGACGAGGACCTGAGTCCCCAGCTGTGCAGGCGTCGCCGGCCGGGAGGCTGGATGGAGGCCGACAGCTGGCCGCTGCGGTGGCAGGAAGGTCTTTGCGCCTTGATGAGTCCAGGCCAGTGGAGGGGGCGGGAGCAGCAGTGCAGGCAGTGCAGGGGGCAGAACGAGAGCAGCCCCTCTGCTGTCCAGAGTCAGCTGCAGTGGCGGCGGCTGCCCCTCCTTCTGAAAGCCCCGGCGGCGGCTGAGCTGCGGCCGTCGGGGTGCTGGGGGACCCCTGGGGTCAGAGGAGCGTTGTGCTCAGGACGCCTGACGCTCTCCAGGCTCTCGGCTCTCACGTTTGCATCCACTTGACCCGAGAGCGGAGATGGTTGTGTTGCAGGGCGGCTCTCCCCAGGGCTCCCAGCTGGCAACTCCTCTTCCTCCTTCTCGAACCGGAGAACAAGGAGGGCATCCCTTCCCACCTCCTGCAGCTGCAACTCATCCCCCACCAAGGCTTGCAGAATGTGGCTTTGCCATCTGGTCACCCTGAGCTCCTTTCAGCTAATGTTTTCACCGTAGCCCCTCCCTTTCTGTGCATTGCGTCCCTCGGTCGTGTCTGTAACCTGCTCTTCTGGCTTAGGGGTTTCTGACTTTAAGGCATGAAACGGTGGGACAGGTGATCTTCTATGTAGCGTGAACTGAGGAGTAATGACTTGCTGCCTCCCATTTGTCTTTTAAAGGTTAATAATATAAGATTGCGAACGGGTCTTCAGGTCGTACTGGAGAAGAAAATGGCAACCCACTCCAGGATTCTTGCCTGGGAAACCCCATGGACAGAGGAGCCTGGCGGGCTGCAGTCCAAGAGGTCATGGAGGGTTGGACGCGACTGAGTGAGAGACAGCAGCAACAGGCGGCCTCTGCTCGCCCTGAGCTTGCTGTCGAACAGCTCCGAGAACTTCGGCTTCCTATTCGAGACCCTCGGAGCCTTGGCCGTCCAGCCCGCCCGGCCGGCCTCTCAGGCCTGGCGTGTGCTCCTGCCCCGAGCACTTGTGTGGCGCCTCTGGTGGAGGCAGGAGGCCGTGGTCAGACTGTGGCAGGATCCAGTCTGAGGGCGAGGTCTGTGCCTTCAGGGGCCTCAGAATCCCGGCCGGAGTGTGCTGGGGGTGCGTCGTGGGTGGAGCACCATCCTTCTTGGTCTCCTGTTTGATAATTCCTTGTGAGTCAACCTTGCGATTTCTATGCAATGCAGCAGTTTTCTCTCGCAGACCCAGCCCCCGCTGTTGAGTCCAGGATCACAGAGGACTGGCTACCAGATGACTCACCAGTTTGCTTTCATGCCCAGCCAGTTCCAGGCCCCCCACTCAGTGAGCACGGAGGTGATGGGCCTCCTCCCCCAGAGCACTGACACAGAGACCTTGCTGAGACTTGCTGTCCTCCCTGCGGATGTCGCCTGCTGTCCCATCCTCCACACAACCCCTGCCGTGCCGCCTCCTGGTCACCATGAACTCCCTTAAACATGACTGGTCAGCTAGTGTGCGGGAGCTCCAGGTGAAGGGACACGCTGCTTCAGTTCACTGTTGAGACGTGCCCACGTGCCAAGGACATGTATCTACACTTAGGGGCTGGGCTGAATTTTAACACAATCCACCTGGATGATGGCATTATGAATATTATCCTTAAGATGTTCCTGAAACATTAGGGTTTTTCTCCTGGACTCTACTGTTAATCTGGGGAGGACCCCCCTGCCTGAAACTGATGACAGTGAGGAAACCAAAGGGCTTGTGATGTCTAGAAGTTGGTCAGGCAGCACTGGACTGGGCAGTCAGGACTGAGCTATTTCACTTGCAAAGGCTTCAGAAAGCCTTGAGATTGCTCACTAACCAGCCTCACTGAGCAGCAGGCCCTGACACTAGAGCAAACTGTTTGAATGGTTTAGTTTCTGAACAGCTATCTTTAGGCTTCAGATGCCATTCTCTCTCTCTCATCTGTGCCTGGTTTTGAAAATGAACGAACTGAAATGTGAACATAAGCAGGATCCCGTCCCGCCTGTTGGAACTCCTCAGACAACTCAGCGTTTCTGTGCAAGAGCGCTGGTCGTCGAGCCTGGAGCATGACTGCACCGTTGCTGGTCCCCCTCAGCCAGTCCTGGCCTCACGTCTTTTCTTGGGGGAAAACTTCTGTAATTCTTCTGCCTTAATTGTAGGTCTATCAGTTACTTTAAGGATTCCTTAGAGTATCGTAAAATATTTTACTTTCTATAAATTTTAAATCACACCCATTCTCTTCATTTTTTTTTTTTTTTGAGACTTGAGAATCAGATCTGAGTAGAACTTTTTAGCTCCTTCTATTTCCTTGTGGAAAATTCTGAAAGACATGGGAATACCAGACCATCTGACCTGCCTCTTGAGAAATCTGCATGCAGGTCAGGAAGCAACAGTTAGAACTGGACATGGAACAACAGACTGGCTCCAAATAGGAAAAGGAGTACGTCACAGCTGTATATTGTCTCCCTGCTTATTTAACTTCTATGCAGAGTACATCATGAGAAACGCTGGACTGGAAGAAACACAAGCTGGAATCAAGATTGCCGGGAGAAATATCAATAACCTCAGATATGCTGATGACACCACCCTTATGGCAGAAAGTGAGGAGGAGCTAAAAAGCCTCTTGATGAAAGTGAAGGAGGAGAGCGAAAAAGTTGGCTTAAAGCTCAACATTCAGAAAACGAAGATCATGGCATCCGGTCCCATCACTTCATGGGAAATAGATGGGGAAACAGTGGAAACAGTGTCAGACTTTATTTTTTTGGGCTCCAAAATCACTGCAGATGGTGACTGCAGCCATGAAATTAGAAGACGCTTACTCCTTGGAAGAAAAGTTATGACCAACCTGGATAGTATATTCAAAAGCAGAGACATTACTTTGCCAACTAAAGTCCGTCTAGTCAAGGCTATGGTTTTTCCTGTGGTCATGTATGGATGTGAAAGTTGGACTGTGAAGAAGGCTGAGCGCCGAAGAACTGATGCTTTTGAACTGTGGTGTTGGAGAAGACTCTTGAGAGTCCCTTGGACTGCAAGGAGATCCAACCAGTCCATTCTGAAGGAGATCAGCCCTGGGATTTCTTTGGAAGGAATGATGCTAAAGCTGAAACTCCAATACTTTGGCCACCTCATGCGAAGAGTTGACTCATTGGAAAAGACTCTGATGCTGGGAGGGATTGGGGGCAGGAGGAGAAGGGGACGACCGAGGATGAGATGGCTGGATGTCATCACGGACTCGATGGACGTGAGTCTGAGGGAACTCCGGGAGTTGGTGATGGACAGGGAGGCCTGGCGTGCTGCGATTCATGGGGTCGCAAAGAGTCGAACACGACTGAGCGACTGAACTGAACTGATTTCCTTGTTACATGTTTAAATCTTCTACTAAAGTATATAATTTCATTATTATAATGCTTGATAGTATAACACTGAGCAGGAATAATGTGTCCAAGACTATTCTAAAAATATCCCAACTCAATAATTCATATACTTGGCTGCCTGAAAATGATGCAGTAATGTCAATAAAATTTTAAATTCTCTTTTTTGTTGGGATTAACATTGTAGTTGTGTGACTCACAGAGTCAACCACACACATTTATTTTAAATAATCATAGAAAACTGTTCCACTTGGCATAATATATAAGGAGAATACTTATATTTTTCTGTTTATTGCCTATAATGGAATAATATGAAGGAAAACATTTAAAAAAAATTTTTAAAGACAAATTCACTAGCATGCATCTTTGTTCTCAGATGCAAAATAAAAATTTCCATATTATTTTATAGGCTATCTATCTTGTTCAATATGTATGTGTATTCAAGAATTAGGACACTTTCTTCTAAATAGTAGAAAAAACGAGTGATCAGGACTTGATCATTTATTTTCCCACTCTCAAAGAAAAATAACAATAATAAAACTGTTTTGAAACCTACACTTAAAAGCACTTTTAATCTGCATTCTGTTTCTTAATTTGCAATTAGAGGACGAGAGTGTTAAATCTCCAAAGAAAATAGCTCCTGAAGTGTGGTGTAGGCTGCACGCCTGGAGAAATGAATGCTATAGCTTTAAGATAAGGTAGTCTGGTGATTCAGTGCACGAAACTAGATTGATTTGGAGCAGGCTCCTACTGTTAGCTTTGTTGAAGATGGATTCTCACGCCGAAAATAACACCACATATTCTCGATAACAGCAGTTTTTACCCCTGAAATCCACCAAAACTGAAGAAAAATCCAAGTGACTGTTCCTTGCAGCTGTGTGGCCTGCAGCTCATTGGGGAAGCTGGCGTCCTGCAGTCCCCATTCAGCACCTGCTTGAAAGGCAGCCTGGCCGGCCATAGTGTGCGGGCCAGGTAGGGTGCCATTGTGCGCGGCCCGGAGGATTAGCTTCAAAGCTGCGCGACCAGGCCCTCGGTCTCCGGCTGCCACTCAGTCTAGCGGGGCGCGGCTCAGACCAGCCAAGGTCACCGTCCCCAGCGTGGAGTGGACTGGGAAAGCACCCTGAGAACGGCGTGCTTTTGATGAAATCAGGGCGCGGGCTGGCGGCGCAGCAGGTGCCCCCGGAGCACACCCCATCTGTTTGTGCGGGTGTCCCGTGGCTGACAACGAGATAATAGAGCTTGGAGATCTATCAGTTTATTTTAAGAAAGACAACCGTATATACAATAATCCAGATGCGTACTTAGCTTCGATCTTTTATTTGAAAACCATAAAGAAAACAGACCAATTTAATTGCTGTTTTTACGTGTATATATTTAAGCAAAAAGCAAAGCATACTGACTATTAACCATTTACAACCGTTGCTGGTCAGTGATACCTAAATTCTTGGGGAGGAGATACCTAGCATTCAACATAATTTTTTTTTTCAATGTTCAGTCATTTGTGTCAATAGATTGCAGAAGGATTTACTGAATATGCCCAACTGCCTTGAATATTGGGAGGTTTAGATAAAATCCACCCCCACCCCCCCCACCGACCCAATGAGAATATTTTAAGGGTGAGGTAATGATGACGCAAAAAATAAAATTTTCAACTTGGGCAAATTAGAGAAAAATTAAGCTGTCCATGAGTTGTCATGACGACAAGGATGTTCTGCTGATGAACTGTCCTCACTGTCCAATCAGATAGTGGAGCTGAAGCGGGAGCATGAACAGGGGAAGACGCACCTATTACAGCAGCATAGCGCGGAGAAGGAGAGCCTGGTCCGAGACCACCAGCGGGAAGTCGGAAACCTGGAGAACAGGCTCCGCGCTGCCAACATGGAGCACGAAAATCAAGTCCAAGAGTTCAAGAAACGAGACTCACAGGTAATTACCAATGATATTTGATAAAACAGGGGTCCATTTTTAAACAGTCATCAGTGTTACATGTTTTCTGATTATTCTTGTTGGTGCACGCTATTTGATCATTTGCAAAACTGACATATAAATGTGATTTTTTTTTTGTTTTCTCCCCACCCCCCCTTTTTGGGGGGAGGATGAATAAGGCTTTAACTACAGAAACCACAGGTAGCCAGATTAAAAATCCCATGGCGCGCTATAACTTGGCCCCTTTTTTATAATCTTGTCTCAGTTCCTTTCATGATGGATTTTTTTTTAAGGTATCTGCCCCTTACCCCTCCCCTCAGCCTTAGCAAATCCCTAGGAAATGTATCAGCCTCACTCCTCGCTTTTTGTTTTCATCTCTGTAGGTAATCAAGCAGCTGTTTTAATATTTGCTTTTCCTTCCTAGTGTTGCTTTTTCCCTTTAGACTCTATATGTGATTAGATTACTGAGATGATAAGTGATAAAAATGCCTCCAGAGAAGGGCTGTTTCCCACCAGGTCTGCCGCTTTCTCCTACGTGCACATACACACGCCTCCCAGCCTCATCTCTGTAGTCCCTGTTGGAAGCCATTTGGCAGAATAACCCCCAGCTGTGGTAGCATTTGACTCTTCAAACTTATGGATGAAATGTGCACTGTCAGCATGGAAAATTATCTTTATAAATTTCAGAAGAAAAAAAAATCTTATTGGGTGTGTTTCTTTGTGGTACGATACACTCTTTAGGGTATATATAATCAAAGGCCTTTAGTGTGTCCTCTTGGGGAGGTCGCTGTGAAATTTCATTAAAGAAAAATTGAAGAGCAATTGGTAACAATAAAAAGATAATTTTCTCTTCTAACAAAACCATATCATCCACGAGGTCTAAATACCCCTTTCCCACTGAAATCTCACCAGATTATCCACACCCCTCACAAGCTTCTCTCCAGATACATTCCTCCCCAAATAATATAATTTTTAAGCAAACGAGATAAACCTACTTGTTTGAAGATGTGTTTAAACAATTTTATAATTATCTGAACGTATAAATTCTACTGATTAAGTAAAGTGTTAGAACTCGAGTCGGGGCGGGAGGCAGGAGGGAAAGAATAGGAGTTGTTGGTCGCTTTCATTTGACCTTGAGTTGTCTTTTACTTTCGGATAATGATGGAGGCAATATGGATAAACTCAGCACAGGCTTTTTCTTGGCAAATAATATGGATTTCTAGGAAAATTAGGCGATTTTGCTCTGTGGGCTTTGTTAACCAAGAGGTGGTCATTGCAGCAGCCCTGGGACCAGCGTAGGCAGGTGGGTCCTATGGAATCAACATGTGCTGCGTTTCTGCCGCTGACCTCATTAGAGGCTTCATAAGATGCACGCTGGTCTTCGGAGGGTCAGCCTTGCAGTTTATGAAGGGTGTTTTCACACCGACACTCTCCTTCGAAGGTGATATGAAGCTTTGCCATTGTCTTCTTTGAGAAGGTATTTGAGTTCTGAGTCAGTGTAGGGTCTGTTTGCATGGTAGAGTAATTGATACACTGAAACACATTAATTTATCCAACTTCTAACCATTTACATGGTGTTGTGGAAAGCGGACACAAAGGGAGGCCAAATTTAGAGGGAATCTTTGTGGTTTTGCGTATGTCTTATCTACCAGGTGTAGGGTGCGGTTCATTCAGTGACAACAAAAGGGAGATTTTGGAATCATTAGATACAATTAAGCCATGGGGAGAATACAATAATGTCATCAATTGAATTTCTTCTAATTGAAGTATTAATCTGACCTCCTCAAACGCTGTAGCATATGACTGTATTTCTCACATTTTCTGTCTTGGAATAATTGGAATTGCTGTCTCAGGAATGCAAGGGAGCAATGGAAACAGGCTAAATGCATTCTGGATCAAAATGGAAAATGATTTTCTGCAGAAGCTATAGTAAATTGTTTTTAGAGAACATTTTTTTTAAAAAATAACTCTTGTCAGTAAGCTATATTTTAAAACATCTAATCATATATACCAAAATGCTAACAACTTGTATTCATTTTTGGCTATTTACTGGGGCTATTAATTCAGTTTCCTCAGGTAAGTCCTAAATTTTCCAAATATATCTTTGCATGATTGTGGTCTAAATAATGTATAATACCTTTTAGGTTCTGAACTGCATTTATAAATTTCAATAAAAGCCCAAAATGCCATATGTTTTAAGAAATAGCAGATGCTTTTTCAAAATGGCCGCCCCGTGGTTTGGTGCGGGAGCCGCAGGCCTGCCGGAGACCTGGGCGGTGCGGCGTTCTGTCTGCAGCCGGGGAGGTGCTGGGCGCTGCGTTCAGGTCGGCAGCTGTGGAGGCCATTTTGTAAAAAGGACAGGCTGGAACCTTAACCGAGAGCACCAGGGGATTATCTGTTTGGGGCACTACGGATTTGGCGGCTGCTTTGCATCCATCAGATTCCTGAATGCAATGTACTAAAAAAATCTACTTTCGGCTCCCTTTGAGTATGTAATACGTTGTGTACTAATAAGGAAACCAGTGTTATAAAGTACAGACATCTGCCTCAAGGTGAACCGTGCCAACCGGGAGCTTCTTTCATGAAGGTGCTGTATAATTATTAGAACTGTGTTGTTATTCTAGCAATTTCTGTTTTATAGAGAAATGACAAGATACAGTAATACCATTGAGGACAGTTAACCATCTCTCATTTTATTTGGTGCATTGAGCTAATTATTCTGTGCATATATTTTTATCATAATTCCTTGGTTTTCAGTGATGGGCTAGTTTATGTTGTGATACTTACATTTGCTAAAATGCACACTGTCTTCCCCCTTCGTATAAGATGTTCAGTCTGGTATGTCCCTGAGGGACATTAGTAGATGTCAGGACATACAGAAATTCACAACCTCATTAGCAAATATTTCTCACTTGCCAGATCCCACTTACTGAAGGTCCTCTGGTGAGTGATTTGCTTGATGCCATCATATTTTTTAATATAAAGGTGGTGCATGGTTTTGTTGCGATCATCTTAGCAGAGCTTTGTCTAACGTGGTAGTCCTCATGTAACTCTTGTTTTGCTTTTGAGCTGCAAGTGTAGTAAAGTAATTTCTGCAGTTTGCCCCTGGAAATTGAGGGAAAGCGGAACATCGCTCCCTTGACCCCTGGCGTGCTTTTAGTGCCCGGAACCACGCAAGGATCGCTTCGTCTCTGGGGTGCGCTGCCGCAGTGGCCGGTGTGCGTGAGCCCGCAGAGGCCGTCCCAGAGCGCCTTCGTGGTGGCCCAGGGGGTGTCTGTGGAGGTGCAGGCGTGAGAGGGCGCGGGTGACACGGAGGCCGCTGGGCGCCACCACGCGCAGACTGCGCAGCAGGCGTCCGGAAGCGGGTCTAGCCTGACCCTGGCGTCCTGATGTCTTTCTCGACTCCCTGAACTGAGAACCATGGTTGTAAGAGGAGCGATTTTGCCTAAAAGACAGAACGGCTGGATTTTGCCATATTGACTCAGTGAGCGGCCACGTCTAGTGCTGATTCTAAAATGTGCGGGTTTTAGATCTCTTCTTTCTTCTGCTTTAAAAAGTTTTCCCAAAAAGATATTTATAGTAGACAATTTTAACAGTTATATCTTAATAATTCCTTGGTTTTCAGCAATGGGCTACTTTACGTTGTGATACTTACCTTTGCTAAAATGCACAGTCTTCCCCCTTGTATAAGATGAGGGTCTAACATGTTAGAAAAAGAAAAGACCTTCAGATCAGCAGATGTCGTTTATAAACTGGGTGTGTGCATGTGTGCAGTGCATTTGGCATGGGCTATTTATTATTCTTCAAAGATTATTCTAAGGGTGACTTTAACAGTGCATGTGTTCTGAGCATTATTGTTGAACCTGTATGTGGTCTCTGGGCTTGGAGGGGGCTGGCACTTTTTCTATTGAAAACATTTGATTTTAATTTCTTTGTATTCTAAGCACTTTCAAAAAGGATTTGAGGCAGCATTTTATGATAAACACATTATACAGGTGAAATATAGCTGAAAATAATAATTAAGCAATAAATGATATTAACCACAGCAGGAAATCCATACTTTTAAATGACATGTTCCAGCTAAGTACAAGTTTTCGCTCAGAGCTTGCCTGGAAGGTGCACTGAGGAGGGCAACATGGAGAATCGTGTAAGCCTAAGAATCTAATGTGAGACCCTACCAGCTCTTTATTTTCTAGCTCTCAGTTCTGAGAGAGATTTAAGATATAGGGCTTAATATAAAAGGTACTGGCCAGTATAATTGATGACGCTCTGTAGGTGTTAAAACATTTGGGAAAAAACCCAGTGGGAAAACCTTGAGATTCTTTACTTTCACAACATGTAATTAGCAGGTTTATTTTAATGTGCCAAATTTTCATTTTAATTTATGGATAATGTCATTATCCTCAACATCAGAAAACACAGCTGCTTTGAGATATCCAATTTTGTAGATATTATGAATCATAAGAAAGCATATTTTAAGTCACAAGCTTAAAAATTTCTATACCGTCACTACATGACTATTCCAGAAACCTTTATATAACATCGCTAGGGTGTTAAAGTCAGACACTTGGCTGAAGTTGAAAACGCTTTAAAAGCCAGTGCCCTAATGCTAATTTCCAGGTGTGGTGCTCTCTTCCTTACATCTGATTCTCCTGTCCTCTGAACTGATGCTGTGGAGAACTGTAAGAAATGATAAATCAAAGGGTAACTTGGTCTGGGAGCACAGGATATTTGTACCTGCACTAAAATGGCTCACTCCCTACCTGCAAAGCCAAAGTGGTGTTTCATCATCAGTGCTGTGTCACTAATATCATCTGCTTTGTTTCGGGGTAGCAGGTGTTTTTATTTCTTTGGGTCAGAATGGACTCTGGTCTGGTTGCTCAGACAGACCGAATCGCGTCACCCTTCGCCCCCAGCCCTGTCAGGCGGCTGCAGCTGCGCATGCCACCCC
This sequence comes from Oreotragus oreotragus, assembly GCA_006410675.1. NCBI lineage: Eukaryota > Metazoa > Chordata > Mammalia > Artiodactyla > Bovidae > Oreotragus > Oreotragus oreotragus. Next base: position 62,506 of record SJYX01019950.1, read on the forward strand.
AGCCCTGTGCGCCCCTCGTCTCCTCAGGGGCGCGGTCACCTCAGGGGGCCCAGGCTCAGCGTGCACGCCCACACGGAGTGCTGGGCCCCATACCCGCGCCACATGCGTCGGGGCAGAGGCGGGCACTCTGAGCTTCATCGTGTAGCAAGTGTGCTCTGCTGCAGACGGCATGCTCAATGCAGGCATCAGAGGCGCTGGTGGGAAAACGCTTTTAACAATTCTCTTCATTTTGCAAAAAGAAAAGAAAGCTTTTTTTGAGTAGACCTGGGGTAAAACCACATGCTAAAATTTTCTGTTTTTTTTTTTTCTTTTTTTTACATAAAGCTTTATAGTATTATTGAAGTGCTTTATTTAAGATAGCTGAGGAACTTTCAGTGCTTGTTTAAAACATAAATAGAGGTTTTCCCAACTAAGCCCTGTTTAAAAGCCTATGGGCGATGTATTCTTTTTCTGATGCCAAAAATTCAGGTTATTCAGAATTTTCCAAATAGGGCAAAGGTCCTTCTTATATTCAGAAACAGATGCATTGATTTGAAGATCTCCCTTTATTAGTGTCCAGTGGTGAGGAGCCTAAGAGTGCTGCCTGTGGACTAATAAGATCTTTGCACTCATGTATTATTGTGTATGTTACCATGTGTAAGAATAATATTTCTTAGGTGCTTAATTAGGAGAAAATAGGGAAAGATGCCATTTCAAGTGAAGTTACATTTTTGGTAGATCACCAGCTTTTTCATAAGAATTCTAAAATTCTGTAATTATTTTCATCTTAAAGCACAAAAGTAGCATATATACCTATAATTAAACTATATAAATCATTCAACTTGGTTTTCATTGTGGAGAAAATTATATTAAGTTGAAAAAACAAAGACAGGTTGAGACAAGGAAAGTGATTTCTCTAAGAATGATCCATTTATCATAGTTACACAGTGTATCTTCAGTCCTGTGCATATTTTTAAAAATGTGGCAGTTACCATGGAAACCACATTCTATGGCATGTGGTCCACTGTTGGATAAAGAATATTCCTTTTCAAGACAAACCTTCCAAATAATAACATATAAAGTATTCCCTTTGCATTAATGACTGTATATCATCAATAATGGTTGCTTTAAAAAAATCTGTCCTTTGTTCTCATTATACTTATTGTATTTTTAAAGAAATATATAAATTGTTCCTGAAGAATAGTAATCAAATGCTGGAGATATTTACAATGGGAGCTCTAAGGTGGTTGCTCTGCGGTGGTGAAAGCAGGTGGTTTCACGGGAGCACAGTCTGCACGCATGGCGTGTTCCGACAGATGGAAGCTTATGACCACACTGAGCGTCTGCATCTCAGAATGAATCATCTAGAGACGTGGCCGCGTCCAATTGTTTCCATTTTATACATAAAGAACCTGTGTGGTTCCAAGGTCGTTATCTTGCCCAAGGTCACAGAGTTAGCAAACCAGAGCTTCTTGGCCTTAATTCAGTGCTCTTTCTTCATTTCACAGCCTCTTCCGAGGAAGGTTTTAGATTTCTGGCGAGGCTTGGATATGGAGAACGGAAGAGAGTCTTGTGACTCCACTGGGCGTGGCAGACACTGGCACCTTTGTTCCCAGGCCGAGACTTGCATCTTCATTTGCATTTCTCTCGGTGATATGTTGCACTTGACGCTGCTGCAGAGTTGTAACTAGTCAGCAGTACCTCCTGGAACAACACTGAATCTTTACATTCGTGTGCGTTTTAACAGCAGCCTTAACAACAAATAATCATCATATGTTTCCTATGCACCAAGCTCTCTGCTTGGTCCTTTCCATTGCATTATCTCGTTCAGCCCTCCAACCCCCCACGAGGATTAAATTTCCTGTTTGGAAGTGGTTTTGACCTTCTCACCTGGGTCAGAAAATGTATTTCCCTTTACTGATGAGGGCAGATTCTGAAAGCACAGCGAGTCGCCCAAGGTGACATGCCTAGTAGTGTCGCTGGGCTCACAGCCAGGGCCCCTGCCCGCTCACTCCTTATGGAGAAGCTCACTGTCTCTGAATTCCATGTATCCTCTCACTGTATTTTCAGTTTTGGGTTGTTAATAGGTTGCTAGATTTAAAGCACTGATTACCCGTAACTCAGGCTATGTAAATCCAAGTCGGGTCTTAGCCAGTGGCTTCAGTCTTTCTCCAAAGTCACAGCTGTGGCCACGTCTCTCATCTGAGACAAGTACGACTCTGAAGAGATGTGCATTTCTTAGTATTTTATTTGGAATAGAAATCCTTCCCACAAATTTTAGAACTTGTAGGATGGAAAAATGACTATTTTTTTGAAATGGGTTCACTTTTGGTTTCCACATTATTACTGCAATAAGAAGGTATGCCCAGTGTAAGAATCCAGTAGGCTTGCATCTCAGTGGGACCTACCAATCCTTATAAAAAGTTGCCTAGGAATTTACATCTACTTCTGGCCAAGTACAATTGGTTGTGAATGGTTTACTATAGATAATTATCTGTTATATGCACATACTAATTTGAACTATTAGATATGATTCATACCTTTCAGTGGAGTGGCTTTTTAAATCTCAGAGCCTTCAGTGTGTGCATTTTCCCATGAAGGAATCCGTGTAAGGACCCTAGTACATGGCAGCAACTAGTCAAAGCCTTCTAAGAAATGAGGTCAAGCTGGTTTAGGAAGTTCACATCTGGAGACTTTCCTGATAGAAATACAAGGAGCAATTAGAAAGCGTGTTTTATTTAGAATCTTCAAAAGCAATTTATATTGATGCAGTTTGAGCTGAATTCTAGAGTAATTTTGGTCAAAATGAAAGGTTTTCAGTTTTTATTTTTGTTTTAATACATAAAATACTCCAGCAGTAAAGGCTATTCTGCACTGGGAAATTCGTTCCCATTGGGTTATTTTTAGCACGCCGCCCGCCCTTCTGCCCCCCTCCGAGTGAGTGGAGTCACTGAGGGAACGGTGGGCGAGTCGCACCTCTTCCTTGAGGGCCCGGAAGAGTCATGCTTGGGTTTCTGAGGTCTTCGCTTGTACAGCTGGGGTCATTTCTTGTGATGGAGAGCTTGAAGGCGGCGTGCAGGAAATGACTGGCCGAGTGGGGCGTCAGCACGTGTGCGAGGAGCCCAGCCCGCCGCTGGCGGCGCGGCCGCTGCGTCCTCAGCAGGGCTGGCTGGTCAGCACGGCCGCGCGGCTGGCCACGTTGACCGCCGGAGCTTTTTCCTGAGACCGCGCGCTCCTGTTTGAGGAGGCGAGCATTATAATAGCCTATTTTCAAATTTCTTTAGTGTTTATGGAAAGGAAACCTCTGAAAACTATTGTCATTAGAAGGAAACTTTAGGATAATAAAAAGTGGTTTCATTGAGACCTAACTGGTGGATTAATGTGGAACTTTGCAATATTTTCCCATCGAAACACGTATTAAAATGGAGTGAAAATTATTTCTCGTCACTTGTTCTAACAGTTATTTTAGGCTGTTACCCGACCTCTCGAGTACTTTTGGATGTTTGTGTCCTAAGATGCTGGGGAAAGACCCCAAGAACTCATAAGGAAGCAGGGCTTGAAAATGTGTGTCCTTTTCCCCTTTCATTTGGGTTTGTTTTTTCTGGGTATGAAGTCAAAGCCTGAAGGCATTATTTGAAAATGAGCTCATGGTGTCCTCAGAGAATGAAGTTTGCTGAAGTCTGTGGCCTGGGCCTTTACTTTCACAACATGTAATTAGCAGGTTTATTTTAATGTGCCAAATTTTCATTTTAATTTATGGATAATGTCATTATCCTCAACATCAGAAAACACAGCTGCTTTGAGATATCCAATTTTGTAGATATTATGAATCATAAGAAAGCATATTTTAAGTCACAAGCTTAAAAATTTCTATACCGTCACTACATGACTATTCCAGAAACCTTTATATAACATCGCTAGGGTGTTAAAGTCAGACACTTGGCTGAAGTTGAAAACGCTTTAAAAGCCAGTGCCCTAATGCTAATTTCCAGGTGTGGTGCTCTCTTCCTTACATCTGATTCTCCTGTCCTCTGAACTGATGCTGTGGAGAACTGTAAGAAATGATAAATCAAAGGGTAACTTGGTCTGGGAGCACAGGATATTTGTACCTGCACTAAAATGGCTCACTCCCTACCTGCAAAGCCAAAGTGGTGTTTCATCATCAGTGCTGTGTCACTAATATCATCTGCTTTGTTTCGGGGTAGCAGGTGTTTTTATTTCTTTGGGTCAGAATGGACTCTGGTCTGGTTGCTCAGACAAACCGAATCGCGTCACCCTTCGCCCCCAGCCCTGTCAGGCGGCTGCAGCTGCGCATGCCACCCCAGCCCTGTGCGCCCCTCGTCTCCTCAGGGGCGCGGTCACCTCAGGGGGCCCAGGCTCAGCGTGCACGCCCACACGGAGTGCTGGGCCCCATACCCGCGCCACATGCGTCGGGGCAGAGGCGGGCACTCTGAGCTTCATCGTGTAGCAAGTGTGCTCTGCTGCAGACGGCATGCTCAATGCAGGCATCAGAGGCGCTGGTGGGAAAACGCTTTTAACAATTCTCTTCATTTTGCAAAAAGAAAAGAAAGCTTTTTTTGAGTAGACCTGGGGTAAAACCACATGCTAAAATTTTCTGTTTTTTTTTTTTTCTTTTTTTTACATAAAGCTTTATAGTATTATTGAAGTGCTTTATTTAAGATAGCTGAGGAACTTTCAGTGCTTGTTTAAAACATAAATAGAGGTTTTCCCAACTAAGCCCTGTTTAAAAGCCTATGGGCGATGTATTCTTTTTCTGATGCCAAAAATTCAGGTTATTCAGAATTTTCCAAATAGGGCAAAGGTCCTTCTTATATTCAGAAACAGATGCATTGATTTGAAGATCTCCCTTTATTAGTGTCCAGTGGTGAGGAGCCTAAGAGTGCTGCCTGTGGACTAATAAGATCTTTGCACTCATGTATTATTGTGTATGTTACCATGTGTAAGAATAATATTTCTTAGGTGCTTAATTAGGAGAAAATAGGGAAAGATGCCATTTCAAGTGAAGTTACATTTTTGGTAGATCACCAGCTTTTTCATAAGAATTCTAAAATTCTGTAATTATTTTCATCTTAAAGCACAAAAGTAGCATATATACCTATAATTAAACTATATAAATCATTCAACTTGGTTTTCATTGTGGAGAAAATTATATTAAGTTGAAAAAACAAAGACAGGTTGAGACAAGGAAAGTGATTTCTCTAAGAATGATCCATTTATCATAGTTACACAGTGTATCTTCAGTCCTGTGCATATTTTTAAAAATGTGGCAGTTACCATGGAAACCACATTCTATGGCATGTGGTCCACTGTTGGATAAAGAATATTCCTTTTCAAGACAAATCTTCCAAATAATAACATATAAAGTATTCCCTTTGCATTAATGACTGTATATCATCAATAGTGGTTGCTTTAAAAAAATCTGTCCTTTGTTCTCATTATACTTATTGTATTTTTAAAGAAATATATAAATTGTTCCTGAAGAATAGTAATCAAATGCTGGAGATATTTACAATGGGAGCTCTAAGGTGGTTGCTCTGCGGTGGTGAAAGCAGGTGGTTTCACGGGAGCACAGTCTGCACGCATGGCGTGTTCCGACAGATGGAAGCTTATGACCACACTGAGCGTCTGCATCTCAGAATGAATCATCTAGAGACGTGGCCGCGTCCAATTGTTTCCATTTTATACATAAAGAACCTGTGTGGTTCCAAGGTCGTTATCTTGCCCAAGGTCACAGAGTTAGCAAACCAGAGCTTCTTGGCCTTAATTCAGTGCTCTTTCTTCATTTCACAGCCTCTTCCGAGGAAGGTTTTAGATTTCTGGCGAGGCTTGGATATGGAGAACGGAAGAGAGTCTTGTGACTCCACTGGGCGTGGCAGACACTGGCACCTTTGTTCCCAGGCCGAGACTTGCATCTTCATTTGCATTTCTCTCGGTGATATGTTGCACTTGACGCTGCTGCAGAGTTGTGACTAGTCAGCAGTACCTCCTGGAACAACACTGAATCTTTACATTCGTGTGTGTTTTAACAGCAGCCTTAACAACAAATAATCATCATATGTTTCCTATGCACCAAGCTCTCTGCTTGGTCCTTTCCATTGCATTATCTCGTTCAGCCCTCCAACCCCCCACGAGGATTAAATTTCCTGTTTGGAAGTGGTTTTGACCTTCTCACCTGGGTCAGAAAATGTATTTCCCTTTACTGATGAGGGCAGATTCTGAAAGCACAGCGAGTCGCCCAAGGTGACATGCCTAGTAGTGTCGCTGGGCTCACAGCCAGGGCCCCTGCCCGCTCACTCCTTATGGAGGAGCTCACTGTCTCTGAATTCCATGTATCCTCTCACTGTATTTTCAGTTTTGGGTTGTTAATAGGTTGCTAGATTTAAAGCACTGATTACCCGTAACTCAGGCTATGTAAATCCAAGTCGAGTCTTAGCCAGTGGCTTCAGTCTTTCTCCAAAGTCACAGCTGTGGCCACGTCTCTCATCTGAGACAAGTACGACTCTGAAGAGATGTGCATTTCTTAGTATTTTATTTGGAATAGAAATCCTTCCCACAAATTTTAGAACTTGTAGGATGGAAAAATGACTATTTTTTTGAAATGGGTTCACTTTTGGTTTCCACATTATTACTGCAATAAGAAGGTATGCCCAGTGTAAGAATCCAGTAGGCTTGCATCTCAGTGGGACCTACCAATCCTTATAAAAAGTTGCCTAGGAATTTACATCTACTTCTGGCCAAGTACAATTGGTTGTGAATGGTTTACTATAGATAATTATCTGTTATATGCACATACTAATTTGAACTATTAGATATGATTCATACCTTTCAGTGGAGTGGCTTTTTAAATCTCAGAGCCTTCAGTGTGTGCATTTTCCCATGAAGGAATCCGTGTAAGGACCCTAGTACATGGCAGCAACTAGTCAAAGCCTTCTAAGAAATGAGGTCAAGCTGGTTTAGGAAGTTCACATCTGGAGACTTTCCTGATAGAAATACAAGGAGCAATTAGAAAGCGTGTTTTATTTAGAATCTTCAAAAGCAATTTATATTGATGCAGTTTGAGCTGAATTCTAGAGTAATTTTGGTCAAAATGAAAGGTTTTCAGTTTTTATTTTTGTTTTAATACATAAAATACTCCAGCAGTAAAGGCTATTCTGCACTGGGAAATTCGTTCCCATTGGGTTATTTTTAGCACGCCGCCCGCCCTTCTGCCCCCCTCCGAGTGAGTGGAGTCACTGAGGGAACGGTGGGCGAGTCGCACCTCTTCCTTGAGGGCCCGGAAGAGTCATGCTTGGGTTTCTGAGGTCTTCGCTTGTACAGCTGGGGTCATTTCTTGTGATGGAGAGCTTGAAGGCGGCGTGCAGGAAATGACTGGCCGAGTGGGGCGTCAGCACGTGTGCGAGGAGCCCAGCCCGCCGCTGGCGGCGCGGCCGCTGCGTGCTCAGCAGGGCTGGCTGGTCAGCGCGGCCGCGCGGCTGGCCACGTTGACCGCCGGAGCTTTTTCCTGAGACCGCGCGCTCCTGTTTGAGGAGGCGAGCATTATAATAGCCTATTTTCAAATTTCTTTAGTGTTTATGGAAAGGAAACCTCTGAAAACTATTGTCATTAGAAGGAAACTTTAGGATAATAAAAAGTGGTTTCATTGAGACCTAACTGGTGGATTAATGTGGAACTTTGCAATATTTTCCCATCGAAACACGTATTAAAATGGAGTGAAAATTATTTCTCGTCACTTGTTCTAACAATTATTTTAGGCTGTTACCCGACCTCTCGAGTACTTTTGGATGTTTGTGTCCTAAGATGCTGGGGAAAGACCCCAAGAACTCATAAGGAAGCAGGGCTTGAAAATGTGTGTCCTTTTCCCCTTTCATTTGGGTTTGTTTTTTCTGGGTATGAAGTCAAAGCCTGAAGGCATTATTTGAAAATGAGCTCATGGTGTCCTCAGAGAATGAAGTTTGCTGAAGTCTGTGGCCTGGGCCTGCGGCTCTTTCCTTGTTAGCGGGGGCAGCTCCAGTGCTGCGGTGGTTTCAGGGTGTGTGTGTGTGTGAGTGTGTGAGTGTGTGTGTGTGAGTGTGACTGTGTGCGTGTGTGTGTGTCTGGGTGTGTGTGTGTGTATGTGACTCTCTGAGTGTGTGAGTGTGTGTGTGTGTGTGTGTGTATCCCACTGATATTATTACTCTGTGGTACAGAAGAGCTGTCNGGCAGTCTCGCCCACCCACTGGCGTGTGAGCCTGAGTCGCCGCTTCACGTCTCTGCTGGTCCTGCCCCGCATCCGGAACCCCACACGGTCAGTCATGTCACCTGCGGGCCCCTGCTGCGTGCCGGCACTGGGTCGATGGGGCGTGTTGACCACAGCGCGCCCTGCTCACCGTCTGTGGACACACAGGGCTGTGTGAGTCCTCATGATGGGGAGAGGAACAGAGGGGACCCCAGGACAGAGGGGCTGCTGAGGACAGGGCCCAGCTGCGTGGGCCAGAGACGCGGGAACGCCCGTCGGCAGGACAGTGCCTGGCCCGCAGTCTCACGAGGGCACCTTCTGCCGATGATACCCTGATCGGGTGGTGAGCTAATCGGGTCCTTCTGGGCCCTTGGCTGCCCCTCTCTGGGGGGTGATCCTTACCCTCCTGGCTTCTTGCTGCTCTCTGGAAACCTTGCCGACTTGCCTGCCACACCCGCCGTGTCTGTGAGGAGCTAGTAACAATACCAGTGTGGAAAGAGACAGACAGACCTCAGGGCTGCCTCGAGCAGGCCAGCAAAGAACAGTGATGTGACAGAGGGCCCTGACCCCTGTGTCGAGGAGACGGAGCCTGGAGTGGGGGGACAACGGCATCTGCAGGTGATCCAAAAGGTCACGTTCAGGGAGACGGCCTGCGCACTGAGCGTTTTTAGTGAATAGAGATTCACTCTGCAGACTAGAACAGAAGGCGTGCTGTGGTCAGTGCCTGGAAACACTTTGCACCGTGCAGAGCAGTCTGAGCAGGCCTCCCTGCACCCTGGTCCCAGCTGGGGTTCATCCCGTCTGAGTCTCCCGTTTCTTTACCCCATCGGGTACCTNAGTGAATAGAGATTCACTCTGCAGACTAGAACAGAAGGCGTGCTGTGGTCAGTGCCTGGAAACACTTTGCACCGTGCGGAGCAGTCTGAGCAGGCCTCCCTGCACCCTGGTCCCAGCTGGGGTTCATCCTGTCCGAGTCTCCCGTTTCTTTACCCCATCGGGTACCTGGTGATCCACACCACGGTCCGTGTCAGGAGGCTGTGTGTGCCTGAAGGCGCCAGGAAACCTCCAGAGAAAGGAAGATCTGAGCAGCAGGAGGGGAGGTCAGCCTCGTCCTCTAACAAGGTCATTCCTAGTCACACAGCTCTCGTCAACGTGGAGTCCATCACGCAGAAGAAGGGGGAGATCTAACAGTGGGGAGCGTGTCCAGCAGACCGGAGAGGAACGGGCACAGAATGAGCACATCCTGCTGGGACATCGCTGGGCTGGGGGCCGGAGACCCGGCATCTGGAGCAGTGGCTGTCTCTTATACACATCTGCGTGTGCACAGGATGAGGAGAGCTTGGGGGGTGGAAAACATTGGTTCTTCGTTTGCTCACAAATTACTGCCAAAGCTGGTGTTAGAGAGAAGTCCCAAGTTCCAGGGGTGAGGGGTGTGACGCGTCCCGGCCCCTAGAAGCCAGCTGTGGCCGAGCGCTGGGTCACACTTTGAGAAGTGAGGGGTGGACTTGGGCACGTTCACCTCTCCGTCTCGTTCAGTGACGCGCAGCAGACATCGCGGTCTATTGCTGTCTCCTTGAAGAATTCACAGCCAGGTGTGAAGCAGACAGCAGTGGGAGTTTGCGGTGTGACTCAGGGAGCATGAACGGGTGCTCTGCGGCCGTGGAGGGGGCTGGATGGGGCGGGAGGTGGGAAGGAGGCTCCAGAGGGAGGGGACATGTGTGTGTGCTGTGCTCAGTCGCTCAGTTGTGTCCGACTCTGCGACCCCATGGACTGGAGGCCGCCTGGCTCCTCTGTCCATGGGGTTCTCCAGCCAAGAATACTGGAGTGGGTTGCCATGCCCTCTTCCAGGGCATCTTCCAAACCCAGGGATCGAACCCAGGTCTCTTGCATTGCAGGCAGATTCTTTACCATCTAAGCCACCAGGGAAGCCCAGGAATTCCAGGATGGGTTACCTATCCCTTTGCCAGGGGATCTTTCTGACCCAGGAATCGAACTGGGGTCTCTTGCATTGCAGGCAGATTCTTTACCAGTTGAGCCACCAGGGAAGCCTGGATACGTGTGTGCCTGTGGCTGATCCGTGTTGATGTGCAGCAGAAACCAGCACAACACTGTAAAGCAATTATCCTTCAATTAAAAATAAGTAAATTAGAAAGTCACTTCAGAAAGAGGAATAGTGGAGCAAATCTTCTCATGAAAATCATTACCGTTGACTGTCCTGATTGCGTTTTGAAGTCTCATTGTTCCGTGTTGATACTGACAAAATGGAACCCTGTGACTTGAACATTTTTGTAATTGTGACCCTTGGATATTATATAAATCAGGTTAACTTCCACATACATTTTCCTGCCTGTCAAAATTAGGCAGAAGTAGGTATATGGCATTTCCTTATGCCTTCACCTTGACTCGTTTCCTCGCCAAAGGCTTTTTGAGTGCAGTTCTGTGCAGGCCCTAGGGGTGGAGCGGACGCTTGAGGAGGGCTTGCCCATTTATGTTGGGTGTGACTTTGCACGTGATTGGAAGACAAGCGGACTCCTTTGGGCAATAGGTGACACGCTCTGACTCCTGCTTCTAAACGGCCCTGCGGCTGCTGTGGAGGGTCCTGCATGTCTGTGCCAGGTGTCCTTGAGTCAAGAGGATGTGTTGGCGGTCGCAGTAGGGGGTGAGGGAAAGAGGGCTGCTTTAGGGCTTTGGTTTGAGTAGCTAACTAGATGAGATGTGATGGTCGGATAGCATCACCAACTCAGGGGACATGAACTGGGCAGACGCTGGGAGGTAGTGAGGGACAGGGAGGCCTGACGTGCTGCAGTCCATGGCGTCACAAATAGACACGACTTAGCGACTGACCAACACAGCTAACTAGATAAGGTGTCAGCATGAGGCCCGTGAGGAGGGAGCGAAAACAGGAGCTGCGTCGTTGCCAGGCCAGGGTTGAGCTGCACCTCAAACGTCCAGATGGAGAGGCATCAGACGAGCTGGAAGTGCAGGTGGAAATTCCAGAAACACATATTTGGACGTCACTGGCACATGGATAACAAATAAAGCCGGGGCCCAGGTACAGCGATCAAGTTCTTATCCTTACCCTCTGGACATGCATCAAAGAGGCTGGTCATGGCAGTCTCGCCCACCCACTGGCGTGTGAGCCTGAGTCGCCGCTTCACGTCTCTGCTGGTCCTGCCCCGCATCCGGAACCCCACACGGTCAGTCATGTCACCTGCGGGCCCCTGCTGCGTGCCGGCACTGGGTCGATGGGGCGTGTTGACCACAGCGCGCCCTGCTCACCGTCTGTGGACACACAGGGCTGTGTGAGTCCTCATGATGGGGAGAGGAACAGAGGGGACCCCAGGACAGAGGGGCTGCTGAGGACAGGGCCCAGCTGCGTGGGCCAGAGACGCGGGAACGCCCGTCGGCAGGACAGTGCCTGGCCCGCAGTCTCACGAGGGCACCTTCTGCCGATGATACCCTGATCGGGTGGTGAGCTAATCGGGTCCTTCTGGGCCCTTGGCTGCCCCTCTCTGGGGGGTGATCCTTACCCTCCTGGCTTCTTGCTGCTCTCTGGAAACCTTGCCGACTTGCCTGCCACACCCGCCGTGTCTGTGAGGAGCTAGTAACAATACCAGTGTGGAAAGAGACAGACAGACCTCAGGGCTGCCTCGAGCAGGCCAGCAAAGAACAGTGACGTGACAGAGGGCCCTGACCCCTGTGTCGAGGAGACGGAGCCTGGAGTGGGGGGACAACGGCATCTGCAGGTGATCCAAAAGGTCACGTTCAGGGAGACGGCCTGCGCACTGAGCGTTTTTAGTGAATAGAGATTCACTCTGCAGACTAGAACAGAAGGCGTGCTGTGGTCAGTGCCTGGAAACACTTTGCACCGTGC
>SJYX01019950.1:93413-128089 GCA_006410675.1 Oreotragus oreotragus
CCCGCGCCCCGCCCCCTCGGCCCGCGCCCCGCCCCGGTGCTGGCGCTGCCCTCCTCCCTCTCCCTCGCAGGACTGTGACGGCCTCAGGCTCGCACACCTGCTCCGGGGGACGGCCCACCTCAGGCCCTTCGTCACACCCCAGCCACAGGTGTCCCTGTTCCGCCAGCGGCGCTGCGGTGTCAGGTCCCGAGGGTGAGGACGTGGGCAGGCTTCTGTGGGCGGAGGCGCCGTTGTCCAGCCTGCGGCAGACAGGGCGGCGGGCAGGCGGGCCTGTCTTGTGAGCAGTTTTACCCGCCCCACCTGAGTGCGTCGGAGTGAGTCCTGGGAGGGGCGCATCTGGACTGACAGCTGTGTGAGCCCCCGGCCCCGGGGACGCTGGGATGAGAGGGCTTTACACGGGGGTTGCAGAATCCACGCTGGGAGCGCGAGGTGTCCCTGAGCTGTTCCTTCGGGTATCTTTTTCCTGTTTCTCACCCAGACTGCCTTCCGTCTGCGGGTTTGGGTGAGCCCGCCCCTGTTCAGACCCTCAGGAACACCTCTCGTTGTGTCTTGACCTTCTTTGTAGAGGTGCGCCCACAGGGGCCCGGCGGATGGAGGCCCAGCTCTGCTGAGCTTCCCCGCCAGCTCGACCTTCACAGCTCGTGTTATGCTCAAACATCTCGTTATTCTCTCACCTGCTTGCTTTCCGACAGACGCCCTGAAAGCTGTCGAGTGAACGTCTCCCAAGCACGCCTCTAGTGGCTTTGCTTTGTACCGCTGCAATTTTTGTTTTGCTCAAGGTCATTTCTTGGCAGCTCACTAAATTGGTTAAAGGTCACTGAAAGCAGAATTCTTAATATATCATAATATTCACTTAAAGATGTAAAAATACTTCCACATATAATAACTAAGCTACTGCATTCAAGGAATAAATATTGGTTAAGACTTTTTGCTAATTTGTATCTGATAACACAATAATTTGATGCAGAGTACTTTTAAAGTAGTGGCTACTGAGACTGACTGGAATGATGGATCACTAGACACTTGATAGACGTGCAGGCAGCCGCTTCTTTTGGATTCCGCATTACAGGGCAGAGCAGTTACAGGACCTTAACTGTGGTTGGCCTTGTTGAGGTTTAGGTTCTTCTGGAAACAGAGCCTGATATGAGAATTAGCATCGAGCTAAGAGATTCCAGGAACCTGAGGTGAGGGAATGGGGAGAGTGGAACAGGAAAAATCCAATTAGGAGAGCCTTATTGATCCAATCACTACTGGAGCAGGGATTCTCCATCCCATGGATGACCTCTCAGTGGGGGTCCAGAGCATTTATGCATGGACTTCTGGGTCCATGTGATGGAGGGTGCTCCCGAAGGGCATCTGCTCCTGCACTTCCCGTTCCTGCCCCTGCACTTCCTGCTGTTGGGCTTCCTGCTCCTGCGCTTCCTGTTCCTGCTCCTGCACTTCCTGCTCTTGGGCTTCCTGCTCCTGTACTTCCTGCCTGCTCCTGTGCTTCCTTCCTACACCCACACATCTGGCTTCACCTGCTCTTGGACTGAATGGCCTTCTCCAGCTTTGAAGAAAACTTGAGGTGGAAAACTGAGCCACAGAGAGGTCACTTGAGGTGGGTTTGGTTGTGAGTTGCATGCCTCAACTGGGCTGCATTCAGACAGGTCAGAAGGATGTGGTCCAGGATCCTGGAAATGTCTGGAATTGAATGGAAACAGTGAGAATGGGTCAGAAATACAGATTCATCTTTCTTTACCCAATAGAGTCTTCCCTGCATGACAGCAGCTCTCAAGATTTGCATCGTGTTTATTTAACACACATCCACAGAAGCCCCATAGTCAGACCACGAGTTTACTTTCTGTCCCTTGTCAGGCCCTTAAAAGTGTCAATAATGGAATAAGGAAGGTATAAATCCACCACAACAAAGACAGCACAAGGGTGGCCATCAGCAGATGAGACTCGGACACGTTTGTGGAGGCAGTGCTGAGACGTCCAGCTTCTGGCTACAGGCAAGGTTGACACAGCCTCGGAGAGAGCCTACCCTCCTCGTGACACCCGGGAGAGACCTGGACCCAGAGATGCAAAGAGGCAAGGGCAGCAGAAGACATGGGAGGTGAGAACAGGACTCACTGGGAGTGAGCAAGCAGCAGACAGCTTATCTTGACCAGGATCCCAGGGTGGAGAGCACTTGCGTCCAGGCTCAGGAAGTGCGTGGAGCGCAGGGAGCCAGTGTGGGTCAGGCGCCTTGGGGCAGAGCCTGACTGAAACCGTGTCTGCCCCTCTTGCTCACCCTCAGATGCGGTGAGCCCTGTAACTCGCAGACTCGGGCTTCAGACACACATGGAGCTTCCGCTCTGCACTTGACCTCCTCAGTCCTGAGTATGAACAGATAGCCCTGGATCATCTGGTGTTTGAGCATGAAAGAGAAGGACTAACAATTAGATGACTCCAAGGAAAACAGGTACTTCAGGAGCAAAAAGTAAGTTTAAGGAGAGCAAAGCTGAAACACCAAATACAGACTTAAGCTCATGAAAGAAGAGCAGGCTGCTGCGAAAATGTAACAGTCAAAGGAATAAAAAGGGGCTCTGAAAATTAAAAATTGTTTTAACTGTTTGCCAAAACTGACATTGAAAAAATCTTCCCACAAGAGAAAATAAAAAGCAGAGACAAAAATGTGAGTATAAAAATGTTTTTTTTTAAGGGTTAGAGTTAGAAGATTAAGCCAGGATGCTCAATAGGTAGCTAATGTTCAAGAAATAGAAGACGGAGCGAGGAATGATGATCCGTGTAGTCAGCAGTTAGATTCACAGGGCTGAAGGATGTATGTCTTCAAATTGAGAAGGCTAACGAGTACCAACGTAATGAGTGAAAAAATCTGCGTCTGCACACATCTGTCCACCAACTGTCAGAGCAGAAGGAGTGAAAGAGATGTGCAGCCTTCCAGGGAAGATCTGTCTGCCCAGGAACAAGGTAGATTGGCATCGTATTTTCACTGAAAATGAAAAGTGAAAGTGTTAGTCACTCAGTCGTGTCTGACTCTGTGTGACCCCATCGATTGTAGCCTGCCAGGATCTGCTGTCCATGGAATTTCCCAGACAAGAATACTGGAATGAGTTGCTATTTCCTTCTCCAAGGGATCTCCCTGACCCAGGGATCAAACTTGTGTCTCTTGCATTGCACTCATGTTCTGCACCACGTGAGCCACCAGGGAGGCCCTGTATTTCCACTAACCAACGATTAAATATAATGCTACCTTCATTGGAACCATGGAAGGGAAAGTTTTTCGAACCAAAGATTTTTCAAATCAAAAGATTTCTATACATAAGTGAACATTCAGTCAATCAAGTTGGGGAAGGCCATTGCAAACATGCAAATATTTGCAGTTTATCTCCTGCGTATCTTTGGAAGTTGCCTGGAGGCTTCAGTAAACTAAAGGAGCAATTACATGAAAGGTGCAAAGGGTTCACAGACCGTTGGATCGAGACAGGAGGGGAGAGAGGGAAGTCGTGGAGAAAGGTTGCTCAGTGAGCCCAGAAAATATGCAGCCCAGACCAGAACAGAGGGGTGAGGCAGGAGGAATCTAGACTGTATCCATGAGAATTCTTAGTGTTAGGAGGCAATAAAAGCAGAGAGTGGATGGGGAAAAAAGAAAATGAAATGGAAACCTTGGGGCAGGCAGGGGAGGGCTTGAAACCACTGGGAGCGCGGTATGGGGGTAATGTATTATCTGCTTGTTTTGCACAAGAATTAGACTCTCTTAAATACAGCTTTAGAAATCAGTTTATATAAAGCACATAGAAAGTTTATGCATGGTGCCAGTTGCAACATAAAGGTTACCAACCTTAACAGAAATACAGATAGTAGAACTTGGGGGAAAACTCAGATAATCAAGGTTATGAGAATAATTAAGTGAAGATTAGGCAGTGATGATGTGCTCATCGAATTGGGTGGATGTTTGATCGACCCCACCTGTAATTGTTAGAAAAAAGAGATTGATTATTTTATGCAAAGTTGTATTTTTAATTTTTAGTGAAACCTACATATTCTTTTCCCACCCTGACTGCACCAGTTTGCATTCTCACCAACAGGGCACAATGGTTTCCTTTTCTCCAGATCAAAAAATTAAAAATAGAACTACAGTGTGATCCAGAAATTCCACTTCTGGGCATATTTCTGAAGGAAACAAAATCACTATCCTCAAGAGGTATCAGCACACCAGGTTTATTGCAGCAGTGTAGCCAGGACAGGGAGACAGCCTGTGTCCATCAATGGGTGAATGAATTAAGGATATATATGTTTATATATATATATATATATATATATATATATATATGTATTTCACGATCTATACATAGATCAAACCATTGTGATGTACACTTTAAACTTACTTGTTGGGAGAAGGCAAGGGTGGGATGATTTGAGAGAATAGCCTTGATGTGCACATTACCCCTTCCCTTGTGGCTCAGCTGGTAAAGAATCCGCCTGTGATGCAGGAGACCCCAGCTTGANGTGAACTCCTGTCTCTTATACACATCTGGTGGGATGATTTGAGAGAATAGCCTTGATGTGCACATTACCCCTTCCCTTGTGGCTCAGCTGGTAAAGAATCCGCCTGTGATGCAGGAGACCCCAGCTTGATTCCTGGGTCAGGAAGATCCTCTGGAGAAAGGATAGGCTACCCACTCCAGTATTCTGGCCTGGAGAATTCCATGGGCAGAGGAGCCTGGTGGGCTACAGTCCATGGGGTTGCAAAGAGTCAGATATGACTGAGTGACTTCCGCTTTTCACTTTAGTGCACATTACCACATGTAAAATAGATGGCCAGTGCAAGTTCAGTGCATGAAGCAGGGCACCCAAGGCCAGTGCTCTGGGACAACCCAGACCGGCAGGGTGAGGAGGGAGGTGGGAGGGGGTTCAAGATGGGGGGGCACGTCTATACTTGTGGCCAATTCACACTGATGTATGGCAGAAATCATCACAATATTATAAAGTAATTGTTCTCCAGGTAAAATAAATTAACAATTATTTAAAATAGCCTAATTTTTCTTTTTCTATTTTCTTAAATGAAAATCTTTGTTTTCTGAGGTGTTGCATTGAAACAGATTCACAAAAGGTTTGGACAAATTCTTAACTAGTTACTTCACATGTGCCTGCTCAGTCACTCAGTTGTATCCAACTCTTTGCTACCCCATGGACTGTAGCCCACCAGGCTCCTCTGTCCATGGGATTTTTCAGGCAAGAGAAGATGTGGCGGGGGAGGTGGGAGGGGGGTTCATGTTTGGGAGTTCGTGTAAAAAAATAAATAAATACCAAAAAAAAAAAAAAAGAGTATAAGAGTGAGTTGCCATTTCCTCCTCCAGGGGATCTTCCTGACCCAGGGATTGAACCCATGTCTCCCATGCCTTCTGCATCACAGGCAGATTCTTTGCCTGCTGAGCCATCCAGGAAGCCAGTTAGTTCATAAGGCATTTATTCAGAGAAATTTGGAGTTAGAAGACATTTCCAGTTTGTTGCTGATGTTTTCGAATGCATTTATCTTGGGTCTGTAGAACATCTCACGGTAACATAATTTACTGTGTTCTTACAAGAGTGGTCAGTGAAGCATTTCTATCATTAGTGCAGCCAGATTTATATACTTTAGAATTAAGACAAGGATACACCTCAGTTGGAGAAATAGTTGGGATGAATAACTCAAGATCACGTTTTTCTGATGTCACATTGAAGCACAGAACACAGGCACAGTTTCATCAATGTAGAAAGTGCACTAGTCGGGCCCCATGGTAGAGTAGTCAGCACTGTAGTGAGCTGAAGATATAAAATCTAAGGAGAAGGACTTAGAAGGATGCTCTGAGAAATAGAAACTGCATGGAAAACTGAAATATTAGTGGAGATAAGTAGAAGACTGATTGAGGCCAGGCTTTCTCAATAAATCTTAAAGATCTTGTTGACATGTAATTTCATGATGCAATAAAATTTGAGGTGAGAAGCAAAATATCAGACTGTCATAAAACAATATTATTTCAGATGGGTAACTTGCCAGTGCACGGGAAGCCATTCCATTCGGAACACTCCAGCGGGTGTTTTTCCCACTAGTGTTACTTTAGGTTTCTTTAGCGTTGACATATTAGTTGAATCATTTTTGTTGATCCAGGCGGCAACTGTTTGAAAAATAAAAGAAACAGTGGTCACTGGATTAAGCACTTCAGTGCTGCATCACTTGAGTCTGAGCCTCTCTGCGACATTTCTGTGCGAGAAGCTTCAGGTGACCTGTGTCACGGGGCAGATGAGGACTTCCAGGCCAGGGGGCCGTCAGGATTGCTGCTGCAAGGGCTGTGAGCTTAAAGCGGACACCTTAACGCAGTCGTCCAGAACACTGGCTTCATCACTTTTATGGAAAAGATAATACCTGTATATTTATTATAAGGATTCCAAAGAAGTCTGTGGCACTGCCTGTAAACTCCTGAAGCACACGGCACTCTGCACACAGGCGTACTCCGGGGCTCTCTGAAATGCAGGGTGGAGACACAGTGTTGGTGTCACGCACAGCGTCTCCATTAGCAGCACCCCTGTACCATCTGCATTCAGTCATCACGCAGAACTAGGGGAGTTGCTTTCCTATGACTTAGGAAATTGATATGTGGCAGATATCAGCATTCAAGGCCTCTCGTACTGAAGAGAGAAAAAACACTTTCAGTTTCTCCTAACAAAGTAACATGTACTTTCTAATTTCTTTGATCACATTTTCAGTTAAGTTTCTGCCTCCTTATTGGCTACTTTGCTTTGGAACTGCAGAGAAGAAAATTAAGGTCATAAATAGAGTTCTGTATCCATAGCAACATGTATTTCTCTTTCAACACTTTGCAGGTATTTCTTTTTATCCTAATACTTTTCTTAGGGATTGCTGGTTTCTTAGGGGAATAAATGACTCAATAAATGGCCTGAGAATAAATCTAATGTTTTCCGTATTCTGGAAGGTACAGAGGAAGCAGACCAGAAACCCAGGTAGCTAGCTAGGTATTAATATGAACGGTTAAGTTATTAGGAGGGTCAGAAACTCGGGCCGGTCAGTTTTATGAGAGTGAAGTCAGGTCAAGAGGTTGAAAACAGGTCTTCACGAATCCAGATAGGAGAACAGGTAACAGAGATAAGCAGGGTGAGGCCACATGAAGAATCTAATCGTGACTGGGACCTGGGGAGTGAGTAGGACCCTCAGTTTTGGAGCAGGCCTGAAGTCAGGAAGTGAGATCTCTGATTCTGAAGCAGACCTGCCTGAAGAACCCGAGGTCCGGAGTAACGAGGAGGGTAGGCCTGGCCGCTGGCCGGCGTGAGCCTGCCTGGGAGGCGAGGTCTGCTTTGCAAGAGTCCCCTCGGTGTGCCTTCCCACCCAGTGCAATCGCCAAGTGCACTGGGCAAGTGGGAGCAGACGGGGGAGAGGATGAAAGGACTTGCTGAACCTTTTAGGTCAATGAAAAGGAAAATGATCTCGTAGCTCATCTGTCTCCCACACAGTCAGGTGTCTTTGTTCTCTCATTGAGCACTTGGTCGGCCACCGGGAGTTCAGCAGGCCTGGGAATCTTAGACACAAGCTAGTGGCCTTGTAGGTGGTTCTACGGACGTCTTCATAACAGAGTGGCTTTGGAAGAGCTCTGCCTGAAACTGAACAGAGCAGTTTTGTAAACAAAGCCATGAGTTTTAAAAGACACTGGATGCTGACTGTTCATTGGAAAAAATCAATTCACATGTTTATCAAAGAAAAGGTTAAGCAAATTGAAACACAGTTACTTTCTTGTTGATGTTCATCTCTAAATTTTCTTACAGCAGCTTTTCCTTTGGGTTTTGACAAGGTGTCCGTGATCTTGATCTGGGTAACTTTTGTGCCTCTGTTTCCCTGGTGGCTCAGATGGTAAAGCGTCTGCCTGGAATGCGGGAGACCTGGGTTCAATCCCAGGAAGATCCCCTGGAGAAAGAAATGGCAACCCACTCCAGTACTCTTGCCTGGAAAATATGGATGGAGGAGCCTGGTCGGGGTCCATGGGGTTGCAAAGAGTTGGACAGGACTGAGTGACTTCACTTTCACTTTTGTTTTTAAAAGTGTTATAATCAGTGTGCTTGTGGCTAACTGTTAGCATATTTAAGATGCATAACTTAGTCCCATAACTGTCTAGTTTTACTAGATGCAAGAATATTATGCGAAAAGAGTTTAACATTATATTTAGTAAGTGAAGTGAAAGTCATTCAGTTGTGTCCGAGTCTTTGCAACTATACAGTCCATGGACTTCTCCAGGCCAGAAGACTGGAGTGAGTAGGCTTTTCCTTCTCCCAGGGATCTTCCCAACCCAGGGACTGAACCCAGGTCTCCCACATTGCAGGTGGATTCTTTACCAGCTGAGCCAAAAGGGAAGTCCATGTTTAGTAAGATAAATCCTTTAAAAAAAAAAGTGATCTAAATCTATAAATCCATTTAAAACCTTTATTTTTATATTGTNGATCTTCCCAACCCAGGGACTGAACCCAGGTCTCCCACATTGCAGGTGGATTCTTTACCAGCTGAGCCAAAAGGGAAGTCCATGTTTAGTAAGATAAATCCTTTAAAAAAAAAAGTGATCTAAATCTATAAATCCATTTAAAACCTTTATTTTTATATTGTTTTGAATCCTGTTTCCAATGTCTGTACGCTAGTTACTACAGAACTATTTATACCTTTTGAATGTACGCTTGGATATATTTAGGAACAACCTTTTTAATTGAAGCTCAGCTTAAAAACACACACACACACAAATGTTTGAGTGTACTTTTAAACTAAAGAGGGTAAACTATTTAAAAATTAACAAAGATGTATGTTATGTTTATAAGCAGAGACAAATAATACAACCTAGGATTTAGTTAGTGCATTTTTCCTAGTTGTTTGCCTTGGCTTTACCCATACAGTTTCGTTTTATACTAAGTGAATTCATTTCATGAATAGAGAAGCAAAAGCAGCAAGTAACAGCTCACGTACAGAAGTTCAAACTATTTTCAAAAGAAAGTTCAGGCTATTATAAGTTGTTCTTTACTGTCTCCTGGGTTGCCTGTGTGGACAGCGGACTGGTCCGGGATTCTTTCCTGGTGGGATGATGAGGAGCAGGGTGACCCTTTGCCCTACACGTGACATAGAGCGTTCCATCGCCCGGGAGGCCGCGGGGCGGCTGACAGTGGCTGAACTTGGATCTCCAGGCTGCCTTTTCAGGTCGAAGGTGCTGCCCTGTGGAGACGGGTGCCACCGACGCCTTCACAGGTTTAAGAGGACACTTACTTGGAGCTTATTTCAGCATTCCTAGAAGTATCACTTCATGGCAAATAGATGGGAAATAGGGAAAAAGTAACAGACTTTATTTTCTTGGGCTCCAGAATCACTGTGGATGGTGACTGCAGCCATGAAATTAAAAGACGCTTGCTCCTTGGAAGAAAAGCTATGACCAACCTAGACAGCACATTAAAAAACAGAGACACCACTTTGCCAGCAAAGGTCCATCTAGTCAAAGCTATGGTTTTTCCAGAGGTCATGTACGGATGTGAGACTCGGACCACAAAGAAGACTGAGTGCTGAAGAATTGATGCTTTTGAACTGTGGTGCTGGAGAGGACTTTTGGGAGTCCCTTGGACAGTAGGGAGATCAAGCCAGTCCATCCTAAAGGAAATCAGTCCTGAAAATTCACTGGGAGGACTGCTGATGAAGCTGAAGCTGTGATACTTTGGTCACCTGATGCAAAGAGCCAACTCATTGGAAAAGAGCCTGATGCTGGGAAAGATTGAGGGCAAGAGGGTGACAGAAGATGAGGTGGTTGGATGGTGTCATCGACTCAGTGGGTATGGGTTTGAAGAAACTCTGCGAGTTAGAGGGACAGGGAAGCCTGTGTTGCTTCAGTACATGGGGTCGCAAAGAGTCAGAACTGAGCGCTGAACACCAGCACTCTTTTCCGCAGTGAGTGAGGACGGGAACACTGAGCTAAGAAGTCCCAGTGTTTACATGGCACTGGCTTAAACCTATCTGTGATTTTTCTACTTTAGTTCCTGCATATATTTGAAGAATGGCATGAAGTACCCACAGTGCGCTAAAGAACACGTGATCGGGAGAAATGTTGTCAGAGTGACAGTAACCGTAGGAGAGGCCCCACCAAGCCCAGCTTCAGTCCCCCTTCCCTGAGCCTGTGCGAACTCCAGGTGCTCCTGCTTCTCGTGGCCTAGATTTGCTTGCATCTAATTAAGCAGTTGATTCAGTGAAGTCACATGGTTGTTAGCACACTAGTTCAGGCTCTTGTGACCTTATTGCATACAGAATGTTTGGACAGAGAGGCTAAAACAGGACCAGCAGAAAACCTGGGTCAAAGCTCTGCTTTCCTGGAAAAGGGAAGTATGGTAAGTGCAGAAAATGTTGAAAAACTTGAATGTCACTCTTTATAGAAGTTTTCTAGGAAAGACGAATTCAGCCTGAATTTCATTCTTTTTCCAAGGCCAAATAGGTTACCTGTCGCTCCTGAAAACTCTGTCAAAAAAATAGCTTCAAGTGCTTCTAGGTGCAGCGCGCAGCCGCTTCCTCACTGGAGGCCCTCCTATTCTTAGCCCCGATGCCGCGCCGAGTGGGCTGTGCAGGACGCGTCCGTATTCGCGCTTTTAGACGTTAGTTTGCCGTCTCGATGAGACTATTAAAAGCGCTACCTGGAAACAGTGTCTTTGTGGTATCGTGATCCTCAAGGGGACTGTTCCCACCTTTATAATTCCATTTGAGTCCAGAAAATGTATACTTCTTTGTATTTTGTGCTTCTGTTCATAATTAATGTATTTAATCTATAAAATAAATGCTCATATGCAGTCATTTTAAGTGTAGTGGACATTTTTGTTTGCAAGTTTCCAAACTAGGCCAATGTGATGTGAACTTTTTTTCCCATTTAATTGTAACTTAACCTAAAAGCCAGTTGCTATGGGTTTTCACTCACTTTCCTCAAGACCTATTTTCAAGCAGATGATTTGGGTGGTTCTTTTAGAATAAAACTGGAAATTTTAGCATCAGTTATGAATTTTTAGTAGAATTATCATTACTCACAAGAAACAAATGCAGACATGGTGTTTGCCAGCTCATAAAGACTCATTACATGTTCCGCTTCTCCTTTTGAAGTTTTCTCTCCAGATAGGCACATAAATTAATGAGTGCTTTACTTTTGTATTTTCACCCTATTTCTTGTTTTTCTTTGTTATTCTCTATGCAGAGTACTCTCTTCTTTTGCAGGTAAAAACTATATTTCATTTATTGACATAAGCCCTTTGGAGTGTTTTCCGAAGCTGCGTATTAATTGCTCTAAAATGTTTTAATCATTAAATTTTTTCCTGCCCTTCCTATAGATTAGGCTCTGTCTTCTCTTTGTCCATGTAATTTAGTCATGTTCTGTGATCAGCGATCCCGCATTTAATTTTGTGTATAGAATTCCTTCCAGAGCTAAGCTAGTCTTATGGAATCCGGGGCAATTTAAACCCCTTTCTCATCTTTACAAGTTGCAGAGGCAGTGTTTTTGCTGAACTGCAAGGTGGGCAAGTGATTGTATTTTTAATTGCTTGGTCTAATAACTGTAAAATAAGTGTTTTATTACAAGGTCAGACTGTCTTTATGCCACACCGCCTGTGGGAGCTATTTAGAACCAAAGAGAACGTTCTGTTGCATTTTTGTTTTTTAGTTGCTCAGTTGTGTCCAACTTTTTGCGACCCCATGGACTGTGCCACGCTTCCCTGTCCTTCACTATCTCCTGGAGTTTGCTCAAACTCATGTCCATTGAGTCACTGATGCCATCTAACCATATGATGGGGCTTCCCTGGTGGCTCAGAGGGTAAAGCATTTGCCTCCAATGCGGGAGGCCCGGGTTCGATCCCTGGGTTGGGAAGATCCCCTGGAGAAGGAAATGGTAACCCACTCCAGTGTTCTTGCCTGGAGAATCCCGTGGACGCAGAAGCCTAATAGGCTACAGTCCACGGGGTCACGAAGAATCGGACACGACTGAGCGACTTCACCTTCCCCTTCACAGTTCAGNCCTGGGTTGGGAAGATCCCCTGGAGAAGGAAATGGTAACCCACTCCAGTGTTCTTGCCTGGAGAATCCCGTGGACGCAGAAGCCTAATAGGCTACAGTCCACGGGGTCACGAAGAATCGGACACGACTGAGCGACTTCACCTTCCCCTTCACAGTTCAGTTCACTCACTCAGTCGTGTTAGAAGGTTAAAAGACCGTAAGCTAAAATAATGTTTTCTTTGAATCTGTCAGCTTAAATACAAAGACATATTTATTGTGCCCAGCATCATGAAAATAGAGAAATTAAGATGCTTTTCATAAGTTTACCATTAAAATTTTGCCTTTTTTAGAAGTTCCTGTTCGTGTCTTCCTTCATTTTCCTGTTGGATTGTTTTTCTTTATTTATTGATATGCTTTACAAATTCTGGATATTATTCTTTTGTTAATTACATACACCATGAATCTCGTCTTCCAGAGATTCACTTTACCTTTTCATTAGCTTTGTGGCATCTTTTTATGAATGAAGCTTCTTAATTATATTCTGTCTATTTTATCAGTCTTTTCAAGTCTATGCCCTTTGAGTGATGCTTAAGAAACCCTTCCTTACCTCGAAATAGAAGCCGGGTCCCATGGAATTCCGTGCTGACCCAGTGGTCGGGACCTGGTGCTCTTCCTGCAGGGACCTAAGATCCTGTGGGCCATGCAGCTCTTCCAAAGAGAAAGGAAAAAAAGGCCATCTCCCATATTTAAAAATATTTTGTCTTTCACATTTAGTCTTAATCCATTCAGCACTGATTTCTAAAATGATCCTTTGTTGAGATGTAATTTCCATTCTATACAGTTCACCCATTTAAGGTGTACAGTTCAGGGAGTCTGTGTGTTCTCAGAGCTGTGCGGCCGTCACACTTTATCACCTCCTCTCAAAGCTCCGGTCACAGTCACTCTCCATTTTCCCCAAACACTGCGGCCCCAGGCAACCACCCAGCCTACATTCCATCTCTCTGGATTTGCCTGTTCTGGCCAGTTCACCTGGTGGAACCAAAGAGCGCGTGCTCTTTGGGGACTGACACTTTTTTTCCGGTGTTTTCTAGATTCTTCCATGTTGTTGCAGGTATTACTTCTCACTGCTGAATAATACCCCGTCACTTGGATAAACTAGGTCTTGTCTGTCCCATCACCTGGTGCACGTTTTGCTTCTCTCTACTTTTCGGCCACTATGAATAATGCTGCTTTGAACCTCCTGCGCACGTTTTTGTGGGATGTATTTCATCTCTCTTGGACACGTCTCTTGGAAAGGGGAGAATTTATTTTTGTCTATCACGTAAGGTGGGGAAGTGGCGTCTTCCTTCCCCATTTGAATAACGTTGTCTCAGCACAGGTTTTAAACCCGTCCGTCACGTCCCCGCTGACCTGCACGGCGGCCCTCTCCCACAGAGCTCCTTTCTGGGCCCCTTGGTCTCTGAGAATACGACCTGCTTGTTTCAGTGGCGGCGTTTTAGGGCCTGGTGCTGGTGTGAGTTGCCACACCACCTGTTCTCTTTTAGGAGGAGCATGGCACTGGGTCCACCCCTGTAGATTTTGGACTCCACTTGCCAAGGCTGGAAAGCGTCCCTCGGCCCTTCGCTTGGACGCGCGCTGACGCTGAGACACTCTGGGGAGAGCTGGCGCCAGGCTTCACGTCGCTGCTGTGCGCCTCGGGCGCTGAGATCCTTACCGTCTGCCAAAGGGCCGACTGTCTTCTCGTCAGTTTTGCCATCTTATATTTGCTATAGTAATTGCAAACAGTGCTTGATCATTTTTTCAGGTGTAAAAAATCACAAGCGATTTTTATACTTTGACCTTTGGTTCAGATGCCTCTCTAAACTCTCTTCGTATTTCTAGTGACCTGTGTGTTCATTGTCCTTTTCCTCAACAATTATGATATCTGTGATTAAAGACAGGTTTTTTTCATTTAATTTTTTTTCTTGTCAGGCACTTATGAATACAAGTAATGGTAGCAGACATTCTTTGCTTCTCCTTGGTTTTAAGAGAGCTGTTTTAAAACTTCACTGTAAAGAATGATTAAAATTTGCTGGGGTTTTGGTAAATATTTTTGTCTGGTTAAGAATGTCTCTTCTGTTCCTACCTTCTAAGAGTTTATATGGTAGAGCGTCATCAAATGTTTTTCTGTGTATTAAAGATAATAAAAAAGCTTTTTCTTTTAATACATAAAAAAGAATAAATCATATTATAGGCTATTGTCTGTTATTAAACGAGCATTATGTCTCATCTAATAGTTTAATGACCTAGTATCATTGGACTCAATTTGCTAATAACTGCTGAGAGAGATTGACCTGGACATGTTTTTAAATAATGTTATGCTAGCTTCATAATTTGAGTTGCTGAATAATTCTTCTTTTTCTATTCTCTCAAAAAATTAGCAGAAGAGTGAGCTATTTGTTTCTTAAATATTTGGAGGAACTGGCCAATGGAACCATCTGGGCTTGATATTTTATTTCTGGAGAGTTTTGACAACTATTTAAATTTCTCTAGCGGTGATAGGGTGATTCATATTTTCCAGTTTTTTCCTAGTCAGTTTTGGTAAATTTTCATAGTTTAATAATTTTTTCTTTTCATTTAAATCTGGTCTTTATCGGTTTTTATAGTTTTATAAATGTACTGCCCTTGCACCCTCTGCAACTTGGTGAGGACGTGTTTCACTTTTATGCATTACTGGACTTGGCTTGTTAATAATTTATTTAAATTTTTTGTATCTGGTTCATGACTAACTTGGCCAATAGTTTTTGTTTCTCTTCCCATTCCCGTCTTCCTTTGGTATCAATATGATGACTTCTGAAATAGTTTCAGTGTATATTTCTCACTTTCTATTCCCTAGAAAAGTTTGTGAAAAATTGGAATGATACATCTCCTGGGTGATTTTTCTAGAACTCACCTATAAAATTATATGAGCTTAGATGAAAGTGAAAGAGGAGAGTGAAAAAGTTGGCTTAAAGCTTAACATTCAGAAAGCAAAGATCATGGCATCCGGTCCCATCACTTCATGGGAAATAGATGGAGAAACAGTGGAAACAGTGTCAGACTTCATTTTTGGGGGCTCCAAAATCACTGCAGATGGTGACTGCAGCCATGAAATTAGAAGACGCTTACTCCTTGGAAGAAAAGTTATGACCAACCTAGATAGTATATTCAAAAACAGAGACATTACTTTGCTGACTAAGGTCCGTCTAGTCAAGGCTATGGTTTTTCCTGTGGTCATGTATGGATGTGAGAGTTGGACTGTGAAGAAGGCTGAGCGCTGAAGAATTGATGCTTTTGAACTGTGGTGTTGGAGAAGACTCTTGAGAGTCCCTTGGACTGCAAGGAGATCCAACCAGTCCATTCTGAAGGAGATCAACCCTGAGATTTCTTTGGAAGGACTGATGCTAAAGCTGAAACTGCAGTACTTTGGCCACCTCATGAGAAGAGTTGACTCATTGGAAAAGACTCTGATGCTGGGGGGGATTGGGGGCAGGAGGTGAAGGAGACGACCGAGAATGAGATGGCTGGATGGCATCACAGACTTGATGGACGTGAGTCTGAGTGAACTCTGAGAGATGGTGATGAACAGGGAAACCTGGCGTGCTGCGATTTATGGGGTCGCAAAGAGTCGGACACGACTGAGCAACTGAAATGAACTGAACTGAGTGTTTTCTTTGTCAGAAGATTCTTAACTATTCTTTCAGTTTTTTTAATTGGATTATTTTAGTTGGTAGTTTCCCCATTTTCTGTTTTCCTAGGAATCTATTTTACCTAGCGTATCTAGTTATTGGCATAATATTTTTGTGGTGTTATCTTTTTGATCGCTGATGGATCTGTAGTATGTCCTTCTTTAAATGTCATTATTTCTTTTTCTAGATAACATTGCCACACTTTGTTTTCATCTCTCACATTTGTTTATTTGTGCCTTCTTCCTTGTTTCCTTCATTAATCTTACGAGAAATTGTTCTGTCTTGCTAATTTCTTAAATTGGTTGCCTATTTCACTAAAAATTAGCCTTTTAAAAATAAGTGGCATGTTAAGGCTACTTACTTCCTTTAGTTTCATCCTTCAGGATTTGAAGCGGAAAATTTTCATTATCAGTCATTTTTCAGAATGTAAGTGTTACGTTTTTATTTGATTAGTGCATTCGTATGCGGGCTTAGTCGTTTTCGACTCTTTACAACGCTATGGCCTGTAGCCTGCCAGGCTCCTCTGTCCATGGAATTTCTCAGGCAAGAATACTGGAGTGGGTTGCCATTTCCTTTTCCAGGGGATCTTCCCGATCCAGGGATTAAACCCACATCTCCTGCTTGGCAGGCAGATTCTTTGCCACCGTTAACACCAATCAGAATTTAAAAGCCATAAAAACGGATACAGAGAAATATCTCCCATGCACCCCTGTCAGGACTAGCGACCTCATTCCCATATAAAATACCAGTCTAAATAGTGTGTTGTGTCTCCTTCCAGAGATTAATTATAAGCGCTTTTAATTGTTATCCTAACTTCACTTCGAAGCCTGAGCTATTTGAGGAGTGTGTTTCTAATATTTGAAGCATGTGGGGATTATTTTGGTTTTGTTGTTTTCATTTCTGTTATGGTTCTTGATTGAGTTGCAGTTGCTGTCCTGCCAAATGATATCTTTGATGCCGCCAATTTCCTGCAATACATGGACACAAATTTTGCATGTGTATGTGTGTGTATGATGAGCTCTTTTACTGGAATGGTAGATTTGACCGTTTTCTCCCACAGTTCCCCTGCAGTTATATATGTTTTGAGCCTGTTTTATCACATGTTTACAGACTTAGATGTGTCCCCCAGGTGACTGACATAAAAAAGCCATTTGGTGACACTGTTTTAGAACTGCCACTCATTAATACTCTATGGGTAGGATACCCTTCTTCACCTAGTTACTTTCAGTCTCTTCATGACTTTGGTGTGTCTCATAAAAAACATGGATGAATTTTGACGTTAAAAAATTTAAACTGTTGCATTATTTGAACTAGTAATTCTGGTCCATTTATTTGTGTTTTGATTATTGATATACCCTCTTACTTTTTTTTTTCATATTTCCCACCTTTTTCTATGCTGTTTTTGTCCTGATTTTGAAAATAGGCTAATTTAAAGACTTATGGAGAAACTGTGAGGGTGCTGTAGAGAGCGCTCAGTGATCTCACACCCCATCCCCCTATTATTAACATCCTACACTGAAGGGTGCTTTCAGTTTTGCACCAGCATAATTTGTGGCTGTTCAGTTGCTCAGTTGTGTCTGACTCTTTGTGACCACGGACTGCAGTTTGACAGGCTTTCCTGTCCTTCACCATATCCGGGAGCTTGCTCAAATTCACGCCCATTGAGTCGGTGATGCCATCCAACCATCTCATCCTCTCTCGTCCCCTTCTCCTCCTGTCTTCAGTCCTTCCCAACAACAGGGTCTTTTCCAGTGATTTGGCTCTTTACATCAGGTGGCCAAAGTATTGGAGCTTCAGCTTCAGCATCAGTCCTTCCAATGAGTATTCAGGTCTGATTTCCTTTAGGATTGACTGGTTGGAGCTCCTTGATATTCAAGGGACTCTCAAGAGTCTTCTTCAACACCACAGTTTAAAAGCATCAGTTCCATAGTCAGACTTCTTTATGGTCCAACAACTCTCACATGACTACTGGAAAAACCATATCTTGACTGTACTTCAGCAAAGAGATGTCTCTGCTTTTTAATACGCTGCGTAGGTTTGTTATAGCTTTTCTTCCAAGGAACCTGCTGCAGGGTCACTGACACTGACTGCGGAGTCCTGGGCGTCACAGCATGCTGGCAGAAGTCCTTTTGGAGGAGGTCACCATTACTCCTACCATAGTTTGGCCTCAGACCAAACTACAGGGAGGGAACACAGCCCCATCCATCAGCAGAAAATTGTATTAAAGATTTACTGAGCATAGCCTTAGTGTGAGCATTCTTTGGCATTGCCTTTCTTTAGAATTGGAATGAAAACTGACCTTTTCCAGTCCTGTGGCCAAAGCCTTAGATCCAGGCAATAGTAAACTAGTAATTATAGGCATAATAATGATAGTATACCAGTGACTTCTCTACTAGTTGCTAGCATATACTTTTATTATGAATTATTTTATGTTAGACATTGTTTTGTTCCTTTATCAATCAATCAGAAAATCAGTCTTCTAACTAATTGGGTTCTTCAAGAAATTTGGAATGATGACTGAGGCTAAGAGGTAGCAAGTCAGTTTGGGCTGGTCTCCTAGTGGGGGAAGGTATTCACTAGGGCTACAAATAGTCACTTGTCAGAGGTCCTGAGTGTTTGTTCTAAAGCCGAGATGAAATGAATCATTTTATTGGAGATTTAGGAGTACTGTCAATTCTTTTGATGACTGGGAACCAATTTAGCAAGGTAAATAGAGATGTAGATCATGTGTAGGCCACAAATAGTGATTCTAACAGCACTAAATCTCAAGGGCCTCCTACAATTACCTTAATCTAGGCATCATAAAATCAGATTCAAGCATTTACTGAAAATCTACCATGTGCTAGCCACAGTGCAAGGTGTCACCTCATCTCATCCTGGTACAACTACCCTGTGAAGGATAAATGATTTACCACATTTCCCAACTGTGATTCAGGCCCCACGACTCTAAGTTTTGTATTTTTTCTACTATATATGGCTATCATTCAAGATCATAGGTTCCCCCCTCCCAGTAGAAAACAAATAGATTCTTAGAGCTTAATAACATATTTATTAGCACTATTTCTTTTCTTTCTTTCTCTCCCTCCCTCTTTCATTTCCTCCCTTCCTTTCTTCTCTTCTTTATTCCAAAATGATAGACCAGTACAAACAAATAGGTAAGCAGATTTAGACAAAGAGAGATTTATGGTACAAAATATTATCAAAATCATGAGTAAGATACATCAATTTGCTATTATTACAAGGGGAAGGGTTTTGAGCTCATGAGAAACCAAAGGAGGGTATGTGTATATGTGTGTGTGAATACTGGGGTGGGTTGCCATTTCCTATCCTACTCCATGGCATCTTTCCCACCCAGGGATAAAACTTGCATCTCTTGTGTCTCCTGCACTGGCAGGTGGATTCTTTATCATTGCACTACTCGGGAAGCCCCAAGGGAGAGAGAGAGAGTTTAAAATGTGCCTTATAGTGTTTACATATTATACGATCATTTCCATTTCTTTTTTGAGTTACTAACCAGAGTATGATAAAACATTAATATATCTCTAGTATTTTCCACTGTTCCTAATACTCACTGGAACCTCAGCAAACTTTTGTTGAGTAAATGAAAGAATAAGTAATTGGTTGCTTCCATGTCCTTCCATAACCATGAAATCAATTAATTGTCTCATGGAAATATAAAAAGAATTGTAGGAATTAGCTCATGATTTTTTTTTTGTAATGGTTCACTCCCACCGCTACACTAAAGTGGATATATCCCACAAAAATGTGGTTCATAAATCAGCACTGCTCTGTACCTTTCTCTTTCTTAAATGCACCAGTCTCCCTCCAATTTTTCGTTTACCCAATACAGAGATCCTTTATAAGAATTTTAGTCCTCAAGTGTATACATAAGATTGAACAAAAAGAAAGTACCAATATTCAACCATATTTATTAAAATAATTATTTTATATACTGAATAACATATTTTATAATTTTTACCTCTCCAGTAAGCTGCCACCACTAGCCCTTCAAATATGATTGTATTTGAATGCATGCCCAGGTCCTTAATCTTGGACTGCTTCATTTTCCCAAACACTGATTCTCTAGCATTCAAAAATGTTATGCAACAAACACTTTCTGGATGGGTCCATGAACAATCATATCAATTTTTATCAACTGTTGCTTTTCCTTTTTAAAGCTTAATAATGCCAGCAGCAAGAAGAATTTGTTAGTCTCAGTTTTCTTCCTTCCAAATTAGGTAGAATATTCTGATCCAATATTAAATCTGCCACTTATTTAGAAATATATTGAATTTGACACTTAGACAGTAATTCTTTTCTTAGAAAGACAGTATTCAAATATATATATAGTCTTTGCAAGTTTTTGCAAAAGTTTAAAATTGTCTTAATTCAATCAACATTATATTCAACACTGAAACACAATAGTTACTTATTTTTAAACTTAAGTTAGGAAGATCGACAATGTAGCTTCTTTTAGAGCTTATAAGGATCTTCCAAGACAAAATAGCATTTACTCAGGGAGACAAAAAGAAAATTCCCTTGCAGCATTTTTGCCAAAGAAAGCAAGAACATGTGAAGCTAAAATATCCCGCCTCTTTTGGCTACTGTTCTATTTTGCTTTTCCCATTTGTTTTCTAAATATTGATATGGAAATGATAAAATAAAGAATAAGCTGTTTCCTAATTTTGTACAGCCAAACCTTTCTTTAAATTTCACAAATTAAAAAAGTATGTGTATTCACTATTGTACAAGTTCTGTGAAATAACTCTAAAAATCATAGTTTATATGCTACATTAGTGTGCGGTTGTGTGGTTTTTAAAGAAAGACTTCAGCAGCTCATAATGTGGTAGTTATTAAGGAAGCAGAATTTTTCCATGAATAGTGAAGGAGCTTGTTTATAAAATCTGCACTACAGGAATTGCTCAGTGCCTGAAGTAGAGGAGCATGACTCTTCTTAGGAGTTGTTTTGTTTTCTTTGTTAACAGTCAATAGAGATTATGATTAACTTATAAGAGTTTTTGGATTGGGGTGTGGATATGACTCTAAGATAAGACCAATGAAAATTTCATTATTGCTAATTAGAATTCTCTAGTGAGGTTTAAACCAGTAACGATTTTCAATGAGTATAATTTAGAATAAGATAGATGTAGATTTTACAACTCAAATATTCAATGTCTCTTTTCAATAGTCTCCTAAAACATCACCACCTTATATTAATATATTCAAGGATACGGTTTCTCTGATTTTGATAATCTATTGGTAATGATGGTAATAGAGCTTCCATTAGTACCTTCTAAAATGCTTATATTAAAACTGTTAAAAGCTCTCAGTATAAAGATGATTTCTAGAAACCTAACAGTGATTTTCATTAATTTTCACAGTAAATGACTAACCACAAATTGTTTAAAAATTCCTTGCTTTCATTTAAGCTCTCTAGTCTCTAACCTCTAATTTCTGGGTAAGGAAAAAAAAATGCAGTAATACATGAGCCAAGGTATGTTCTGGCTTGGGTTGCAAAATTCTATGAAGAAGAATCCAAAGCAAACCAGAAAACTTTCACTTCATTACAACTGCATTAGGGTAAGAAGTCTAGTCTCCTCTCATAGTTGTTTTACGAGGTGATAATGAGGGGAAAATTCTCTGGCCTAGACAATAACACATATTTTAAAGTGGGTTACAACAGATCATTTCAACCTACCCAACTCAATGATAAAAGGGGTTTGAATGACATCTTCTGGTTGAGAATAAGTAGATCTTTTTTTAGATAAAAAGAAAGAAGCACTGAAGCATATCAGTGTATCAGCAAACTAAAAGGTATATTTAAAAAAATAATAAAGACAAGGTTTTCCTTTTACCCACAATCATGGCTATCTTGTAGGTTTCTAGTATATTACTTTGGCTTTCTTAACAACTGGAGATGAGTAAGTCTGAATTCAGTATTGGTATTCCAACTCCTTCAAACTATGTACAATATTGTCCATAGTACTGTATAATATTCAGATATTCTGTAAATCCCAGAGAAAAAAAATATACTGTTGTTGTCAAAAAAGGTTATGAAGAATATAAAATAAGCTACTTAAATTGTAAAATATGAATTATACTTTTTGCTTTAAAATAACGTGCATGTCACTCCATTAATGTTTTTATTGTAGAAATTAACAAAGAACAAACCATTAGTACCATGTCTTAGAGACACTGATCACTCCCACAGTAAATTTTCTGTACTCTCCTGCCATTCTTTCTCTCTCCTCCTAACACATACTAGACATTTTCTTTTTTTAAAAAATAGAAGCTTTGATTGGGTATATCATGGTGACATTAATAGTGATAACAATAGTAACTGAGAAAACTTTGATTGGGTATAACAATATAATAATAATAGTAATGACAAAAATCATAATACTGTTTTCATGTTTAGTTTTAAAACTTAATAGCATTTTCATATTTATTAATCCATAAATCCTCATAGCAATTGCATAAGAAAACCAAAGCTCAGTAGATTAATTAACACATTCACTGACACACATCTACTAAGTAAAGGAATTGAGAAAGGTTTCCCCCAACGAAGAATACAACTGAAAATATATTACGAAGTGTTATAAAAAGCTAACACTTTCATTTGACTATGTGCTGAAAGGAAGATCATTTCTTACATAGTATAGTGAATAGTAGGTGCTTTTCAATATTTAAGGAATGAATAAATTAAGTAAATAAAGAATCAAACCATCCAATTATTACAGCTCTACATTTGTCGAGTTTCTAGGGATTTGATTTTCTTATACATACAAAGTACAAGGAGATCTGGAGAAGAGAACATTATGTAGATTCTAAAGAACAAAAAGGGGACTTCCTTGGTGGCTTAGACCATAAATAATTCACCTGCAATGAAGGAGACTGTTTGATTCCTGGGTTTGGAAGATGCCCTGGGGAAGGGAATGGTTACCCACTCTAGTATTCTTGTCCGAAGAATCCCACGGACAGAGGAGTCTGGTGAACTGCAGTCCACAGAGTCACAAAGAGTTGGACACAACTGAGCAACTAAGCACACACAAACAATGGAATATCTCCACAAAAATATTTAAATATTTATTCAAATAGGCATAAAAAAGGAGTTTGGAAATTTTTTTAAAAAATTAAGTACACCAGTATTTTTATTTTAACTCACACTGCTTAAATTGAAAAGATTCCCCCCTTTTAGAAAATGCTAAATATACATTTTACCATAAAGAATGCCTAAATCCATAAAATAAGACACAAATTGTTGTTCAGTCACCCAGTCGTGTCTGACTCTTTGTGACTCCATGGACTGCAGCGACCAAGTAAAACAACTTAATTATATGGGCTTATTTTTAAAATGCTACTTTACATTCATAATATTTAGAATGTTCATTTAGGAAGAAGAGTAGAAAATTTAACGACCATGTCTTTAATTCCATTGGTTGGTACTTTGAGATAATAATATTTTGTTTTATGAATTAAATATGATCACATACAAATGTTATGCTTAAAATAAGGAAATATCATTTTAAATAGGAAAAGTTGGTGCCACGGTAAAGTAAACACACTGATGATGTTGACAAAAGTGGAAAGCTGGTGCTTAGCTGCCAATTTTCTCAAGGATAGGAAATTTGAGCCCAACTTTTACTCCTAATAGTACACACATAGATTTAATGTTGAATAAGCCATGATAGAAGGACTCCATGAATAAGGAAGGATAAATGCCAATTAACTTAAACTGATTTGATGTTCTTCATTAGTGCTAAATATTCCTGAATTGCCACTGCCTACAGATGTAAGACATAAAATCTCCCAATCTAGCTTTGCATATTTAGTAGCATATGGAGTCTTGTCAGGCAGCCAAGAACTTCCTCAGTTACTTCATTCTGAAGAACAGGGGTTGCCTCTAATATAATACCTTGAACTGATTTTATTTAGGGTGTAATCTGCCTTGGGTTGCTATTAAGATATTGAATTTTATGAAACAGCTGTTTAATAACATTTGTGAATTAATGGAATCATCATGTAGAATAGAAAAGGCATAAAAAAATTTAAAAGATTACTTTAAAGCCAATTTCTTAATTAATGGTATTTCAGAACTTTCTAGAGTTTCCAAATTGAAATCCTCCAAGAAGATTTTCAATTACAAGGTAGACTATCAAAATTTATTACCAAAATTCAGCAACAATATTCTGAAGAAAAATCTGTTATGTTAAGATCTTTTAGTTCTTTCCTTTTATCTGAAATGAGTACAGTTGGTATAAATATTAAATTATTAAAAATTTTATTAATGAAATACTCAGACTTATGCACAGACTAATGAAATACACAGACTAATTCATCTTGCAGGATGAATCATAGGACTACTTTGGGGGTACTTCCATGGAACCAAATCTGACATCTTAAAATGCCCAGGAAAATAAGCCAGGAATGTGGGAAGAGATTCCTATAGAAAAGCTGTTCATTATGTTGAAGTAATGAAGTATTATCAAATGGGTAAGACTTTTTCTATACCAGAACCCATATAGATGTATTCAGATATTGTTATTCTGGTTTGGGTTGCAAAAAGTTCTTTAATGTCCCAGGAACAAATTCAATTGTGTGTGTGTGTGTGTGTGTGTGTGTGTGTGTGTGTGTGTGTGTATTAGTTGTCAGTTGTGTCTAACTCTTTGCAACCCCATGGCTTATAGCCTGCCAGTCTCCTCTGTCCATGGAATTCTCCAGGCAAGAATACTGGAGCTGGTAGCCATTCCCTTCTTCAGGAGATCTTCCCCACACAGAGATCAAACTAAGTCTCCTGTATTGCAGGCAGATTTTTTACTGTCTGAGCCTCAGTGATATAACATTTTATTCATAGCTGGACACTTTGAGAGAATATGGTATGTGAAAATCTCTGAGAATTAAACCTACACAAGTGTTTCTTACACCTTGGATTTAGGCTAGACTAATACAGTCCAGGGGATTCCCAGGTGTCACTAATGGTAAAGAACCCGCCTGCCAATGCAGGAGACATAGGAGATGTGGGTTCTATCCCTGTAGTTCTATCCCCAGATCCAGGGATCAGGAAGATCCCCTGGAAGTGGGCATGGCAACCCGCTCTAGCAGTTTTGCCTGGAGAATCCCATGGACAGAGGAGACTTGCAGGCTACATTCCATGGTGTCACAGAGTTGGACACGACTGAAGCGACTTAGCATGCATAGCATGCAGTACAGTCTAGATTATATAGTTGGCCAGGGAAAGACAATGGAAGGCAATGGCACCCCACCCCAGTACTCTTGCCTGGAAAATCCCATGGACGGAGTAGCCTGGTGGGCTGCAGTCCATGGGGTCGCTAACAGTCGGACAGACTGAGCGACTTCACTTTCACTTTTCTCTTTCATGCACTGGAGAAGGGAATGGCAACCCACTCCAGTATTCTTGCCTGGAGAATCCCAGGGATGGGGGAGCCTGGTGGGCTGCCGTCTATGGGGTCACACAGAGTAGGACACGACTGAAGTGACTTAGCAGCAGTAGCAGTAGCAGGGAAAGATGAAGTGATACAGGATTAATGGAGTGAACAGGGCAAGATGTACCTTGATCTTGGGGTATTTGGAAATCAGTCATAGTTGATAAGAACACATTCCCACAGAAAGATTTCAAAACACTTGTTTAGATTTTGGAGACTATCAAATTGTCATCCAGATTGACTTTATGGAATGTTGACATGAATATGCATTTTGCTACCACATGGAGAAATTCACAATCATTTTCCATTTCATCTAGGCCAAACATGATCTTCTTTGGTGGAAATCAGTTCTGATCTAAAGAGTATCCAATGACATTATCTTTAACAGAGTCCATAAGATTATTTGGAAGAAATCAGGTATATCACTTATTGTGGGTCAGTCCTAGGCAGTTTGTTTGAGAGGTTGGGAGCGGTCTGTTGGGATCTGTTTGTGTGTGTGTGTGATAAAAAATAAAATGGAAACAGATATAAAGTATGCAATTTCAAAATACCAATTATCTATATTAAAGTAGTGCCTAAATAACATTAGCAACTGTTTTCATAGAAATAAAATATTTATTTTACAGGGACAGAAAATCTTAGAAGTTAGCCATCTTTTTGTTTGAAGTGATAGTCTCTTTATTTTAATTGAAATTTTATACTGGTTATTCAGAAAGCAAATACTAATACCTAAAAATGGCAGTAGACTTTTTAAGAATGAACAAAAATGCCAAAATTATAATGGAAAAATAGGTGGATTTTAATAAAGGTAGCATACACCCAAAATCAGATAAGGCAATGGCACCCCACTCCAGTACTCTTGCCTGGAAAATCCCATGGATGGAGGAGCCTGGTAGGCTGCAGCCCATGGGGTCACTAAGAGTCGGACATGACTGAGCGACTTCACTTTGGCTTTTCACTTTCATGCATTGGAGAAGGAAATGGCAACCCACTCCAGTGTTCTTGCCTAGAGAATCCAGGGACAGGGGAGCCCAGTGCGCTGCCATCTATGAGGTTGCACAGAGTTAGACACGACTGAAGCGACTTAGCAGCAGCAGCAGCACACCCAAAATAAGACATGTATATTTATTCTTCAGTTCAATATTTTTAAATTATTCTACTACATTGATAAATGTAGTTTAGGATTTATTAGGGGAAAAAATCCCTCTATAATTTACTTGTGGGTAAGATATGGATCTGACTATTGTGTTTTTTTCTTATTGGTAGCTAGAATATTACATGTAAACAAAAATGTACATGAAAATGTAAATGTCACATTTTCAAAGATCTGTTTATGCCAATTTTAATTGTTCTTTTAATCCTATAGTAAATACACAAGTATTTTGGCCCTCACTCCAGTATTCTTGCCTGGAGAAATCTATGGACAGAAGAACCTGGTGGGTTACAGTCCAAAGGGTCTCAAAGAGTTGGACATGACTGAAGCAACTTAACATGCACACATGCCTCTCTTGACAAAAAAAATCAGTCCAGACTCTACCACTCACCTCATCTACCAGACTCTTGAACTTTGGACCATTATTTTCCTACCTTAATCATCCCAAGGACAGACCCCAGACAACTAGAGAAAACTCCTGCCCTCTGCAGTCTACTGGCATTATTCAAACCAGCCTGCTTACCCTCTTCTTTCCTATGAAACTACAATAATGGCTCTTGATAGAATTTTTCTCCTCTCCTTCTCCTCCCTGTCTTTCCTTACACTGTCCTGCAAGGCATGGCCTGCTCCTTTCTTTTGGGAACTGTGAGGCACACACTATCTTTTCAGTGTCAATTATCTGCTGATCTGTTGGCCTTACCATACTGGAATAATAATAAAACTTTTACTTCAAAACAATTTCATTGGTCTGTCAGTCACTCTAACCTTTTTCCTTACAGATATTCTTTTGTGTATTATTTTGTAATACTCTCAAGTATTTTGTAACACAAAAGCCCTCTCACTATTTTTTGAATCCCATAGTAATATGGTTGGCTGAATAAAGATCTGAATAAGTGAATATGAGCATGCTCCAAGAAAGCTTCTTCAAATATATCCTACATAAGAAAATGTAGGAAAATGTTGCATTTAACTTTTAGAAATATCCAAAATAATAGAACAAAAATGGTGAAGAAAATAAGTATAAAACTAGATGTGAAGAGATTGGAAATTTGGTCCCACTAAGCTGTCTCAGCCTCTTATCTTTCAGAGATGATGGGATCCTTTCCATTTTAAAATTCCTGCATCTATAATTCTAATGCTAAAATTCTACCATCCATAAAATTCAAATGTCTTATGTGGGGCAGGGTCTGGCAAAGAGAAGCTGTTAGTTTATAGACACAAATTGCTGTCTACCTCTTTATTTTATCACACTCTCGTGATTACAGCTCTTTCTGTGCACCTTTATTTTCAATGTGTGCTTTTTCAGCATCATTTTATCCTCATTAAGATGTTTCCTTCTGCTCCCTCATACTGAAGTTAAATCATCTCCTCCCACCCTGTAATGTTCTTTATTATTAAACTTTGACATTCCAGACAAGTTCATCTTCATTATAATAACTGATTTGATCATTATGATGTAGACTTGATTTAAATGTCATAGTTGAAAAAAGTTTTGTTTTATTCTGCCTCAGGCAAAAAATTTAGTTTAGTCAACATACAGTAATGCAGACTGCATGCAAAACAATTGAAAATACTAACTGGTATATATAATATTTGAGCATCTTTAATTATCTAAAAAAAATGATCAACTTTTTATGCATTATGTAATACTTAAATACCTATTTTCAAGTGGAGCTATAAAGGAGCAGGAGAATCTTATAATTGTCCACAATTTATTCTACATAATAAATCTTGTGACAAACGTAACTACAAATAACATACTTATATATATATATATATATATATATATCTCAGTGGTAATTTCACTTTTCACTGAAATTAAACTAAAATTAATCATTGGTGACTAAAATGCAATGTGCAAGATCTCACTCTTCACTGAACAATCAATATTTGTTTCAAATTCATTAAAATTGTAAGAAATATATGTATTAGACAAATGTCTAGTCTTTTGCTCTGAATCTGCAAAAACACAATCCTTCTTGTGATGTATTTCTGTTTTGTGAGTTTATATTTTTAACTAACTGATAATCACTGAAACTCTGAAGTGAGACTTAAAGAATTCAGACTCCTACAAAATTTATCACACTTTTCTGTTGACATATTAGGGAAACGCATTGCTAATAATTTTTCTATAGACACTTCCATCTTAATAAGCTTTGTTTATTAAGACAGGCATCAAGACCATCCCCAAGAAAAAGAAATGCAAAAAAGCAAAATGGCTGTCTGAGAAGGCCTTACAAAGAGCTGTGAAGAGAAGTGAAAAGCAAAGGAGAAAAGGAAAGATAAACTCAAGAATGCAGAGTTCCAAAGAATAGCAAGGCAAGATAAGAAAGCCTTCCACAGTGATCTTCCATAAATTCTTAGGAAAGTACAACTTTCCAAAACTGAACCAGGAAGAAATAGAAAAATTTAACAGACCCATCACAAGCACGGAAATTGAAACTGTAATCAGAAATCTTCGAGCAAACAAAAGCCAGGTCCAGATGGCTTCACAGCTGAATTTTATCAAAAATTTAGAGAAGAGCTAACACCTATCCTACTCAAACTCTTCCAGAAAATTGCAGAAGA
Organism: Oreotragus oreotragus; assembly: GCA_006410675.1. NCBI lineage: Eukaryota > Metazoa > Chordata > Mammalia > Artiodactyla > Bovidae > Oreotragus > Oreotragus oreotragus. Next base: position 122,304 of record SJYX01019950.1, read on the forward strand.
AGGTAAACTTCCAAATTCATTCTATGAGGCCACCATCACCCTAATACCAAAACCTGACAAAGATGCCACAAAAAAAGAAAACTACAGGCCAATATCACTGATGAACATAGATGCAAAAATCCTCAACAAAATTATAGCAATCAGATCCAACAACACATTAAAAAGATCATACACCATGACCAAGTGGGCTTTATCCCAGGGATGCAAAGATTCTTCAATATCCGTAAATCAATCAGCGTAATTCACCACATTAACAAATTGAAAAATAAAAGCCATATGATTATCTCAATAGATGCAGAGAAGGCCTTTGACAAAATTCAACATCCATTTATGATAAAAACCCTCCAGAAAGCAGGAATAGAAGGAACATACCTCAACATAATAAAAGCTATATATGACAAACCCACAGCAAACATTATCCTCAATGGTGAAAAACTGAAAGCATTTTCCCTAAAGTCAGGAACAAGACAAGGGTGCCCACTTTCACTGCTACTATTCAACATAGTTCTGGAAGTTTTGGCCACAGCAATCAGAGCAGAAAAAGAAATAAAAGGAATCCAAATTGGAAAAGAAGAAGTAAAACTCTCACTGTTTGCAGATGACATGATCCTCTACATAGAAAACCCTAAAGACTCCACCAGAAAATTACTAGAGCTAATCAATGAATATAGTAAAGTTGCAGGATATAAAATCAACACACAGAAATCCCTTGCATTCCTATACACTAATAATGAGAAAGTAGAAAACGAAATTAAGGAAACAATTCCATTCACCATTGCAACGAAAAGAATAAAATACTTAGGAATATATCTACCTAAAGAAACTAAAGACTTATATATAGAAAACTATAAAACACTGATGAAAGAAATCAAAGAGGACACTAATAGATGGAGAAATATACCATGTTCATGGATTGGAAGAATCAATATAGTGAAAATGAATATATTACCCAAAGCAATCTACAGATTCAATGCAATCCCTATCAAGCTACCAGCGGTATTTTTCACAGAACTAGAACAAATAATTTCAAGATTTGTATGGAAATACAAAAAACCTCGAATAGCCAAAGCAATTTTGAGAAAGAAGAATGGAACTGGAGGAATCAACTTACCTGACTTCAGGCTCTACTACAAAGCCACAGTCATCAAGACAGTGTGGTACTGGCACAAAGACAGAAATATAGATCAATGGAACAAAATAGAAAGCCCAGAGATAAATCCACACACATATGGACACCTTATCTTTGACAAAGGAGGCAAGAATATACAATGGAGTAAAGACAATCTCTTTAACAAGTGGTGCTGGGAAAACTGGTCAACCACTTGTAAAAGAATGAAACTAGATCACTTTCTAACACCACACACAAAAATAAACTCAAAATGGATTAAAGATCTAAATGTAAGACCAGAAACTATAAAACTCCTAGAGGAGAACATAGGCAAAACACTCTCCGACATAAATCACAGCAGGATCCTCAATGATCCGCCTCCCAGAATACTGGAAATAAAAGCAAATATAAACAAATGGGATCTAATTAAAATTAAAAGCTTCTGCACAACAAAGGAAACTATAAGCAAGGTGAAAAGACAACCCTCTGAATGGGAGAAAATAATAGCAAATGAAGCAACTGACAAACAACTAATCTCAAAAATATACAAGCAACTTATACAGCTCAATTCCAGAAAAATAAACGACCCAATCAAAAAATGGGCCAAAGAACTAAATAGACATTTCTCCAAAGAAGACATACGGATGGCTAACAAACACATGAAAAGATGCTCAACGTCACTCATTATCAGAGAAATGCAAATCAAGACCACAATGAGATACCACTTCACACCAGTCAGAATGGCTGCGATCCAAAAGTCTGCAAGCAATAAATGCTGGAGAGGGTGTGGAGAAAAGGGAACCCTTTTACACTGTTGGTGGGAATGCAAACTAGTACAGCCACTATGGAGAACAGTGTGGAGATTCCTTAAGAAATTGCAAATAGAACTGCCTTATGACCCAGCAATCCCACTGCTGGGCATACACACCGAGGAAACCAGAATAGAAAGAGACACATGTACCCCAATGTTCATTGCAGCACTGTTTATAATAGCCAGGACATGGAAACAACCTAGATGTCCATCAGCGGATGAATGGATAAGAAAGCTGTGGTATATATACACAATGGAGTATTACTCAGCCATTAAAAAGAATACATTTGAATCAGTTCTAATAAGATGGATGAAACTGGAACCAATTATACAGAGTGAAGTAAGCCAGAAAGAAAAACACCAATACAGTATACTAACACATATATATGGAATTTAGAAAGATGGTAATGAGGACCCTGTATGCAAGACAGCAAAAGAGATACAGATGTGTAGAGCGGACTTATGGACTCTGAGGGAGAAGGAGAGGGAGAGGGAGAGGGTGGGATGATTTGGGAGAATAGCATTGAAATATGTATACTATCATGTAAGAAATGAATTGCCAGTCTATGTTCAATGCAGGATGCAGGATGCTTGGGGCTGGTGTATGGGGATGATCCGGAGGGATGATGTGGGGTGGGAGGTGGGAGGGGGGTTCATGTTTGGGAGCTCATGTACACCCGTGGCAGATTCATGTCAATGTATGCCAAAACCAATATGGTGCTGTAAAGTAAAATAAAGTAAAAATTAAAATTAAAAAAATAATAAAAAAAAAGAAAGCCTTCCACAGTGATCAGTGCAAAGAAATAGAGGACAACAATAAAATGGGAAAGATTAGAGGTCTCTTCAATAAAATTAGAGATACTAAGGGAAATTTTCAAAAAATTTCTTTGCAAAAAATGTGCAAAGAGGGGCACAATAAAGGACAGAATGGTATGGACCTAACAGAAGCAGAAGATATTAAGAAGATCTGGCAAGAATACACAGAAGAACTATACAAAAAAGATCTTCACAGCCCAGATAATCATCATGGTGTGATCACTCAGCTAAAGCCAGACATCCTGAAATGTAAAGTCAAGTGGGCCTTAGGAAGCATCACTATGAACAAAACCAGTGGAGGGATGAAATTCCAGTTGAGATATTTCAAATCCTAAAATATGGTGCTGTGAAGATGGTATTGTGCTACACTCAATATGTAAATTTGGAAAACTCAGCAAATTTGGAAAACTCAGCAGTGGCCACAGGAGAGGAAAAAGTCAATCTTCATTCCAATCCCTAAGAAAGGCAATACCAAAGAGTGTTCAAACTACCGAACAACAGCACTCTTCTCACACACTGGTAAAGTAATGTTCAAAATTCTCCAAGCCAACGTTCAACAATACGTGAACCCTGAGCTTCCAGATGTTCAAGCTGGATTTAGAAAAGGCAGAGGAATGACAGATCAATTTGCCAACATCTGTTGGATCACTGAAAAAGCAAAAGAACTCCAGAAAAAACATTTACTTCCACTTTATTGCCTATGCCAAAGCATTTGGCTGTGTGGATCACAATAAACTGTAGAAAATTCTGAAAGAGATGGGAATACCAGACCACCTGACCTGCCTCTTGAGAAATCTGTATGCAGGTCAGGAAGCAACAGTTACAACTGGAGATGGAACAACAGACTGTTTCCAAATAGGGAAAGGAGTACGTCAAGGTTGTATATTGTCACCCTGCTTATTTTACTTATATGAAGAGTATATCATGAGAAACGCTGGGCTGGATGAAGCACAAGCTGGAATGAAAATTACTGGGAGATATATCAATAACGCCAGATATGTAGATGACATCACCCTTATGGCACAAAGTGAAGAGGAACTAAAGAGCCCCTTGATGAAAGTGAAAGAGGACAGTGAAAAAACTGACTTAAAACTCAACATTCAAAACACTAAGATCAAGGCATCTGGTGCCATTGCTTCATGACAAATAGATGGGGTAGAAGTGCAAACAATGAGAGACTTTATCTGGTGGGCTCTAAAACCACTGCAGATGGTAACTGCAGCCATGAAATGAAAAGATGCTTGCTCCTTGAAAGAAAATCTATGACCAAACTAGACAGCATATTAAAAAGCAGAGACATTACTTTGCCAACAAAGGTCCATCTAGTCAAAGCTATGGTTTTTCCAGTAGTCATGTATGGATGTGAGAGCTGGATTATTCAGAAGGCTTAGCATTGAAGAACTGATGCTTTTGAACTGTGATGTTGGAGAAGACTCTTGAGAGTCCCTTGGACTGCAAGAAAATGCAACCAGTCCATCCTAAAGGAGATCAGTCCTAGGTGTTCATTGGAAGGACTGATGCTGAAGCTGAAATTCCAATACTTGGCCACCTGATGTGAAGAAAGGACTCATTTGAAAAGACTATGATGCTGCGAAAGACTGAAGGGTGGAGGAGAAGGGGTCAACAGAGGATGAGATTGTTGGATGGCATCACCGACTCAATGGACATGAGTTTGGGTAGGATCTGGGAGCTGGTAATGGACAGGGAGGCCTGGAGTGCTGCAGTCCATGGAGTCGTGAAGAGTTGGACATGACTGAGTGACTGAACTGAACTGAGTGAGTGAGTGTGAAATTCACTCAGTCATGTCCAACTCTTTGTGACCCCATGGATTATACAGTCCATGGAATTCTTCAGGTCAGAATACTGGAGTGGGTAGACTTTCCCTTCTCTAGGAGATCTTCCCAATCCAGGAATTGAACTCAGGTCTCCCACATTGCAGGCGGATTCTTACCAGCCAAACCACAGGGGAAGCCTGAACTGAACTGAAGCTTTGCCTTAATATGAAAACAGCAAGAAAAGAAAAATAAGGAATATATACATTATATCTGCTTTGTTTTCAGTATTTGTTTCAGTTGGTTACTATAACAAAATATCATAGAATGTGAAGCTTATATGCACAGAAAAGCATTTCCCACATGGAGACTGGGAACTCGGAGATCAAGGCACTGGCTAATTTGACAGCTGGTGTAAGTCAGTTTCCTGATTCATAGACAGCCTTCATCTTACTGTGTGCTTACAGAGTGGAAGTGGGAGCTTTTTAAAAAGTCATATAATCAAATCTCAAAAAACATGTCCTTTTCATTATAGGGGACTGGAATGCAAAAGTAGGAAGTCAAGAAACACCTGGAGTAACAGGAAATTTGGCCTTGGAGTACAGAATGAAGAAGGGCAAAGGCTAATAGAGTTCTGCCAAGAGAACACACTGGTCATAGCAAACACTCTCTTCCAACCACACAAAAGAGGACTCGACACATGGACATCACCAGATGGTCAACACCAAAATCTGATTGATTATATTCTTTGCATCCAAAGATGGAGAAGCTCTATACAGTCAGCAAAAACAAGACCAGGAGTAGACTGTGACTCAGATGATGAACTCCTTATTGCTGAGCTCAGACTTAAATTGAAGAAAGTGGGGAAAACCACTAGACCATTCAGGTATGAACTAAATCAAATCCCTTACAATTATACAGTGGAAGTGAGAAATAGATTTAGAGACTAGACTGATAGAGTACCTGATGAACTATGGACAGAGGTCCATGACATTGTACAGGAGACCGGAATCAAGACCATCCACAAGAAAAAGAAATGCAAAAAAGCAAAATGGCTGTCTGAGGAGGCCTTACAAATTGTTGTGGAAAAAAAAAAAAAAAAGTGAAAGGCAAAGGAGAAAAGGAAAGATATAGCCATTTGAATGCAGAGTTCCAAAGAATAGCAAGAAGAGATAAGAAAGCCTTCCTCAGTGATCAATGCAAAGAAATAGAGGAAAATAATAGAATGGGAAAGACTAGAGATCTCTTCAAGAAAATTAGAGATACCAAGGGAACATTT
>SJYX01019950.1:130919-175126 GCA_006410675.1 Oreotragus oreotragus
ACATGCTGGTAAAGTAATGCTCAAAATTCTCCAAGCCAGGCTTCAACAATATGTGAACCATGAACTTCCAGATGTTCAAGCTAGTTTTAGAAAAGACAGAGGAACCAGAGATCAAATTGCCAATATCTGCTGGATCATGGAAAAAGCAAGAGAGTTCCAGAAAAACATCTATTTCTGCTTTATTGACTATGCCAAAGCCTTTGACTGTGTGGATCACAATAAAATGTGGAAAATTCTGAAAGGGAAATACCAGATCACCTGACCTGCCCCTTGAGAAATCTGTATTCAGGTCAGGAAGCAACAGTTAGAACTGGACATGGAACAACAGACTGGTTCCAAGTAGGAAAAGGAGTATGTCAAGGCTGTATATTGTCACCCTGCTTATTTAACTTACATGTAGGGTATATCATGAGAAACACTGGGCTGGAGGAAGCACAAGCTGGAATCAAGATTGCTGGGAGAAATATCAATAACCTCAGATGTGCAGATGACACCAGGCTTATGGCAAATATGAAGAACTGAAGAGCCTCTTGATGAAAGTGAAAGAGGAGAGTGAAAAAGTTGGCTTATAGCTCAACATTCAGAAAACTAAGATCATGGCATCTGGTCACATCACTTGATGGCAAATAGATGGTGAAACAGTGGAAACAGTGACAGACTTTATTTTGGGGGGCTCCAAAATCACTGCAGATGGTGACTGCAGCCATGAAATTAAAAGACACTTACTCCTTGGAAGGAAAGTTATGACCAACCTAGACAACATATTAAAAAGCAGAGACATTACTTTGTCAACAAAGATCCATTTAGTCAAGGCTATGGTTTTAGTCAAGGCTCATGTGAATAAGCAGTGGCTCAGATGATAAAGCGTCTGTCTACAATGCGGGAGACCTGGGTTCGATCCCTGGGTCAGGAAAATTCCCTGGAGAAGGAAATGGCAACCCACTCCAGTACTCTTGCCTGGAAAATCCCAGCGATGGTGGAGCTTGGTGCAGGGTACTGTTCATGGGGTCACAAAGAGTCAGGCATGACTGAGCGACTTCACTTTCACTTTCACGGTTTTTCCAGTGGTCATGTATGGATGTGAGAGTTGGACTATAAAGAAAGCTGAGCACTGAAGAGTTGATGCTTTTGAACTGTGGTGTTGGATAAGACTCTTGAGAGTCCCTTGGACTGCAAGGAGATCCAAACAGTCCATCCTAAAGGATATCAGTCCTGGGTGTTCATTGGAAGGACTGATGTTGAAGCTGAAACTCCAATAATTTGGCCACCTCATGGGAAGAGCTGACTCATTTGAGAAGACCCCGATGCTGGTAAAGATTGAGGGCAGGAAAAGAAGGGGATGACAGAGGATGAGATGGTTGGTTGGCTTCACTGATTCAAATGGCATGGGTTTGGGTGGACTCTGGGAGTTGGTGATGGACAGGGAGGCCTGGCATGCTGCAGTTCATGGGGTCACAAAGAGTCAGACACGACTGAGTGACTGAACTGTAACTGTAACTATAATCAACTCTCAGACCCCAGTTCCAAGTATCATTACGTTGGGTACTGGACTTAAATACCTAGTTGGGAAACAAAGATCCCACACGCCACTGAGCAACTAAGCCTCCGTGCCACAACTAGAGTGACCATGGGCCATAATGAAAGGCCCTGCATGAGGCAATGAAGACCCCATGTGCTGCAACTAAGAATCAATGCATTCAAATAAATAGTTTTCAAAATATGAGAAAAGCAGATTAGTAAAGTCTAAATGATGGCTTGAAGGTGGTTGTGGAGTAGGAAAGACATAATGAAAGGACATAAACATTCAGGCTATAGCAATATTTTATCTGCTACTCAAAAAACATAACAGCAGGGCCTGTATATGAAATAGCTGTACCATTAAAAAATAGGTATTTTCTTTAGAGCTAAATGAACAATTATCCCTGTATTACTGATTACTGGAGAGAAAAAGAAAATGTATTAAGCCTTGATTTGAAGAAGGTACCTTTCAGTATTGGAGTGCTTTAGAAAAATGTCATGATATTTTTTATGCACTTGATTTAATAGAAGTTTAGGAACAATAGTTGTATATGGACACAATAGCCATTTTCCATGCTATAATATTTAACAGCATTAACAAAAGCTACTTTAAACGTATTAAGTGGATACATGTATATGTATAGCTATTCCACCTGAAACTATTACAACAGTGTTAATTGGCTACATCCCAATACAAAACAAAAAGTTCAAAAGAAAATAAAAAGGTATCAAACAACGTTACTACAGATTATGTGTTAGCATGCATATAGGAACTGTTGAGAGCTGGGAATTAGCTGCACTTTTCCTTTTAATAGTAAAGTTAAACTAATCCCTTTAACTATGCTGAGATGCTGCTCACTGCCTAGTTCCTTTTGTAATATTTATAAATAATAGATTAGTAGCGCCCACTTAGTAGGTGCATGTGTTATACTTTCAACATATGTTTTAGCAACTAAAATTTGACTTTAATTCTATTTTATGTAATCAATTGTAGGATAATTTTCTATTCTACTGTTTAAAAATCATGTCCATTTTGAAAAGCATAGTAATCTTTTTGTGGTTGTTCAGTCGCCAAGTCGTGTCCAAATCTGTGATCCCATTGATTGCAGCACACCAGGCTTCCCTGTCCTTCACCATCTCCTAGAGTTTGCCCTGGTTCATGTCCACTGATGGCGTCATGTCAGTGATGCCATCCTATCCTCTCATCATCCTCTGTCTCCCCCTTCTCCTCCTGTCCTCAATCTTTCCCAGAATCAAGGTCTTTTCCAATGAGCTGGCTCTTGGCATTAGATGGCCAAAGTATTGTAGCTTCAGCTTCAGCATCAGTCCTTTCAATGAATATTCAGGGTTGATTTCCTTTAAGATAATGGTCTTGATCTCCTTGCTGTGCAAGGGACTCTCCAGAGTTTTCTCTAGCACCACAGTTTGAAAGCATCGATTCTTATATACAATCCAATAGGAAAAACAGATGTGAGAGTATCAAAACCTGACCACCCCTGAAGAACCCTTTGAGCTCCAGAGCTCCATGTATTTATCAATCAGACAGGAATCTCTTCTGTACACTCAGGCTTTCTTCCCCTCTTCTCCACAAGTGTTGATTCCAAGGCACTCCTTCATAAATATCCTGAATGTGAGACTCTCACAGTTGACTTTCTGAATAATCCATCCTGCATCTGGTTGCTTACTGTGCAAGAGTATTTAAGATAGTAGGTACATAGGAGAGGATTCAAACTCAAGTTTATACAGCTCCAGATCAGCTCCTCTACACTATACTCACAGCCTTCACAAACTAGAATTTTGTTTCATTTGGTCTTTAACAATTTCAGTTCACTCCCTCAGTTGTGTCTGACTCTTTGTGACCCCATTGACTGCAGCACAACAGTCTTCTTTGCCCGTCACCATCTCTTGGAGCATGCTAAAACTCATATCCATAGAGTCAGTGATGCCATCCAACCATCTCATCCTCTGTTGTCCACTTCTCCTCCTGCCTTCAGTCTTTCCCAGCATCAGGGTCTCTTCAAATGAGTCAGTTCTTCGCATCAGGTAGTCAAAGTATTGGAGTTTCAGCTTCAGCATCAGTCCTTCCAATGAATATTCAGGACCAATTTCCTTCAAGAATGACTGGTTTGATTACCTTGCAGTCTAAGGGACTCTCAAGAGTCTTCTCCAACACCACAGTTCAAAAGCATCAACTCTTCAGCACTCAGCTTTCTTTATACTCCAATTCTCACATCCATATGTGACTACTGGAAAAACCATATCTTTGACTAGATGGACCTTTGTTGGCAAAGTAATTTATCTGCTTTTTAATATGCTGTCTAGGTTAGTCATAGATTTTCGTTCAAGGAGCAAGCATCTGTTCATTTTATGGCTAAAGTCACCATCTGCAATGATTTTTGAGGCCAAAGAAACAAAGTCAGCCACTGTTTATACTCTTTCCCCATCTATTCACCATGAATTAAGGGGACTAGATGCCATGATCTTACTTTTCTGAATGTTGAGTTTTAAGCCAATTTTTTCACTTTCCTCTTTCACTTTCATCAAGAGGCTCTTTAGTTCTTCATTTTTGCCATAAGCTTGGTGTCATCTGCATATCTGAGGTTATTGATATTTCTCCTGGCAATCTTGATTCCAGCTTGTGCCTCATCTAGCCCAGAATTTCTCATGATGTACTCTGCATATCAGTTAAATAAGCAGGCTGACAATATATAGCCTTGACGTACTCCTTTCCCTTTTTGGAACCAGTCTGTTGTTCCACGTCCAGTTGTAACTGTTGCTTCTTGACCTGCATACAGATTTCTCAAGAGGCAGGTCAGGTGGTCTGGTATTCCCATCTCTTTCAGAATTTTACACAGTTTATTGTGGTTCACACAATGGTTTTGATGTAGTCAATAAAGCAGAAATAGATGTTTTTCTGGAATCCTCTTGCTCTTTTTATGATCCAACAGATGTTGGCAATTTGATCTCTGGTCCTTCTGCCTTTCCCAAATCCAGCTTGAACATCTGGAAGTTCATGGTTCACATACTGTTGAAGCCTGGCTTAAACAATTTTGAGCATTTCTTTGCTAGCATGTGAGATGAGTGCAACTGTGCAGTAGTTTGAACATTCTTTGACATTGTTTTTCATTGGGATTGGGATGAAAACTGACATTTTCCAGTCCTGTGGCTACTGCTGAGTTTTCCAAATTTGCTTGCATATTGAGTCCAGTACTTTCACAGCATCATCTTCTAGAATTTGAAATAGCTCAACCGGAATTCCATCACCTCCACTAGCTTTGTTGGTAGTGATGCTTCCTAAGACCACTTGATTTCGTACTCCAGGACGTCTGGCTCTAGGTGAGTGATCACACCATTGTTGTAATCTGGGTTATAAAGATATTTTTTTGTATAATTCTTCTGTGTATTCTTGCCACCTCTTCTTAATATTGTCTTTTCTTGAAGAGATCTCTAGTCTTTACTGTTCTATTCTGTTTTCCTCTGTGTCTTTGCACAGATCACTGAGGAAGGCTTTCTTATCTCTCCTTGCTATTAATTACATTGTTTATTCAAATGGGTATATCTTTCCTTTTCTCCTTTCCTTTAGCTTCTCTTCTTTTCTCAGCTATTTGTAAAGCTTCCTCAGACAACCATTTTGCCTTTTTGCGTTTCTTTTTCTTGAGGATGGTCTTGATCACTCCTTCCTGTACAATGTCACAAACCTCCGTTCACACTACTTCAGGCACTCATCACATCTAATCCCTTGAATCTATTTGTCATTTGCACTGTATAGTCATAAGGGATTTGATTTAGGTCATACCTGAATGATCTTATGGTTTTCCCCACTTTCTTCAATTTAAGTCTGAATTTGGCAATAAGAAGTTCATGATCTGAGCCACAGTCAGTTCCTGGTCTTGTTTTTGCTGACTGTATAGAGCTTTTCCATCTTTGGCTGCAAAGAATATAATTCGATCTTCAAGATGTTGTCAAATTCTATCCATTATAAAGCATTTCAGTGGATGACTAAGTTTTCATGGACTTTGCCACACTCAAATTCTCACATAACTGCCTAATTACAGGGATGTGGCAATTTCAATTCTAATTCAATTACTGTCTTCCCATAGCCCCATTTCTAATTAGCCTTCTCATTTCTTTGAAGCTTTATTTTAACTTACAAGTGGCTAAACTGTATAATAGTTGTAATTGTGCACACAAATTTAGTGCAGTCTAAAGAGATGATCAAGAAATGTGCTTTTAAAATGCATCAAACACATATTATAGACATTATATTTTGTCATTTGTACCTTATCATTTCAAGCATTACTAGAAAAATCTCTGGCACTCTTTAATAATTGGATTTGTATTTTCTGTAGACTGACAGCTCTCAAAATAAGGTTTTAAATATAAAAGCAATTTCTAAGCTTTCAGCAAGATCATAACAATAGATCCATTTGCCTGTGGAATTAACATCGCACCTCAAGGCTATCAGTATGTCTGCATAGGTTAGCAAAAACATATCTTGATTGCAATGAATGTTCCACATCTCAAAATGACTGTTACTTTGCATGGATCGTGACTAATGAATATATGCCTCTTAGCAAAGAACATTGTTTCTGGAGGAAATAAACTGTCGCTTGTAATGTGTGTTGATTGCTCAGATCCCCTATGAAAAACATCAATGGTTTTTATTTGTTATTTGTGTCTGATAAAAAATAATCCCAGAAGCCACTGTTCCTCAGATTTCTTTCCCAGAAAATCTCTGCGAATACAGCAGCATCTACATGGCTAAGTGCCCTGAGATCCGGGAAGTATTTTACCAGAGCTGCTGCTGCTTCTTTTACAGGGAATGGGCGGGGAAATTCTTTTAAATTAATTCTTTGGGCTGTTCTGAACCCAGACCTCAGCCCACCTTCAGATGTGTGCCTCTGTCCTGGACACTAGAAGGGCTGTTTGAATTTGGACTCAGCTGTCAGCTTCTCCCCCTGGTGTCATCTCTTTCTCTTTTTCTCTTTCTTTTCTTTTTTTTTTTTTCCTTTTTTTTTTCTCTTTTTCCCTTTCAAAGCCCCATTGTTGCAGAAGCTCAGCAATGGGCAGGGACCGAGGCACTCTCTGAAAGGAGACCTAGCTCTACTTTGCCACGGGGCTAAGTTGCACTAAGCACAACCCACCCCACATCTGTCTAAATCACACTGGAGCGAATGAACTTTTAAACAAATGAGCTGCGTGTTTTTCTCTAATGCTTATTACTAGCTGTGCAGTGAGGCTGCACCAATTTCAAAGGCATTTCAGCTCCTGCACAGAACTGAGAGACTGTAGCAATGGTTCTTTGAAGAGGCAACACCACTGTTGGGACAGGCGTGCAGCTTGGGCTTGGCTCAAAGACCTCCAAAAGTGACAGGGAACAGCAGAGGGGATGGTTCTGGCGACAAGCAGCTCAAGAAATTAATATAAAAAAGACTTTTCTCTGTCCCCTACTGCAAATATTTTCTCTTGCAAGAAGAATCCTTGGAACCTGTCATATATATGAAGTCTCTTTCAACTCCAAGGGGCTAGCTTTCATACCTGCCTTTTGGCATCTCTCTGGATTTTAGACATTTTAATCACTACCTTTGATTTAAAAAAAAAAAAAAAAACAACTTTTGCTGCAGCTAAGCCTCTCTCTTTTTGTTTTTCCTGATTTGATATTTGTTAAGCATTTCTAGGAGAGGATGATTTATTTTTTATTTTATTCTTTTTATTCTCTAAAAATGGATTCCTGAATAAGGTATAATATATATATATATTTAAATTTAATTTAGGGATAAAAAACTAAATAAAACATTTTGGTGTGTTTCACATGAAAAGAATTCACAATACAAGTTTCAATCAACAGGATTTTGGAGAGTGCTTTGGTATGTTAATTAGAAATCATTCTAATCTGTTCAACTACAGAACTTCTATTAGGTGGCCTTGATTAGGACAGTTCAAGTTACAGTCTCTGCCTAGAAGTGATGAAGCTATATTTCTTCAAGAATATCTTATAATTTGGACTTTTCACTCATTTATCCCAACTATTATCTTTGATCCAAATTAGTAAGGTTTAATGTTGAAATTTTGGACAATTCAGAAATTCTGATCTAATTGCGGTGGGGGAAATCTAAAGAAAAATATAAAAAAAAGCCTTGTTAAATATTTTTAAAACTGACAACTGCCCAAATGGCTCATAGAAATCCTGGGAACCCAGCACATTACTTCATATTACAGAGAATATTCATAAAAAATTCCAAGTTAAAATGAATCCATTTGTGGAATTAAATAGACAGCTTTATTGCTAACTCTTTCACTTTACAAAATGGAGACAGATCTTGGTCAATTTTCTTAACATCTCTGAGTCTTGAATGTTTCCTTTGTAAACTAGGGAAAAGATTTGTGAGGGGAAAACGTGAAAATAATTCACTATAGTACATAGTCAGTAAATATCATCGCTCCATTTTCCCCTTTTAATTGAACTTTTTAAAATTCAAGGATTTCCCTGGTGGTCCAGTGGTTAAGACTGGACTGCTTTCCGGTGGTTTGCTTTCCAATGCAAGGGACAGGGGTTCACTCCCTGGTGCAGGAAGATCCCACATGCTGTGGGGCAGTTAAACCTAAGTGCCACAACTACTGAGGCTACACTCTACAGCCCATGAGTCACAACTGCTGAAGCCTGTGAGCCTGAAGTCTGTGGGCCACAACAAGGGACACCAACTTCAGTGAGAAGCCCACACACTACAACTAGAGAAAGCCCGCACATAGCAATAAAGGCCCAGTGCAGCCACACATAGTAATAATAATCAGTTCAGTTCAGTAGCTCAGTTGTGTCCGACTCTTTGCGACCCCATGAATCGCAGCACACCAGGCCTCCCTGTCCATCACCAACTCCCGGAGTTCACTCAGACTCATGTCCATCAAGTCCGTGATGCCATCCAGCCATCTCATCCTCTGTCGTCCCCTTCTCCTCCTGCCCCCGAATCCCACCCAGCATCAGGGTCTTTTCCAATGAGTCAACTCTTCACATGAGGTGGCCAAAGTACTGGAGTTTCAGCTTTAGCATCATTCCTTCCAAAAATCACAGGGCTGATCTTCAGAATGGACTGGTTGGATCGCCTTGCAGTCCAAGGGACTCTCAAGAGTCTTCTCCAACACCACAGTTCAAAAGCATCAATTCTTTGGCGCTCAGCCTTCTTCACAGTCCAACTCTCACATCCATACATGACCACTGGAAAAACCATAGCCTTGACTAGACGGACCTTTGTTGGCAAAGTAATGTCTCTGCTTTTGAATATACTATCTAGGTTGGTCATAGCTTTTCTTCCAAGGAGTAAGTGTCTTTTAATTTCATGGCTGCAATCACCATCTGCAGTGATTTTGGAGCCCAGAAAAATAAAGTCTGACACTGTTTCCACTGTTTCCCCGTCTATTTCCCATGAAGTGATGGGACTGGATGCCATAATAAAATAAAATTCTTTAAAAAAGAGTTCAAATGTATTTCACTTAAATTCTCAGAAAGTAAGTTTGCCTGACATTTTATAGCCTCTGTTCAGCTTCTTCAGAATTGTCCCTGATGTTCTCAGATTATTGTAATTATTGTTACTATATCACAAAATTTTTGCAGTTTTGAAAATCAATTCTATTGATACCTATTTTCCATAAAATATGTGTACAGTTTGATAAGTTTGACAGATATATATATGTGTGTGTATATATATATATATAATATTTCTAATATTCCTCAAATTTCCTCATCCCCCTTCCCCATCAACTCCCTACCTCATGATCGACTGAATGTATACCTCCAAAATTCTTATATTGAAAAGAAATCTAATCCTTAATGAAGTGATGGTAAGGAGTAGGGCTTTTGGAGGTGACTAGGTTATGAAAATGGAGCCCTCATAAAGAGGATCAAAAGTGAAAGAAAGAACACGAAAGTCGCTCAGTCGTGTCTGACTCTGTGACTTAATGGACTATACAATCCATGGAATTCTCTAGGCCAGAATACTGGAGTGGAAAGTTTTCCCCTTTTTCAGGGGGTCTTCCCAACCCAGGTATCAAACCCAGGTCTCCTATATTGCAGGCAGATTTTTTACCAGCTAAGCCTCCAGGGCTGGAGTGGGTAGCCTATTCCTTCTCCAGCAGATCTTCCCAACCCTGGGATCCAGCCCAGGTCTCCTGCATTGCAGACAGATTCTTTACTAGCTGAGCCACATGGGAAGCCCAAAGATACTAGAGTGGATAGCCTATTCCTTCTCCAGTGGATCTTCCTGACCCAGGAGCTGAACTGGGGTCTCCTGCATGCAGGCGGGTTCTTTACCAGCTGAGCTTAGTGCCTGCAGAAAAGAAATCCCAAAGGACCTCTCTCACCTCTTCCACTATGTGAGGACACAGTGAAAACGGCTGTTTTTGAACCAGGAAGTGGGCTCTCACCAGAGACCACTGGTGCCTTGATGAAGGACTTCTCAGCATCCAGATCTGTGAGAATGAAACTTCTATTATTCATATCTGCCAGTCTATGGTATTTTTTATTATAGCAGCCTGAATGGAACAAGATACCCCAAACCTAGGAACGATCTGTTTTCTTTCACAGAAGATTAGTTTTGCCTATTTTAGAATTTCATGTAGAAGTAATACTACAGATACTCTTCTGTATCTGACTTCATTCATTTGGCATAATTTGAAACGTTCAAAGTTGTTATGTTTATTAGGTTTCCCTGGTGGCTCAGACAGTAAAGAATCTGCCCACAATGCGGGAGAACTGGGTTCAACCCCTGGATCAGGAAGATCTGCTGGAGAAGGACATGGCAACCCACTCCAGTATTCTTATCTAGAGAATTCCATGGACAGAGCAGCCCAGAAGGTTAAGTTTATTGCTGTTTAATTTATGTTTAATATATTATATTTATTATGGAAAAGATCTTGAAGCTGGGAAAGATTAAAGGCAGGAGGGCAAGAGGGCAACAGAGAATAAGATGGTTGGATGGCATCATTGACTCAATGGACATGAGTGTGAACAAACTCTGGGAGATAGTGAAGGACAAGGAGGTCTGGCATGCTGCAGTCCACAGGGTCGCAAAGAGCTGGACATGACTGAGTGACTGAACAACAGCAACAGGCTGTTATGTGCATCAAAGGACTTGATTACTGACTAGTATCCCATTATTGCATATTAATACACACACTTATCTATTCACATGGTGCATATTCGTAATGCTTTTAGGGATTTTATGAAATAAAAATACTCTGAAAAGTTTTGTACACTTTTTTTGTGGACGTATGTTTTTGCTCTTGTGGCTAAGGATATAGGAGTGGAATTGCTAGTGTGCACGGTAAACGTATGTTTGACTTTTTGAGAAACTGCCAAATAGTTTTTCAGTGAATATAACAGATTATGCTCCCATCATTTGTGCTATCCTCAGATGTGGAGGATTCATTCATTCATTTCTCAAATCATGGCATAATATTAGTATTGTTCCATTTTATTCATTATTTACTAGTTTGTTTATTATTGCTGATGTTTATTTATTCTATTTTATCACCATACCTCAATCCCCTTATCCTCCTCTTATGAAGAAAACCACTTTATTATGTTTAATGCGTATGTTTTGTGTTTGTATTCTAACAAGATTTCCTGTTGCTTTCTTTGTATATATTTTTAATTTTTCTAAACCATTTCCTCTGATGTGACTTTTCTTATTTTTCAAACCACAATGTATTTTTTAAGATCTCTCTATGTTGCAGGTAGCTTGAGTTGCCTTACTCAACAGTGTGTATTCAGGACATTTAGCTTACTCTCCTCCTGAGAGACACAGAGATTCTTTCTAATTTCTACCACTACAAATGACATTTTCATGAATTCCTGCACATGATCTGGGTTTGCATCACTTTTCTCTGGAATATGAATATTCTGGGTAGAGTTGCTCTCCTCTCCCTAAGAATGGTAATGATTAATTCAATGTGCTCCCCAGGCTAACTGTACTGGTCTATGTTCTCGTCAGCAACACCTGAGTGTTTCTTACTCTCCACACCTCCACCAACACTTTGCATTAGCCGTCTTTCCGGTATTTTTCACTCAATTGATGTAAAAGCATATCTTCTTTCAATTTGCATAATAATAGAAATTTATAGTGATTTCAAGCATATCTTCATGAGATGCTTTTAAGTTTTTTTTTTACCACAATTCATCAAAAGATAAACTTAGAATTAAAATAACATTTGATAACTTCTTAAATGAAGATAACCAAGCCCATCCTCCAAATTCACCATAGACTTTAAGTCAGTACTACTGTTTCATTTTTTAAGCTTCACTTCACATACATATTTAATCAGAGAATATTTAAGCTAAAACTGATCTCAATCACTTAGACCAAGCTTTTGGTTTTAAACGTGGGGACAGTTTCAGATTTGGGGGAAAATTTTGGAATTATAATAAAAATCTAGAGGAATTTTGTCTTGGAGAATAATATCACTACTGATATAACTATGTTCCATTATTTCTCAATTCTTTGCACTTCTGTCTAATCTACTAGTTACCTACTCTTTAGCAATTAGTCTATATAATCGACTCTAGCTGCCCTCTTATTTTTTCAAGTTTTTGGACAGACTCACTTTTTTAAAACCTACTTTTAAACAGCAATTTTAAAATAGACATCATCAATATTTCATTTCTATCACAATCATTTTGAAAGGTATGTGCTATGGAAGTGATTTTTTTGAAAGAGTTCTGACATCAGATGGTGGGCCCTTTGTCATATACCTAAAGGTGTTATGGATAAAATGCAAAGGTAGATACATACTTGCACTTGTCTGTTTGTGGGGTAGATTGAATTTCGGTTTGGAGTGTAATTTACACCTTTCTAATTTATTGAAGCAAAACACCCCAAGCAACAAGGAAATCTGGTTTCCTTGATTTCTTGCTACTCTTCTGTCCAATTAGCTTTTTATTTATTTCTTCCCCATAGCCTAAACACCACACAATTACTTAATTTTATTTTCTAACTCTATTTTCCTTTAGTAGATTCCAAAAAGGAAAATTTCTCACTCTGAATGTAGGATCTTCATAAGTTTCTGATGGATTTTTGTTTGCCCAATATGGTCTATAATAGATTATATGTTTTTAATATGTATTTAATTCTTCACCAGTTTAACTAGCAAGATGTTCTCTCTATAAATGTCAATGATTCATTGGACATAACAGTTGCATCATTAGGCTTGTGGATTTTCTTTTACTTTTTCTCTAAACAATAGAATAATAATTATATAAAAATTATGTCAAGAATTTATTCCCTCTAGTTTCCCTCCCTATCATCTTTTGGACGGGTCCAACTCAATTTCCTACAGATATTAAATTTATTTTATACTGTTGACTATGTCAATATATGTGTTGATTGTGTATAATTGTACTATTGCTTTATATATTTTATGTTTCCTGTCAACCACTACTCAAATTCCAAGTAGAATTACAAATGACTAAAATCTTGTCATGACACAAATAGAGGTGTCTCTCAAAGAGATAACTCCCAAACAATTGAAGTATTTCATCAGTAATAGAAGTAGAGCACTAAATCTGTTTTAACGTTTTTACTACCACTTGGGGGTAAAAGAGAATAGTGAAGACCAATATCTCAACAAATAACATGAATCTCTATTTTTTCTATAATTTTACATATCTGTCAAATCATAAAATCCAAAAGATAGAAAATTTATTTTAAATATATTTACTCAACAGACTAGAACAGAAGTAAGTAATATAAATTCTATTTTAAAGTGTTAAAAACTTTCTGCCAACCCAAACAGTGTTGATTGAAAGAGTGTTTCTATAGGTCTTTGTGAAACTGGACAGTTGACGTAGGCTTGGATCTGAGTTCTGATGCAGTTTAGTTCAGTCACTCAGTCATGTCTGATTTTTTGCAACCCCATGGACTGCAGCATGCCAGGTCTCCCTGTCCATCATCAACTCCCAGAGTTCACTCAGACTTATGTTCATCGATTTGGTGATGCCATCCAACCATCTCATCCTCTGCCATCCCCTTCTCCTCCCACCTTCAATCTTTCCCAACATAAGGATCTTTTCAAATGAGTCAGTTCTTCGCATCAGGTGGCCAAAGTATTGGAGTTTCAGCTTCAGCATCAGTCCTTCCAATGAACATTCAGGACCGATTTCCTTTACAATGGACTGGTTGGATCTCCTAACAGTCCAAGGGACTCTCAAGAGTATCCTGCAACACCACAGTTCAAAAGCATCAGTTCTTCAGCACTCAGCTTTCTTTATAGTCCAACTCTCACATCCATACATGACTACTGGTAAAAAACCATAGTTTTGATGCAGTTTAGGGCCTCAATAAACAGGTAGAAGAGGAACAGCTTCCAGTTCACAGCTTCATCATAACTGAAACTTCTACATTTTGCACAGCACACTCCATTCAATATTATCATGAAGAGACATGATATTATATTGAGTCACTAAGAGGATCCAAGGAAAGAGAAGTAGTATGCTTTGTGTTCTAAACTATCTATCCCACACTCGTTTATTAATATATTGCAAGTAAATTACTTATTGTATTTCTGTTTTCTGCAGTGTTCTACTAGACATAAAATCACCAAGTCTCTTCTCTTCTGTTATCAGGACCCTCAAAGAATCAGGTTTTGTTTTTGTTTTAGTATTTAAATGCATGTCTTTGATATATGTACAAGCCATAAGTAAGAACATTTAGTGTCAACCGGTCTATGTTAATCCAGATTTTATACATAAACATTGTCATATTTTATTTCAATGAAAAGAATTCTTATGTCCTTCTATATCAGTCTGGTTACAATGAAAACAATGATGTCTTTTTTTTTTTTTTTTTTTTTATCACTTCCTATTGCCTTTCCTTGGGCTTCCCTAGTGGCTCAGGTTGTAAGGAATCTGCCTACAATGCAGGGGGACCAGTTTAGAACTTTGAGTCAGGAAGATTCCCTGGAGAAGGGAATGGCAAACCCACTGCAGTATTCTTGCCTGGAGAATTCCATGGGCAGAGGAACCTGGTGGGCTAATAGTCCATGGGGTTGAAAAGAGTCGAAGCTACTGAGTGGCTCACACACGCTCACATACATAGCCTTTGTCTTAACTGGTTCTTGAAGTTTAAAAAAAAAATTGTTTCTGAAACAAACAAATAAATACAAGAATTTCTGTCTTCCAACAGAAAATAGCCCTTTGACAATGAAATTAAGCTTATTTGATGTCAAATATTCTGCTACTATGATGTTTTCATTTTTGTATCCCTTAACTAACTGAGAATCTATGCTACTGTTGATTTGTAGAAAATGTTCTTAAAAATATTGCAGTCAATATAGAAATCCAGAGTCTGACCAGTACTCAGAACATTTAATGGTGTTAGGGAACCCTCTGGGTAAATATCTGTATCTGTACTTCATAATTCAGGCAATGTTGACAAGTTCATTGAAGCAGACATTTTTACTATACTTTACTAAAGAAGCATTTTTACTATGCTTCTTTCCATCTCTATGTTCATCCATACATTTTTTGATAATAAGAGCTGAGGAAAAGCTATGGTTTCAGCTTGGGTAAGTCTATTCTGAGTGACCCATTTCACTATAATCCACATGTCCTTCTAGTTACCTTCATTGTGTCATTAGACTTCCCAGGAGAATATTGAAAGGGGTACATTTCCTGTCTTCTGAGTTACAGTATATATGGAACTAACCCTCATACCATCATCTTGTTTCCAGTGAGGATGAACTTGAGTGGCATAGTTATAGAGTGGCTCTTGTGGGTTAATTAAAATCTAGATGAAAGATGAAAAGTTGTATCTTTCTCATCTGTGAACAGGCAGAAAAATGAGTACTCTTTAAATCTGATTATTAAGGCTTTCAAGCTTTGTCAGATAATAAATTTTTATTCTTTTAATACATTCTAAATGCATCGGTCAATACTTTTTTCATGAATTTAGGAAGACATTCACAAACTTGATAATATACTCAATCTTGGTATTTAAGTTTTAAGTAAATACTTAGCACTGTTAATACAGCTGGTTTCCCTTTGTAATTAGTAATAGCATCATTTTATTAGATGCTTAAAAGCTGCTTCTGCTTCCTCAGAATATACATAAATTTATTTTTCAAGTTGATTGGCATAATTAATTATCTTTTCATATTTGAAACAGCACCAGCTACTGTTTTAAGCTTTTAGTTCTCTGTAATATGTCCTGGCAAAACTCTTGACAATATGTTATAGTTATAACACTTTTCACTTTGGTTTTAAAATAGAATTAATCCCCAATATGCTAGGATTTTTATTGTGTATAATGAATGAATTTCTATGTATCTAACTTAGAAAGTGAAAATGTTAGTCACTCTGTCATGTTTGACTTTTTGCAACCTCATGGACTGTAACCTGCCAGGCTCCTCTGTCCATGGAATTCTCCAGGGAAGGATATTGGAATGGGTAGCCCTTCTTT
Organism: Oreotragus oreotragus; assembly: GCA_006410675.1. Classification (NCBI taxonomy): domain Eukaryota; kingdom Metazoa; phylum Chordata; class Mammalia; order Artiodactyla; family Bovidae; genus Oreotragus; species Oreotragus oreotragus. The sequence goes on from SJYX01019950.1 coordinate 146,885, forward strand.
TCTTCAGGGGATCTTCTTGACCCAGGAATCAAACCTGGGTCTCTTGTATTGCAAGCAGATACTTTCCCCTCTGAGCTGCCAGGAAAGCTCATTTATTTTAAAATGTTACTAGTTATTTCTCATTCTGGAGATAGCTGAGAAAATAATCATTCAAGTAATATCCAGTAGAGCTTAATACTTTGTAAAAATCCATTTGAAAAAAAGTTGGATTTAAGTATTTCTAAACTTTTTTTAGAAATCTGAATAATTTTTCTTCAAATAATATGCTATGTTAAAGCCAGAATGGAAAACAGATAAGGGCTGGGTAGTTCTAGCTGAACTACAAGAGGGGTGCCTGGAGATTCTGTGGGTATGTTTGAGCAATGTCCATAGGTGTATGGTATATCATTACAAATCTGTGATATTTTGAGTGGTATAATTCCCTTAAATAATGATAACCAGGAATATTATGCAATGTATACCTAAGAGACTTCTATCATGTCCTTTTGAAATAATGAGTTAAATTTTCTCAGAAAAAGAAACATAATATATATTCACAGCTGCAGAAAAATAAATCAAGTGGTAGATAGTTCTGTAATTATGGAATAGATTTTTTTTTCCCTCTTCGTTCTATTAAGTACAATTCAAAGCTCTAGATATTACATATTTAGAAAAGGAACATAGAAAGACTGGAAGCTGGAAAGATGAAGGCAGACCAGCTAGTGGCATTCGGACCCAAATAATGACACAGTGGTGAGTTTACCAGATATTCTTTTTGTTTCATATAGCCAAACTTGGAGCTAAAGAAAGTGGTGACCTGGAAATACCAACAAATAGAAACCATAAAGGGTCCATTGAAAGGCTATTTTCGCTGCCAAATATTAGCAAAGTGGTAGCCCAGTAAGGGTCTTCCCAAGTAGCTCAGTATTAAAGAGTTTGCCTGCCAATACAGGAGATGTTGGCTTAATCCTTGGGTCAAGAAGAGCCCCTGGAGGAGGAAATGTCAACCCACTCCAGTATTCTTGCCTGAAAAAGCTCACAGACAGAGGAGCCTGGCAGCTACAGTTCATGGGCTCACAAAGAGCTGGACACGACTAAGCGACTGAGCACACAACCCAGGCAGTAAGCACTCTACGCCAACCGAAAGATCACAGAACACATGACCCAGCCCAGTCACGCCAGCCAGGGCTGACTGACGATCCTAGGCTTCCACCCTTACCAGAGTAAAATGAGATGCCTCAGTCCACCTGCTACCGTGATGTCAGGCAAGACCAGGTAGAGGGCTGCGACTCATCCCTGACAGTTGGTAATGAACCCTCTAATACTTTGGTGTAAATACTGCACTGAGGGAATCCTGGAATTCCAAGGTTATATAGCAGTAACAAGGTACTTCCCCCTGCATAATGGAGACTAATAAAGGAGGACTAGTGTAGAGTCAGAAATTTTGCATTGTTTAGTGTTAATGAAGCCATATCACCATTTTTGCAGGGCTAATGGAATGATGTTAATGAAGATCAAGTGAGGAATACCAACAAGGTGCTCCTACTTCTTCCATTCAAAGAGGGGCCTCTGGAGGCCTAGTGAGGAATATGAGCTCCCACCCCCTACTCTGCAATAACACTGACCCATTTCCTTGAGTCTCAAAGGAGGCAACAGGGGAAGCTGTACTCCATTTCCTGCCACCTGGAAGGTGGGAGCTTTTGTCTTCTTCTTCTCTTGTTAGAGAAGTGTCAAAGGAAGCCATCCAAAACTGATTTAAGTAAGATCCAGAATCCCATTACATAATGCCTAAGTGCTCAGGCTTCAATATGAAACTGTCGGACAAGAACTAAGAAGAACTCAAACTAACTAGGAAAAAGAAAAAAAAGGCACTCAACAGATGCCAACACCTAAATGACAGAGATGTTAGAACTATATGTTAAAAGCAGTCATCATAAAATTCCTTCAGTAAACAATTACAAAGGTGTTTAAAACAAATCTGAAAAATAGGAAATGTCTACAAATGGATTTTTTAAAACTGATAAACACAATGATTGAAATAAACACTCAAACAGATGTGCTCAAAAGCAGAAGGGGACAGAGGAAGAATCTGAGAAGTCGAAGAACAATAGATTTATCCAATGTGAGAAACAAAGAAAATACACTTAAAAAATGAACACAGTTTCAGAGACCTCTGAGACTTTGATAATAGAGTTAACATTTGTGTCGTTAGAGTCCAGATAGAAAAGGGAGAAGCAGGGAAATGAAAAAGTAATTGGAAAATAAGTTTCCAAATTTGGCAAAAGTTGAGCTAAATGGGATAAATCCCCCCAATCCAAAATAAGACACACTATATTCAAACTTCTGAAAACTAAATCCAAAGACAACATTTGAAAACATCAAGGGAGAAATGATGCCTTATCTAAAGAAGCAGAACAGTTTGACAGCAGTTATCTTGTTAGCAACTATGAAAGTTTAAAGGAAGTGGCACAATATTTTTCAAGTGTTGTGAGAAAACTGTCAGCTAGTTATCTTAAGTCCAGTGACAGTATCCTTCAGAAATACAGGGGCTATCCAGACAAAGGAAAACCAGAAGAATTTTTGCCAACAGACCTACACCAAAAGAAGGGCTAAAGGAAGTTCTATAAACAGGAAAGAATGATAAAAAAAGAAATTTGGGAACATCATAATGGAAGAAAGAATAGAGTAGGTGAAAATATGGAATAATATAGTAAACTTTCTCTCTCCACTTTAGTTTTCCAAATAATGCTTGATGGATGGAACAAAAGTTATAATTCCACTTGAAGTGAAGTGAAGTCACTCAGTCATGTCCGACTCTTTGTGACCCCATGGACGGTAGCCCACCAGGCTCCTTTGTCCATGGGATTCTTCAGGCAAGAATACTGGAGTGGGTTGCCATTTCCTTCTCCAGGGGATCTTCCCAACCCAGGGATCGAACCTGGGTCTCCTGCATTGCAGGCAGACGCTTTATCCTCTGAGCCACCAGGGAAGCCCACTTGACATGGCTCTAAATATATGTAGAGGAAATATTTGACAATTTTCTTATAAATGAAGGAGGATAAAGAGATGTAAAGTGAAGTAAGGATTCCACACTTCACAGGAACTGGTAAAATGATACCACCAGTAAACTGTAAATTATGTATATATAATATTTTGAGAAACCATTGAAAAAAACTGCAAAAAGATATACTCAAAAATCCCATACATAAATCAAATTGAAATTCTAAAAATGAATTGAAATATCCCATAAAAAGAACATTCAAAAAAGGAGAGAAATTAAAAAATAGAAAAAAAATAAAATAAAATGATAGACAAGCATAAATATATTAATAATGATCTAAATGCCTCAATTAAAAAAACAGAGACTGGCAGAATTCATTTTAAAACATGAGGCAACTATATACTGTCTATAAGAAACTAATTTAAATATAACAATGCAGGCAGGTTAAAGTGGAAGGATGGAAAACATTATATCATTAAATATTAATTTTAAAAAAACAGACTTGACTAAATTAAAATTATTAGAGATCAGGAGGGATATAATATAATGAAAAAGGGCCAAGCTATCATGAAGAACAGTAATCAAAAATGTGTATGCACCAGGAACAGAGCTGCAATATACATAAAGTAAAAACTAACAGAACTAAAAAGAGATGTAGATAAATTCACAACTATAGGTAAAGATTTCAGAGACCTTCTCTCAACAGTTGACAGAATAACTAAATAGAAAATCAGCAAGAGAAAACTCAGTGGTTCCCATGGAGCATATACCAAAATAGTCCATACATTGGCCATAAAACAAGCATCAGACATTTAATTTGAGGTTTAATAATTGATTTCATTTGGAATGTGTTCAAAACTCAGCATTCAAAAAACAAAGATCATGGCATTTGGTCCCATCACTTCATGGCAAATAGATGGGGAAACAATGGAAACAGTGACAGACATTATTTTCTCAAGCTACAGAATCACTGCAGAGGGTGACTGCAATTGTGAAATTAAAAGACACTTGCTCCTTGGAAGAAAAGCTATGACAAAACTAGTCAGCATATTAAAAAGCAGAAACATTACTTTGCCAACAAAGGTCCATATAGTCAAAGATATAGTTTTTCCAGTAGTCATGTAGGGGTGTGAGAGTTGGACCATAATGAAAGCTGAGCACTGAAGAATTGATGCTTTTGAGCTATGGTGTTGGAAAAGACTCTTGAGAGTCCCTTGGACTGCAGGAAGTTCAAACAAAGCAGTCTTAAAGGAAATCAATCCTGAATATTCATTGGAAGGACTGATGCTGAAGCTGAAACTCCAATACTTTGGCCACCGATGCAAAGAACTGACATTGGAAAAGACCCTGACAGTGGGAAAGACTGAAGGCAGGAGGAAAAGGGGATGACAGAGGATGAGATGGTTGGATGGCATCACCGACTCAATGGACCTGAGTTTCAGCAAACTCAGGGAGTTGGTGATGGACAGGGTACCCTGGTGTGCTGGGGTCTCAGAGTCAGACCCGACTGAGCGACTGAACCGAACTGGCTGATAATGTGTTCTCTGACCACAAATGAACCAAACTAGAATTTAATGGAAAATATCCAATTACTTAGGAACTAACCAATACACTGCATCAAAAAAGGAACAAAATTTTTAAGAATACATTGAAGCAAATGAAAATGCAATATATCAACATTTGTTTGGCACAGCTAAAGCAGTACAGAGAGTAACATTTATATCACTAAATTCATATATTAGAAAAGCTTATAATCTAAACTATCTCAAGAACCAGACAGGAGGAAAAGGGGATGACAGAGGATGAGATGGTTGGATGGCATCACCGACTCAATGGACCTGAGTTTCAGCAAACTCAGGGAGTTGGTGATGGACAGGGTACCCTGGTGTGCTGGGGTCTCAGAGTCAGACCCGACTGAGCGACTGAACCGAACTGGCTGATAATGTGTTCTCTGACCACAAATGAACCAAACTAGAATTTAATGGAAAATATCCAATTACTTAGGAACTAACCAATACACTGCATCAAAAAAGGAACAAAATTTTTAAGAATACATTGAAGCAAATGAAAATGCAATATATCAACATTTGTTTGGCACAGCTAAAGCAGTACAGAGAGTAACATTTATATCACTAAATTCATATATTAGAAAAGCTTATAATCTAAACTATCTCAAGAACCAGAACAACAAAAGCAAAATAAACCCAAAGCAAGTCACCAATCATGCCTAATGTCATTTATTATGGACGTGTGCCAAAATTAAATACTATCTTACTATAATATATAATTTTGTTCCCTGCTGAAGAGTGAGTCTCACCAAACATATCTAGTTATAGAAGACAAATATTACTAACTGCATCATCAGCTTACAATTAACTCACATATATTTTTCTCTTGTCTTTTCAGAGATAAAATGTTTAGTGTGTATACACACTTCCCTGATGGCTCAGTGGTAGAAAATCTGCCTATCAAGTAGGAGACTCATATTCAATTCTTGGGTGGGGAAGATCTTCTGGAGAAAGAAATGGCAACTCACTCCAGTAGTCTTGCCTAGCAAATCACATGGATAGAGAAGCCTGGTGGGCTACAGTCCATGGGTCACAAAAGAGTCGGACATGGCTGAGCAACTAAACAGCAACACACATTTTCACTACATATGTACTTGTCTATTCAATTAGTAAAATGCATTGAACATGCAGTACACACTTATGTAGGCAGAAAAACAACCATTGTATTTAGGCTTCTTTAGTTTACAGATAATAAAAAAGTCAATGATTCTAGAAATATACCATTTTAACCAAATTAAGACAAATTAAACAATAAAGTTCTGTACCACATAATGAATTAATTTTATTTTAGCAAATCTTGAAGAAAGTATGTACTATGATCTCTAGACTAAAATGTACTTTAAAAATAAAAATAAAGACATTGTCTCACATTTTGAAAATTGATATCAAATTAAGTGACTAAATTAGAGTTTCTATGATTACATACTTTTTTACTTCACATATTCAAGAGCAATGTTACAGCATAAAGGAAACTTTTCTTTGAATACTTGAAAAACAATATAGCACTTAATGCCTTCAAAGTTAACACTTTATCTCTGACCAGGGTATGTGCCAAAGAAAATTAAAGGAAGAAAGTAAGTGAATACCTCCATGCACAACATGATTTGGTAAAGATCACAATTTGAATTAGATCAGTTACGCCCTATTGAAAATCATAAGACAATGGTAAAGCTATTTACATTTGAGCATTGCTGAAACATTCTTCTTCGCTTTTCACTGGATCCTAGGGAAAATTATGTAATTATTAAGTATAATGGTGCTTTTTAAATAAGAGATCATTTCATAGGATCAAAAGACAGGCTGCCGAATTTCTTATTCTTTCCTTTTTTCTTTTCTTTTTTTTTTTTGGTCCATAAAGCAAAAGTAATTGCTTTCTGTATATTCTTTGCCTATTCTATGAAACTTATTTTGAAGGTAGTCGTACAAAATGCTGGCATGGGCAGTAAGAGGTACTTTGTAGGGTAGGTGTTATTTAATTAAATATAAAAAGCAAATTTAAAATAATACTATGCTCACAGTAATGAGACAGCTCTAATTGAAGGCCACTAGAGTGCTTTTAGCACACTCCTCAGCAGTGAGCAGCCATGGTAAAGTAGTTGTTCCTTCACAAATCATCTTTCATCTGTTCTGTCTTATCCTCTTAGCCTGAGAGACATATTCAATATAATTATATCTTCCATTTCCCCATTTGTCTTTAATTGGTTAGAATACTATCAATTGTCTGAAATGGGGGTCCTTTAAATACATACATATATTTAATTTATATATTAATATATATGCATATATTTGTGATGTAGAAGAGCCAGAGAGAATATTGCAATCTCAAACTGCATCTTTCTTTTATTAAGACGATAAAATACAACTCAGAATATTTTTGAGTCACCATCATTAAATTATTAGCTCAATATTACAGGAACAACAGAGCAGAGCACTGAGGTTATTAAACAGTATAGATCTAGATTATCAACTTTATAATAAAATCAAATTTTTGTTCAAAATTAAAGAACTGTATAAATCCTTTTTTTTTTTTTGCCAAATTCTACTACATCCTCTTCCATGTTCCAAGTTATATTTGTCAGTGTAGGAAAATATTTAACACCAAATTTAGACATCTTTGAGTTATGCTGTCTTGAATACTAATATCTCTCAGCCAATTTGCATTTAGATACTACTATTAGCCAAAGAATTATTGATCTATGTTAGGTATTAATTCAACGATCAACATAAATACTCTAAGTAGAGCTATAATTATACCGCTAAGTGGATGCTTTCCCTTGAAAAGATTTTAAAACTATTTTAGTGGTATAACAGGATCAGCACAATACCTCCAAACTAGCACCCTGGGACATTAATAAATGTAAAGTTTTAAAAGATTCCATGGGCAAAGAAGTTCAGTTCAGTTCAGTGGCTCAGTCGTTAAGCAAATACAAAATTAAATACACTCATTTTAGTTTATTATATCTCAGAATTTTTATTATGTTGATGAGTATATTAAGTGGGGCAAACATTTAGAAATGCTAATCTTTCAATAGGATTAGTGGAAAGAAGATTTCTGTAAGTAAATATATATAAGAAATATTCTCTTTTCCAACAGACGTAAACAGAATTGCCTGACAAAGTCGTCTGGCCCAGGACATAAGAATAATGCATTTAAAAGAATCATCTGCTGCACATTTTTCATTTGTTGTGATATTTGATCCAAACTATTTCATGTCTCCCATTTAACTTTTGAATAAAAAATTAAAGCTAAAAGCAGGTTTAGTACAGGAGAAGAGCTGCAGAGGGCCAGAGCTAAGCCAGTGGGCTCTATTTTTGAAGCAGCCTTTTATTTCTGCATCTCTGATATCCAAGGCATAGCTTTCAAAAACACTTCTCTTGTGACTAGGTTGCTTTCATCTTTCCCATTTTATTAAAGGAGTTAAATGGAAGGTATTCTGAAACTCCAATTTAGCTTTTATTTTTCAATAAAAATGACAGTCGAAAAACAGTATAACCACAGGAGAGGCAGGGCAACCTGGCACAGAGGGGGTGGATGCCCGCTGAGTTGGGACTACAAAGTGTTTGGATAACACACTCACCAGGCTTTCTAAATACCTTGGTGAGACACTGTCAGAGGAGGGCAAATAATGGTCTTTATCTTTGAATTCACCCCAGCTCTTTTTACTGTCATGAAATTTTTATTTAAAGAATTCTAAAAAGAAGACCATTTGAATATGGTTCTTAAATACTCTAATGTACTTATTTGGGCTTGATGTGCCTTTATGCCATAACTTAGAAAGTATAAATTTCTCATCTTCATTATAAGTAGAATAGGCTATGCCCAGGCCTCTCCCATTAATCATGCTGCTCATTCAACAGTATATCCTTAAGTAATATTTACTGAATTTATAGTGAAGTTCTAAGTTGTGAGCATGAACTGCCTCCATAAATAACCTTCTAAAACATCATGTATTTAGAAAAGGTTTGAGATTGTCAAAAGTTCCATAAACCTTGAATAGTTTTAAAATAAAATCTCAAAACAGGCAGTAATTTCTAAAATATACCATAGATATATTAATATAACTGTTAGAGAAGAAGGTGCTACATTGGTTTGTTTTTTTTTTTTTTTTTGCCAACATTATGCAGGGTTAAGGTGCTCCTGTTCACTTATTTATTTTAAGGATGGTGTGTGTTCATTGATGATATGATGATACTAATACTTGGTAGATTATGGAGTGGAGGTTTATTGAATCCAATATAACATAATAACTTGGAATTACCCAGAACAAATTATGTTAATATTGTTAGTCTTTTTTTCAAAATCCTAAATGAGAATGGAATTTACGTTAGTATTAACCAACAGACACCTGGAGGTAAATGATAGAGGTTGGGGTGAAAGAAGGGGGAGATCTTTCTATAGTATATTTTGGGAGAGGCACAGAGTCAACAGCTCAGATTTGTGAATCTACTATCCTAAGCTGTAAATTCTATGATCTGAGGAGCAGATCTTAATGTTCTGCCTGGCTTTGCCTTGCTCCTGGATGGAAATATTCTGAACTGATTTAAAGCTGAATAACACTGGGTTTTGCAGTGAGTTGGTCCCCTCCAAGTTTTTTCACTTAGATGAGCCAAGTTAAAATATTAGTGAAAATGATTTTCTATAACAAACATGAAATGAGATACTTAAGAAGCTTCAGAAATATAATATGTGTGCCCTAATTGTTAGATGTTATTAAAATGTGATATGGAAAGTCTTCTCTATATTCACACGGTTATTAGATTAATACATTAGCACATTGTCCTGTCAATCTGAAATTAGTAGTAGCTGCTCTAGAGGCATAAATGCTAATCTAGCCTTCTTTTTACCAGTAGTTACAAGTTCATCAAAATACAAAAATAACCAGAAGGCTATAATAGATAGATTTGGGCTGAAGGCATGGGAATTTCCATGATAACAATGTCTGAATCTTCAGGGTGTCTTCCACATCACTTTAGAGGTATATTTTCCTGGTTTTCCATTGGTTTCCCTTTTATCATGAACCAGATTAATCAATAGATTTCACTTGATATACTTCTGTTGAATTTGTGACCACATAAGTTGTTTTGACCAGTATGCTTTATGAAAAGTATTTAAAAAGTGGCTTTATATTTACAACAAAAGAACCTGTCCCCATATTTAAAATATAAATCTGAATATTTTAAATTTACAATTAGTTGTATCAAATTACTGAAACTCATAATGCATCAGGAAAAAAATTTTAATATGTTGTTACAGTTTTGGTAACTGTTTAAAGTTAAAGAAAACAGACATGCCAAGTAGATAATACCTAACTTCCATTAAAGAAATAAGATTAACTGTTACNTTTAAATTTACAATTAGTTGTATCAAATTACTGAAACTCATAATGCATCAGGAAAAAAATTTTAATATGTTGTTACAGTTTTGGTAACTGTTTAAAGTTAAAGAAAACAGACATGCCAAGTAGATAATACCTAACTTCCATTAAAGAAATAAGATTAACTGTTACACGCCTTTTTTCATAATGAAGAAAGCCATCTGCTTTATCCAAAAAGATTCCTGGAATTGTAACTCTTATTTGGCTCCTTTATTATAGTTTCCATTTGGTAACATTGACTAATTAATAGATTGATTGCATTTTGTCTATTTTGACTTTACAGAAAGAAAGCTTCTTGAGAGATGTGATAACACCAGAAATGGTATTCCAAAGGCCCTGTGATTGCATGACCTGGAGATAACTCATTACTGAGGCAGAAAGAGCTGCCATTACAGATGGAATATAAGATGCAGAACCTTTATGACTATGTTAAAAACATTTATACTTCAACATATCGTACTGCCCACTGTCCCAGGAAGTGGAAAAATAGATTTATCTTCTAGATAATTCAGAGTAACCTTTCCCTTTGCCAGAATTATTTGAAAAATTATATCAATTTTCTTTGCTCAAATTAGAAAGCTTTTTTCCCCCTGAAATTTAAGACGCTGTTTTTTTTTTTTTTTTGTATTTATTTTTTTACACGAACTCCCAAACATGAACCCCCCTCCCCGCTGTTTTGACCAGTTGAAGACATTCAGAAACTCCTCTGCCCTCTTTAAATTCAACATCATTATTAGAAAGTGTGCTGTTATATCTGTAGCACTTATGCTGAGCTTAATGTCTAAACAGGTTTATTTTATTATGAAAATAATATACGGTCATTGGAAAAATTCAACCAATGCAGGCATGTATAAAGTAAAAATGCACACCTGCATTGTCTGACTCTTTGTGACCCTATGGACTGTGGCCCACAGGCTCCTCTGTCCATGGGATAATCCAGGCAAGAATACCGAAGTGGGTTGCCATGCCGTTCTCCAGGAGAACTTCTTTACTTAGGGATTTAACTCATATCTCCTATGTCTCCTGCATTGGAGGCAGATTCTTTACTCTCTTAGCCATTTGGGGAGCCAGACTTCCCAGAGGCTCAGACGGTAAAGAATCTTCCTACAATGCAGAAGACTAGGGTTCAATCCCTGGGTTGGGAAGATCTCCCAGAGAAGGAAATGGCAACCCACTCCAGTATTCTTGCCTGGAAAATCCCATGGACAGAGGAGCGTAGTAGGCTACAGTCCATGGGGTCACAAAGAGTCGGAAAGGACTGAGTGACTTCCCTTTTTTTTTTTTTCACTTAGGATAAAAGTAAAGGCATCCATATTCAAACACCCCTACCCTGATACTGTTCCCAAGTGGCACAGTGGTAGAGAATCCACCTGCCAATTCAGGAGTTGCAAGAGACAAGTGTTCAATCCCTGGGTCAGGAAGATCCCTTGGCATAGGAAATGGCAACCCATTCTAGCATTCTTGCCCAGAAAATCCCATAGACAGAGGGGCCTGTTGGGCTACAGTCCAGGGGGTCACAAAGACTCAGACATGACTGAGCACAAGAAAAGAAGAAAAGAAGACTCTACTACTCTCCCTAGAACTAGCCACAGTCAGCATTGTTAAGATCACTTCTCTAGACATTCGACAGTTCAATATATCGTCATGGGTGCATACTATATAGTTTATACATATAAATTGGTACAGACATTTTTCTACTTCTGGCTTTTTTTAGATAACACTACATTTTGGAGATCTCTCCATGTCAGCACAATGAAAACTGCATAAAGTGACAAAGCATTGAAATACCAAAACTTATTCAACAGCTTTGTATTAACTTGTGCTAGTCCCCTGAAGATTCTGCTAATCACAAGAAACACCAGTCACCATGAAGGATTTTGGTGTTTTTCTAGATATGAGGAGAGACAAGAATTGGGCTCATAAAATCAGTTCCTGAGAATATCTAACTATCTAAAGACCTGCCCTATCAATTTTCCAGGACCACAAAGTGCATCATTTCTGCTCTCCATCCTGAACTCCTTCAGGGGGTGATGGAGACAGCAGCTGCAGCAGGACACAATTTAATCCTTGAACAGGGAGATCGCAAGTGCCCATGGCAAGGGCCAGTGTGCAGCTGACAATGCTCAAGAAGCAAGAACTTAGTCTGCATTTCTGGTATTATACCTGTTTTTGGAAATCTCTCTTTCAACAGAATAAATACTCATCATACTTCTTTTTATATTTGTTGTGTCCTTTAGTATTTATATTTATTAATTTCTCTACTATATGTTGAGGTGTTATTATCACATAATAAATAAGCTGCTTTAAAAATTTTATAGAGTTTTATTTTACTATTTCTCTTTTTAAAACTATTTTTGAATATCTGTTTTTTATTTAGACTACAGTATAATACATCTGAGGAAAGCTAATTATTTTAATGAGAGGCAAAAAATATATATACTAACTTTATTGGAAATATTTGAATTGCGTATAGGAGTACATTTTCCTAACTTCCTATTTCTTCTCTCTCTTTTTTTTTTGACCAATGTTCAATTATCTCTTTATTCTAAGGACCTACAGTTTAATGATAATTGAGTTATCTTAGATAAGATAATGGAGAAGAAAATGGCAACCCACTCCAGTGTTCTTGCCTGGAGAATCCTAGGGACTGGGGAGCCTGGTGGGCTGCCGTCTATGGGGTCTCACAGAGTCGGACAGGACTGAAGAGACTTAGCAGTAGCAGCAGTAGCAGATAAGATAAACCACTCCCTAGGATTCAATATATTATCTGCTCTTGGCATCCTGGACTTCCCTGGTGGCTCAGATGGTAAAGTGTCTCTCTACAATGCAGGAGACCCGGGTTCGATCCCTGGGTTGGGAAGATCCCCTGGAGAAGGAAATGGCAATCCACTCCAGGACTATTGCCTGGAAAATCCCATGGACAGAAGAGCCTAGTAGGCTACAGTCCATGGGGTCGCAAAGAGTCGGACACGACTGAGCGACTTCACTTCACTTCACTTCTTGGCATCCTAATTTAAGCCCACAGCAGAAGAGGCAATAATCTTCCTTGGTTATGCAAAGTTTTAACCTAGAGGAAAAAGCAAAGAAAGTAGGAATAATATCTGAATGTTGGAAGGTAGTTTCTGTTTCTTCAGGATTCTGGTTAATCTATACCAGTTTTCAAGTGCTTATTACTAAATTTAATACAGTTGGGAGAGATATCCCTTTGAGATGAGATATAGCCATTGGTTCCTATTCCAAAAGGATTCTATTCCTTCAAGAGGAATCCACTACAGTGCAATTGATTTCTTTCCTATATTCTAATCTGCTCCTGTCAATAAAATAAAACATGGTTGCTTTGGCAGCATGTATACTAAAATTGGAATAATGCAGAGAAGATTAGCTTGGCCCCTGTGCAAGGATGACATGGAAACTCCTGAAGTGTTCCAAATTTTTATTTGTGTCATTGTAAGGCAGAAACCAACACAACACTGTAAAGCAATTATCCTCCAATTAAACATTTTTTAAAATAAAAAATAAAAATAATTGTCAAAAACAAAACAAAATTACTGAGAACATTACAAATTGTCTCTCTTTCTTCTATTTTAGTATCTTTTGCTTTCCATTCATAATGTGTTAGGAGTCTATTCATGTCCCTATACCTTCTTATGCACTCACTCCCATGCTCATTGCAGCACTATTTGCAATAGCCAAGACATAGAAACAACCCAAGGGTCCATTAATAGATGAATGGATAAGAAAGGACGTGGTATATATACACAATGGAGTATTACTCAGCCATCAGAAAAGCTGGAAAGTCAGGAAAGAAACTCTGCCATTTTCAACAAATGGATGGACCTTGAGCACATTCTGCTGGGATGAGTCAGACAAACTAAGACAAGTACTGTATGATGTCACTTCCTTCCCAGGTAGCTCAGGTGGTAAAGAATCTGCCTGTAATGCAGGAGACCCAGGTTCAATCCCTTGGGTTGAAGAGATCCCCCAGATAAGGAAATGGCAACCCCCTCCAGTATCCTTACCTGGAGAAGTCCATGGAAAGAGGAGCCTGTTGGCTAAAGTCCATGGGGTTACAGAGTTGGACATAACTGAGTGACTCACACACACATGCATACACTCACACACACAAACACAAGATGTCACTTACATGAGACATAAAAAAGTTAAACTTACAAAAACATAGAGTGAAACAATGTTTAGCAGAGGATGGAGGAAGGGGAGTATAAAACTGATGTACCTTAAGAGTACAAACTTGGCAACGAGTAGTAAATAAGCTGTAGGGGTCTTCCTAAGCTCTTGTATTTACTTGCTAAAGTCCTGAATTAAGTGTAGAATCTGACTCCAGTGAGAACAGCTCCAATCAGTATTGTTAAAAAAATAAAATTTATGACTTTGGCAATTCACCCTTCTGTTTCTGTCTGATATATTACTCTGATTTCATCAGGATCTTAAAGTTATCTAAGTTTTGTGTTACTCTTTGTATTAATTTTCTCCTGTTCCTGACCTCTTTATGTCTGTAATTCTTTTAGGAAAAGGGACGTGTCGCTATTCTCATTTTCATCATATTTACTATCTGCAAAATTCCACTCTAAAGTTTCTTCCCTAGCCTCTTAAGATATTTACCAGTCTAGGACCTTAAAGTTTCCAAAGGTAACAAAAACTTCTCTTTCAAAAATTAGTGCTTCCTTTTCAGAGTAGGAGATTTCTACCATATTGCTTTTATTTGATATTTGCATTTTGCTAATATGGAGTGATTGTGACAACGAAAGGGGCATTTCTACTATGATCTCTGTTTCCTGATGCAATGCTTGTTGCGTCTTTCTCTTTATCCTTTTATTTATTTTTATTTTTTTAACTTTTGATATAGACCATCTTCCTACTTCGTTTCGGTGCAGTTCAGATGCACTTGTCAATTAACCTTTCTTGCTACTGGTGCTAAATCTAACTGGACTCAACTAATTCAAATGTTGTTTCCCTTTTCCCCCTTTCCCACATCTCTTGTTTGAAATGCAGTAATATAGCATAATATTTAAAGTTGGCTCCATCCCTCACTGACTTGTTTTTCATCAGAATCCAGGACAACCTTATGAATAATTATTTTAATATTGTATGAATTGTATTATGGCCATTATGATTTGCAAATTGGGCTATAAATACCCTTGATAACATAGCTTCTATAGAAGGAATACTAAAAGCTCTTGCAACTCCTTAGAGAATCAACTCTACTCAAAACTTTGGGAGAAAATTATTTAGTATTTAAAAAAAAATAACATTGACATATTATAGGAAACATCATAAAATTATTTTAAAGGGTAAAGATGAGGCTTTAAAGGAATTTTATGACTACACTTTAGCAGTTTTGATGTAAGCTCAACAAGTGAATGAAAGTTTACATCCATTCTTCTCTGCCCTTATTGACAGATGCTGCTAAGAAGTACTGACCCAAATGTTTTGAAATAGTTATATCAAATAAGTATTTTCATTGCCCCTGAGCAAGCAAAGATGCTTCAGAATGAGACACTAACTTAATTAGGTTAAAATATATACAAACGCACATAGATATTAAAAATTCAAGTTTTCAAAAAACATTTAACTGCATTAGAAAAGTTCATGGACTTTTTAATTAAGTGAAAAATAAAGCTGGCTATGAAGCTTATTGATGATGGGAATTCAACTTTTGGTTACAAAATACATATATTTTATTATGTGTGTATTAGCTGCTCAGTCACGTCCAACTCTTTGTGATCCCATGGACTTTCACCCACCAGGCTCCTCTGTTCTGGAATTCTCCAGGCAAGAGTGCTGGAGTAAGTTGCTATTTCCTTCTCCAGGGGAACTTCCCATCCCAGGGATTGAATCCAGGTCTCCTGCATTGCAGGCAAATTCTTCACCATCTCAGCTGCCACTATACATATAAACTAAATGCAAATGAACACAACACATAAACATGTTAAATGTCAAATGCTCTGTTATGTTGGTGGGATTTGGTGATTTTCATTTTCTTGTTTATATTTTTCTTTATTTTTATCAATAATTAAACATTCTATAATCAGAACAAGTCTGTTTTAGTATTCAATAAAAACTTTCATATTCTCGGTTCTTTTAGAATAGTGATTATATCCTATTTAACTTTGAGTCACTTGAATGAAAGCTGAAAGCACCTACAGCACACAACTTATTCTCTACATTAACATAACGCTACTCCACCATTAGGCTGTCTTCACCAATATCACTTTACTATTCCATTGTCTTCATCAACCAACATACGTTTACTATTCCAGGAAACTCTTGACCGGGAAGATAAGTTGAAAGTAACTTCATTGTTCATGTAGAAGCTTCCAGGAAAAATCATTTAAATGAACATCAAGCCATCAGGACTTTTCGATACATAGCATTATATGACTATTTAGTCTTCTAGTCTCTTCTCTTTGTACACCCTCACCTCAAGACCTTCCTTTTGCAGTGTTCACCAATACACACTATTACATCATAATTATTTTTCAGTGCTACTCACTCCTTCCCCCATCACCCCCACATTGAAAGATCGTCCATAAACTGACTCCAAAATCTCACAAATATCCTAACTTTGCCTTCTTCTCTGAGACAAGGAAATCTCTGTCAGTGTAGTGTCCTCACTTATAATGTAAGAATAAACTTTTGTTTTTCAACAGATTTGTCTGGTGAAGTTCCTTTTAGGGAAGTGAAGTTTCTTTTAGATGACAAAAGTGTGAGCAGCACAGAGCCTTATACTGTAACAGGTGTTCAGTAAGTATATGTTGAAGTAATATTCAAATGTAATTCACTAAATTATTGTCAATCTCTTTGTATCTCTAAGGATACAAAGACTCAATCCACTTTGTGACTGTGGACTCCTGTGACTCAATCCACTTTGAAGACAAACATAAATTGCACCACACTTACCTTTTGGTGTCAATGGGCACATTTCATTAGAGAAATTTATATGTTGATATTTGCTCTCATTTCAAAAGCATACCTCAGTAATATTGTCCAGTATGAGAAAATGCTTTCCATACTGTTCTTTTTCTTTACTTCCCATTGAAAATTTAATATTTAGTTATGATTTGTTGTGTTCAGTCACTCAGTTGTGTCCAACTCTTTACAACCCCATGGACTGTAGCATGCCAGGCTTCCCTGTCCTTCACTGTCTCCCAGAGTTTGCTCAAACGGTGTCCATTGAATTGGTAATGCCATCCATCCATCTCATCCTCTGTTGTCCCCTTCTCGTCTTCAATATTTCCCAGCACCAGCGTCTTTTCCAGTGAGTCTGCTCTTCACATCAGGGGGCCAAAGTATTGGAGCTTCAGCTTCAGCATCAGTCCTTCCAATGAATATTCAGGACTGATTTCCTTTAGGATTAAATGGTTTGATCTTCTTGCAGTCCAAGGGACTCTCAAAAGTCTTCTCCAGTGCAACATTTTGAAGGCATCAATTCTTCGGTGCTCAGCCTTCTTTACTGTCCAACTCTCATGTCCATGCATGAGTACTAGAAAAACCATAGCTTTGGCTATACAGACCTTTGTCGGCCAAGTGACGTCTTTGCCTTTTAATACCCTGTCTAGGTTTGTCATAGCTTTTCTTCCAAGGAGTGTCTTTTAATTTTAGCTATGATGGATTAATGTAATTAATTAATATTATTATCTGAGTTTTCTTGTAGACCTAAGTTTTGAAATATTAGCCTAGTAACAGAATTCATTAGCACTATTAAGAAATGCAGTGGTTGCTTGATTTCAGGAGGTGTGTTTATAATCGTTATTCCTTGGCTTTCAGAAGGTAAGTCTCCTTTCTTTGCCAGTTTAGAGCTGAAGAACTTAAGAATATAATAATCAGCACAGACTTGTGCCAAGTCATTTCAAAGGGAAAGTGTATAACAGCATTTCCTTTAGAAAGTATTGACATATGTAAAGGCAGAATGTTTCAAAGGATAATGGTTGTGGTGAATTCCTGTTATGAAAGCACAGACAGAGAGCACCACTAGAGACAAGTGGGCCTACCTGGGCAAAGCACTTTTAGGCTCTGAGGCACTATCATAGTTAGTGTGATCAAACTTTAATGTACACACAAATCATCTGAAAATCACAGAAAAATTCAGACTCTTGTTTGAAGGTCTAGAATGAGACTTGAAATTCTATATATTAAAAAACTGCCAGGTTATGCTCGCACATTTTGAATAGTAAATATTTAACTGAAAGAAACTATGGCAAGTGGGCTTTTCTTGTTTATCTCTGCTTTTTCAATTTTACATCCATCCAATCAACTTCTGATTGTAACAAGGCTTCTTTTTTGGTTTATCTAAATAAAAATATCATTAATCCCAAGGTTGTACTTCTAATTGTAAGTTAATATGTGAGCATTTTAAATTTATGCACTTATTTCTGCGATTCATTAACATGTATTTGCATCTATCACATGAACTTAACACAAATGGTAATAGTTGATATTTATTGAGTACTTACTCTGTGACAGTTGTTTTGGTCCTCTATATACACAGTACAACCTAATCTTATCCTCACAACAGTCCTACAAGTTCCTATTTTGAGCATCACTTCACACATAAGAAGATTTAGGCTTGGGAAGTTTAAGTAATTTGCCTTAAGAAAAAACAGCTAATAAATAGCAGAACCAGGATTGAAACTGAGGCAGTGTGCAATGTGGTAAACAGAGTAATGGTCTCCAGAGATATCTACTTCCTGATCCCCTGAACCAGTGAATATAATACTTTACATGCTGAAAAGGACTTCGAGGGTATGACTAAATTAAAGACCTTGACATGGGGAAATCATCTTGGATTATCTAGGTGGACTCAATGTAATCACAAAGTATTTACAGGAAAAAGAGACAGATAGTAATACTGGAATCAGGAAAGTGAAATATGATGATAGAAATAGTTGGAATGATGTGAGTTGATGAAGAAAAGGGCTATGATCCAAGGAATGCAGGTGGTCTCTAGAAATCGGGAAAGGTATGTAAACAGATTGTCTTCCAATGTCTCCAGAAGGAACATAGCTCTATGAAAACATTGATTTTAGGGTTATATCTTGATTTTGAACACATATGAGTCACCAAGTTTGTACTGATTTGTTATAGCAGCGATAGGTAATTAAGAAAGGCCCTGAAACTCAGGCTTTTCAATCAGGTATTATGGTTTCAGAATAAGAAAAAGGCAGAGAAAATAGAAAGGAGGAACTGAAGGCAGATTTTAGAAAAAAGAAGCAATAAAACTAGTGACAAATGAAGAATAACTATTTATTTAGCAACTTCTTTGTATACAGCACTTCCCTGGTGGCTCAGAGGTTAAAGCATCTGCCTCCAGTGCGGGAGACCTAGGTTCAATTCCTGGGTCGGGAAGATCCCCTGGAGAAGGAAACGGCAACCCACTCCAGTATTCTTGCCTGGAGAATCCCATGGACGAAGGAGCCTGGTGGGCTACAGTCCACGTGGCCGCAAAGAGTCAGACACGATTGAGTGACTTCACTTTGTATACAGGACAGTTCTTGACTTTTATAGATGATATCTTGTCTAGCTTTATGATAATTTTCTGCCATCTTTTGTTTTATTTTTAATTGGAGGATAATTATATTTAGATAAATTTATTCTGCCTTCAACTGAGTGACACGGATGACACTAAATGATGAGAGTACAAGGCAGAGAGCAGAAATCAGGGAGCTGAGCATGGGAACCTGGAGCCACCACTGACTAATGCATGGCTGTGGCCAAGTTACTGATCTTCTGAACACTTCAGGGTCCCTCTTTGGTAAAGAGAAACACTATTAATTATATCTCTATTATAACATTATGAGAATTAAATAAGAAAATTTCCTAAAACATATAGAATGCTAAGAGTATA
The DNA here is from genome assembly GCA_006410675.1 of Oreotragus oreotragus. Classification (NCBI taxonomy): domain Eukaryota; kingdom Metazoa; phylum Chordata; class Mammalia; order Artiodactyla; family Bovidae; genus Oreotragus; species Oreotragus oreotragus. Next base: position 166,670 of record SJYX01019950.1, read on the forward strand.
ACAAAACACTATTTAAATATTTGTAAATTAATTGAAAATTTTCAACTCTGAGCAATATAGAAACAGTCCAATGTTCTGAGCTAACAGCACATGCTTAGAGTTTAGAGAAAAACAGGGGAGTTCAAAACAATGAGAAATTGTTTTAACATTTAGGTTCATTGTAGTCTTTCCTAGCTGATCTTTTAAAGATGCATTTAAAATGTTAAGTGGGAGGGAAAAAGTTAGAATCCTAAATCACTGAATGTTTGAAAATTATTCTCTCATCTGTGCATCCTTAGATATGACATCCTGTCTTTATACAAAATTTAATTACATTTACTATTTGTTTACTGTAATATTCTGACCTTTCTGATGGGTAATATCCTTTAATACAAAGAAAGAAATTTATTGTCTTTCCTAGGTTTTTGGTTGTCTTATCCCCTTTCCATACAACAGCAATTAATGATCTAAAGCTAGCACTGTTCTCCAAATATTTCAAGTTCAGATTGTCCCCTCATCCTTCATTTCACCACTAACCATTTTCATTAGCCTCTAATTTGGAGTAAACTTGTCCAAAATTTTCTGTTTTTAACTTTCCAATCATTTTGCTAATAATAATCCATGATTGTTTCCAGCTTAATTTACTTCAGTCTCAATTATGAATTACTCTCTTCCATTTAGTTGGAGATCACTTGAGGCTTATTAGTTAATGATTGGGTTCTCTTTGCATTCAGTAGTCCTTTAGATTTTTACCTTTTATTTGACAATATTGATTAAATCCAATCCCTGCAACGTTTATTGAAGACCTATTCAGAACTAGACATAGTGCTAGGTTCAGAGGTGGATGTAAAAGGATGATCAAAACATCCTTTGTCTAAAGGAGTGTACCATCTGATCAGGGAGAATGATAGGTACATAAATAACTTTTTGAAGAGATTAGCTTGGAATCTATACAACTGATAAAAGATGGCATATAGCTTCCTTGAATCCCATGCCCAGATTTACTGCAATCACTACTCTTGGCTTCTCCTATGTCTCTCGGTGACAATTAGGTCTAATGGCCTCATTTCTATGTGGAGGATCAGAAGCTGAGCAAAGGATAAAATATTTTAGACTTTTCTATAAAATGTTATTTTTCTTCATATGCTACTGAATTTCCTGTAATTGTTCATTTCCCTTTACTTTCTAAGATAGCTTATAATATGTATCATGTAAAGATCTTTGTAATAATGCACTTTGGAATTAGTTACCCACACTTCTAGAAAATTAGAAACATATGAATTTTTTAAAGAAAAAATTCTGAGTCTGTGCTCCCACAGAATTACTCCCAGTCAGTTGAGGAATGTGGGTTTTATTTTAGGTTAACGCATGTTTTGTATTTTCATAAAGTTTATAATAATATTATTGAATTTGCTTTCTCAGTGTTATTCTTAGATTCCAAAAATTTGAAATCTGGTTTTAAATAAGAAACTTGGTGAATGCACTTAAGAATTTCTAGATTTAATTGATTCATTTTTATTTACTTCCTTAGTGTAGAATTCCAAGTAGCAGCATGTAAATGAGAGCTGCTTATGTTGTTCCTTAAAACTCACTGTACAGTTTTGGTAGGAAAAAAACTCCATGCTGAACAATAGACCTAATACTGAATTTCCCTTCTACCAGTGAAGAACAATATGTACTTAATATTCATGTCTGCTAAGTGACTATATAGATATATTTAAATTATACAAAGCATTAAGGTAATAAAAACCCTATTTACTTCAGAAAATTTGCTTTAGCCCAAGCTATAAATACAAAAGTTTCTTTTTCCTTTTTTATTCTTAAAAATGTAGTTTCCTTGCTACCATCTCTTATATCACCAGACTAAAGAAAATTGTACCACCAGCTAATGACCCGAGTATTCCCATTAATTAGGAGAATTTTGAAGAAGAGCAGAAAGAAACAGTGAAGTACAAAAAGATATTAAAATGATTAGATGTTTTGGTGACAGTTCTTCAAATGCCATAATTAATTCCCAGGAGGCTTAGTGATAAAGAATCTGCCTGCCAATGCAGGAGATGCAGGAGATTCAGGTTCAATCCCTGGGTTGGGAAGATCCCTTGGAGAGGAAATGACAACCCACTCTTGTATTCTTGCCTGGAAAATCCCATGGACAGTAGAGCCTGGCTGGCTACAGCCAATGGTGTCATGAAGAGTCAGAAATGACTGAGCAACAGAATACTCACATTTTAGATCTTGGTGCTCTCCTCAAAATGTTTTGAAATCACCCTGAAAAGAGATTGCTCCCTTTTTCATATTCTCTGCAACTTCCTGTGGTCCCAACAAAAAAGACAGGCAGCTAGTTGCAGAGGTGTAACCTCCACCCACTGACCCCCTCACCCCATTTCAGCTTTGACAATGGAATGCCACTAACAGCACATCCTCCTTCTTCTATCACTCCCTGGTTCTCCTGAAGGAGAAGATTAGTTCCACTCATAAAAAGGTAAGGGTTTATGCTGTTTCTGGTTTCATGTGATTACATCATCAGTTAGTCAACAGCTAAAAGTCAATAAATATTTACTGAACACATATTACATAGTAGGCACATTGCCACTTAATATCAATGTGGATTAGATTTCAACAATTATGGGTTTCTTGGCTATACAAGAGTCAGGCACAAATAAATAAATAAATGCAGCATTTCTATAAAAACATCCATTTAAATCCTCTTATTTAATGGGATTTAATGGTATCTGAGGCTATCCTGAGAAAAAGAATTTGAACCTTGTTTATTATTAAAGATGAGTAAAACAGGCTTGATGGATTGTGGGAACCCTAGTATATGTCAGATGACATTAGCAAATAAAAGGTCTTGACTCTCAAATATCAGCGAAGACAGACCTCATTCCTATATGACTCTGGTAAAGAATCTCCTCTTCTATCACCAAGAGAGTCTGACTTTCAATTCCATTCTCTGAACACAACCTATTACTTTCATTCTTTGATCTGGTTTGGTCCTACAAGTGATTTATCCTACCACTTTTTATTATCTCTCATCAATTAATATGTCTTCTTTTCCTCACCCAACTTTACAATCATTGACTTTTATTAAACAAAGTATTAGGTACATTCAGTTCAGTTCAGTTCAGTCGCTCAGTTGTGTCCAACTTTTTGCAGCCCCGTGAATTGCAGCACACCAGGCCTCCCTGTCCATCACCAACTCCTGCTGCTGCTGCTGCTGCTAAGTCACTTCAGTCGTGTCCGACTCTGTGTGACCCCATAGAGGGCAGCCCACCAGGCTACACCGTCCCTGGGATTCTCCAGGCAAGCATACTGGAGTGGGTTGCCATTTCCTTCTCCAATGCATGAAAGTGAAAAGTGAAAGTGAAGTCGCTTAGTCTGTCCGACTGTTAGCGACCCCATGGACTGCAGCCCACCAGGCTCCTCCGTCCATGGGATTTTCCAGGCAAGAGTACTGGGGTGGGGTGCCATTGCCTTCCCCGTCACCAACTCCTGAAGTTCACTAAAAATCATGTCCATCTCATCCTCTGTCATTCCCTTTTCCTTCTGCCCTCAATCCCTCCCAGCATCAGAGTCTTTTCCAATGAGTCAACTCTTCTTGTGAGGTGGCCAAAGTACTGGAGTTTCAGCTTTAACTTCAGTTCTTCCAAAGAACTCTCAGGGCTTATCTCCTTTAGAATGGACTGGTTGGATCTCCTTGCAGTACAAGGGACTATCAAGAGTCTTCTCCAACACCACAGTTCAAAAGCATCAGTTCTTTGGTGCTCAGCTTTCTTCACAGGCCAACTCTCACATCCATACATGACCACTGGAAAAACCATAGCCTTGACTAGATGGACCTTTGTTGGCAAAGTAATGTCTCTGCTTTTGAATATGCTATCTAGGTTGGTCATAACTTTCCTTCCAAGGAGTAAATGTCTTTTAATTTCATGGCTGGAGTCACCGTCTGCAGTGATTTTGGAGCCCAAAAACATGTATGGTAAGTCATTTCAGATGTGTCTGACTCTTTGAGATGCTATGGACTATGGCACACCAGTTTCCTCTGTCCAAGAAAATCTTCAGGCAAGAATACTGGAGTGGGTTGCCATTTCCTTCTCTAAACACTAGGTAATCTTAGAAAAATTCTATATCTCAAAAATTCCACTCCACATGAAATATAGATTTTAATATATAGGACTCATTTAATTTAATTAAGATATTCAGGAGGAAGGCAAGAGGAGAAGGGAATGACATAGGATGAGATGGTTGGATGGCATGACCTACTCAATGGACATGGGTTTGGGTGGATTCTGGGAGTTGGTGATGGACAGGGAGGCCTGGCATGCTGTGGTTCATGGAGTCACAAAAAGTTGGACACGACTGAGTGACTAGACTGAACTGAACTGATGCGGAGAACTGACTCATTGGAAAAGACCCTGATGCTGGGAAAGATTGAAGGCAGGAGGAGAAGGGGACGACAGAGGATGAGATGGATTGATGGCATCACTAACTCAATGGAAATGGATTTGAGCAAGCTCTGGGAGATGGTAAAGGACAGGGAAGCATGGCGTACTGCAGTCCGTGGGGTTACAAAGAGTTAGACACGACTGAGCAACTGAACAACAACCATTTAATTTAGTATAAGACTGTACCTGTCTACCATCTTATCCACAGCACCTAGTGTGATATCTGACACATAATTGGCACTCTGTTATTACTTGCTGAATATATAAGTAGATGAACACATATAAAAAGTATTTGAGAACCACAGACTTGTAAAAACTTAAATTTAATAAAAAATTATCTGAAACTATAAATATTTCTGGTTTTATGAATTAAAAAAAGACATTTAAAACAGATAAAAGTTAATTCTTATACATTTCCATCAAAGTAACTAGAAAATAATAAATATCGTGAAATGTGCAGGTTAAATGAAATCTGTAGTTGTCCTGTCAAGTATGCTGTGTTATGAACCTATCATTATTTTTGGTAACTCTACAACTGATGGTGTACATTCAAGTCCCTGTGATTGTGCAGTCACCCATGTAGTTTGTTGTGACTGTATCAAGCATTATGTTAGTTCTTTTGGTTCAGTCTAAGTTCCCTGGATTTTGAGAGGTAAAATAAAAACCATAATTTTTAGTTTAAATAGAAAATTTAAAAAAAACACTCTTATGCTGTGTCATCAGAATAAAAACTGTCCATTCAACTTCTACCTTCAATATTTTCTCTCAGCTCTGAAAAAAGGTGAAAATGAAAGTGTTAGTCACTCAATTGTGTCTGACCCTTTGCGACCTTGTGGACTGTATAGCCTGCCAGGCTCCTCTGTCCATGGAATTTCCCAGGCAATAATACTGGAGTGGGTAGTCACTGTTTTCTCCAAGGGATCATCCTGATCCATGGATTGAACCTGTTTCTCGTGCATTGCAAACAGATTCTTTACAATCTGAGCCACTGGAGAAGCCACAAACTGTATTGCTGAGAATCTATGTACTTTTCTAAAGCAGCAACTTATTATTCAAATATATTATCTGAATTTATTAGTATTATTTCCTTTATATCATACAAATCTTAGTGTTATAATACATATTTGAGGTTCATTTTGTCTAGCCTCTGATTATTGGTGCTGACAGAATAAAGCAGAGCAAAGGCTAATAGAGTTTTGCCAAGGGAACGCACTGGTCACAGCAAACACCCTCTTCCAACAACACAAGAGAAAACTCTACACATGGACATCACCAGATGGTCAACACCAAAATCAGAATGATTGTATTCTTTATCCAAAGATGGAAAAGCTCTATACAGTCAGCAAAAACAAGACCAGGAGCTGACTGTGGCTCAGATCATGAACTCCTTATTGCCAAATTCAGACTTAAATTGAAGAAAGTAGGGAAAACCACTAAGCCATTCAGGTATGATCTAAATCAAATCCCTATGATTATACAGTGGAAGTGAGTAATAGATTTAAGGGACTAGATCTGATAGATAGAGTGCCTGATGAACTATGGACAGAGGTTCGTGACATTGTACAGGAGACAGGGATCAAGACCATGCCCATGGAAAAGAAATGCAAAAAAGCAAAATGGCTGTCTGGAGAAGCCTTACAAATAGCTGTGAAAAGAAGAGAAGAGAAAAGCAAAGGAGAAAAGGAAAGATATAAGCATCTGAATGCAGAGTTCCAAAGAATAATGTTGTTCCTTAAAACTCACTGTACAGTTTTGGTAGGAAAAAAACTCCATGCTGAACAATAGACCTAATACTGAATTTCCCTTCTACCAGTGAAGAACAATATGTACTTAATATTCATGTCTGCTAAGTGACTATATAGATATATTTAAATTATACAAAGCATTAAGGTAATAAAAACCCTATTTACTTCAGAAAATTTGCTTTAGCCCAAGCTATAAATACAAAAGTTTCTTTTTCCTTTTTTATTCTTAAAAATGTAGTTTCCTTGCTACCATCTCTTATATCACCAGACTAAAGAAAATTGTACCACCAGCTAATGACCCGAGTATTCCCATTAATTAGGAGAATTTTGAAGAAGAGCAGAAAGAAACAGTGAAGTACAAAAAGATATTAAAATGATTAGATGTTTTGGTGACAGTTCTTCAAATGCCATAATTAATTCCCAGGAGGCTTAGTGATAAAGAATCTGCCTGCCAATGCAGGAGATGCAGGAGATTCAGGTTCAATCCCTGGGTTGGGAAGATCCCTTGGAGAGGAAATGACAACCCACTCTTGTATTCTTGCCTGGAAAATCCCATGGACAGTAGAGCCTGGCTGGCTACAGCCAATGGTGTCATGAAGAGTCAGAAATGACTGAGCAACAGAACACACACATTTTAGATCTTGGTGCTCTCCTCAAAATGTTTTGAAATCACCCTGAAAAGAGATTGCTCCCTTTTTCATATTCTCTGCAACTTCCTGTGGTCCCAACAAAAAAGACAGGCAGCTAGTTGCAGAGGTGTAACCTCCACCCACTGACCCCCTCACCCCATTCCAGCTTTGACAATGGAATGCCACTAACAGCACATCCTCCTTCTTCTATCACTCCCTGGTTCTCCTGAAGGAGAAGATTAGTTCCACTCATAAAAAGGTAAGGGTTTATGCTGTTTCTGGTTTCATGTGATTACATCATCAGTTAGTCAACAGCCAAAAGTCAATAAATATTTACTGAACACATATTACATAGTAGGCACATTGCCACTTAATATCAATGTGGATTAGATTTCAACAATTATGGGTTTCTTGGCTATACAAGAGTCAGGCACAAATAAATAAATAAATGCAGCATTTCTATAAAAACATCCATTTAAATCCTCTTATTTAATGGGATTTAATGGTATCTGAGGCTATCCTGAGAAAAAGAATTTGAACCTTGTTTATTATTAAAGATGAGTAAAACAGGCTTGATGGATTGTGGGAACCCTAGTATATGTCAGATGACATTAGCAAATAAAAGGTCTTGACTCTCAAATATCAGCGAAGACAGACCTCATTCCTATATGACTCTGGTAAAGAATCTCCTCTTCTATCACCAAGAGAGTCTGACTTTCAATTCCATTCTCTGAACACAACCTATTACTTTCATTCTTTGATCTGGTTTGGTCCTACAAGTGATTTATCCTACCACTTTTTATTATCTCTCATCAATTAATATGTCTTCTTTTCCTCACCCAACTTTACAATCATTGACTTTTATTAAACAAAGTATTAGGTACATTCAGTTCAGTTCAGTTCAGTCGCTCAGTTGTGTCCAACTTTTTGCAGCCCCGTGAATTGCAGCACACCAGGCCTCCCTGTCCATCACCAACTCCTGCTGCTGCTGCTGCTGCTAAGTCACTTCAGTCGTGTCCGACTCTGTGTGACCCCATAGAGGGCAGCCCACCAGGCTACACCGTCCCTGGGATTCTCCAGGCAAGCATACTGGAGTGGGTTGCCATTTCCTTCTCCAATGCATGAAAGTGAAAAGTGAAAGTGAAGTCGCTTAGTCTGTCCGACTGTTAGCGACCCCATGGACTGCAGCCCACCAGGCTCCTCCGTCCATGGGATTTTCCAGGCAAGAGTACTGGGGTGGGGTGCCATTGCCTTCCCCGTCACCAACTCCTGAAGTTCACTAAAAATCATGTCCATCTCATCCTCTGTCATTCCCTTTTCCTCCTGCCCTCAATCCCTCCCAGCATCAGAGTCTTTTCCAATGAGTCAACTCTTCTTGTGAGGTGGCCAAAGTACTGGAGTTTCAGCTTTAACTTCAGTTCTTCCAAAGAACTCTCAGGGCTTATCTCCTTTAGAATGGACTGGTTGGATCTCCTTGCAGTACAAGGGACTATCAAGAGTCTTCTCCAACACCACAGTTCAAAAGCATCAGTTCTTTGGTGCTCAGCTTTCTTCACAGGCCAACTCTCACATCCATACATGACCACTGGAAAAACCATAGCCTTGACTAGATGGACCTTTGTTGGCAAAGTAATGTCTCTGCTTTTGAATATGCTATCT